>CM076579.1:1008510109-1008875109 GCA_034641835.2 Pinus albicaulis
GCTTTATAGCAAAGTGTGAGCCTAAGATCGACTGAAGGAGTAGGTGAAAATTAAATGTATCATTAAACATAACAATGAATGCAGGGCCGAAACCCATTCTGCTTGACATGTTGTATGTTTAATCTTTGTCACGTTCCTTGTGAGAGAATGATCTGCTCCAGATTTGATCTTGACATCTTTTGGCTGAAGTAATCCTAGATGATTTGAACAAAAATGAAATAAACTGCTAGGAAGGTCTGTCTCATAAATGTTCTGGCGTTTTCAGGTCAGTTGTCTGGTGGAAAACACTTCAGGGACATGGTGCATAATAAAAGCTGTATGGACGCCTTGTACTTGATGAAGAACAAAAATTCTGCTGATGAAAAACTCTGATATCACCTTTTGCCTGTGCTTGGGATCCTTTGATCGATCCTCGGGGTCTATAATCTGCTACTTTGTCTCTGAAAACATTGACTTAGGGCTCGAGATCTTCATTAGCTTGCCTTGATCTTCTTGCTTGTACTGAATGACTCTGCCTTTTCACTTTGCTTCTGACAGGGTAGCTCGGATTTTTAATAGCGCTGAAAGGTTTTCCATAGAGTTTTGGATCCTCTTCTTTAAAGAAAATCCTGTCAGCCACTTTCTTTTACTGTCCCATGGCAGTACCAACTCTTGGATTTAATACTGTCTACATAGCTTTTCCATGTAGAATCATGGTAGTCTTTCACCTTTGGAAACCCTGCAAAACAATGAACTGTGAAGAGAAAACATGGGCAGGAACGGTGAAGGTGACGAGGACTACGATCATGGCTATGCTGACGAGCTAGAGGAGAAAATTGCGGAAGAAATGGTAAAAATCACTCTGGTATATGGTTGGCGGAGCACGAAGAGAATAAACGCGAAAAATGAATGAAAAACACGTAAATAAACTAGTTTATGTAATGGACTAGGAATATGTACGGAGGGTACTTGTGGCAATGACGTGGCGAGACGGGGTGACAGGGCGAGGCGGGAGACCGTGGAATGGTCAACAATGCATGGACAGATCTGGACCGTCGATCGGGCGGAGATCAACGGCAGGGAGCGATGGACAGGGGGCCAACGGGTACGATGATCGGGCGTTAAGCACTGCGCAGGTTCGATGAATGAGCACCGTTGGATGAGGGCTCCAAGATCTGACGATCGTCATTTATTCCGCTACCCGTCTATCACCCGAACAATAGCGCGCGAAATGAAAGCGGTTTCAGGTTCGTACAGAGGACATGAGGTGGGCGCTCAGTGGAATCGCTGGGCGATGGAAGAAAACCGCCAGCTCGCAAATGGTGGTGCGGAAAATACCGGTGGATTTGGAACATTGCGCAGGGACGGGAGTGGGGACCACTAATCAGAAGGGCTCCGCGCCGTCAATTGGTTTTTGATCGGACAACGGAGATGAACTGCGGGGGGCCAAGGTGTACGGACACGAGACTTTTGGAGCAACCCCCCGTAGTGAATGTCAGCCATTAGATTAAGTCTTCACCCATCCCAAGGAGTCAACTACGGGGGCACCAAGGTTTTACCCTACGGATAGAGTAAAGCCCCCGCAGGGGAAACGCTTCGGTCACGGCGTCGGGTCACATGGAAGATGAAGGAGCGCGGGGCTATGGCCAAAGGGGCCAGGGCCTGAAATATGATTTTTGCACATTTTAAAGCATTTTTAGGCCCAAGGAAAGGAACGATAGGGAGGCGAGGTGGAGAATTAGGGAAATAAAGGGTGATGGGGGGTTTAAGGGGATTTTGGAGAATTTAAGAGGGTGATGGTGGGGATAAAAGGAAGAAAAGGGATTTTGACAAAGGAAAGGGGAGGGTAAAATGGGGGTATTTGCAGGGGTATGAGAGGTAATATAGGCCCTTTTGAGAAATGGGGTAGCAGATAGAATTTATATAAGGCAAAGCACTCAGAGGCTTCAAGGAGAATGTGTTTTCAAGGGAAAGACATTCCTTGAAGGCTCCAAAACAATTCAACCCCTAGCTTGCTTGTCAAGAATTTCATAGGGGGGCTAACATATTTATTGGCCATCAGATTAGTTTCTCTTGCTGGATCCCTGTGCTTGTTTACCATTTACCATTTTTGCCTTTAGTTCTTGTTTAAAAAGTTAATGTTAGTCGCATCTACTTTTGAAGAAGATTTTTTTTTTAGTTTTCTGAACTTAGCTGAATTAATTATGAAAAAAATTTGGTAAAAAAATATTAAGACAAGATAGATAGATGTCTGAATATTTAAAGTTGAACTGTGTTATTTGAATGTTTGGTGCATGGATGTTGAAAGAATCTCTCCTTGTAGAATAAAATCTTCATTGAATTGAATATTTAGAGCATGTTTTTGCATGGTTTTTGAGTCAGAGTCTCATCACATTTCATACGTCCACTCCCCCTCCATAAGACTAATAATAAATTACACTAAGAATCAAGCGATAATAAAATTAATCATATAACTTTTTTTGAGCTCACACCAATAGTAGTTCAGGCTAGGATCTTGGGGTAGGGTAAGTGAGAAAATCACCCAAGATCTCAAAACTTGAAACTAGAGTCATTAATAATTGAAATCCTACTGCACTCATATTATCGGGACCACTCCACTACCACTGGAGTTAAGTGTGAGACAACACGAGGGTGCATGAGAAGGTAGCCCGCCTTCGAGTGCATTCATTGGGCATGTTATATATTGGGGTTCCCTTCGGGGATGTCGAAACTAGATCGATGATCTAGGTGTTTTTCCCATATAGTGTGTTTTCTATGACCGTGACCCCCATGATGATCTCTGTGATTTGAGGTATATTTAGTTGCCAAAATTTTTAGGGACTTACACAAGGTGATTGGGACGGGTTGTCCTGGTACCTAAAACAGATGAACCTACTTTGTCTTCGATTTTTGGGAGGGCACTCGTCTTCACGAGAGTGCTTACACCTATTGTCTGAGGTTCGGGTGAAGCTCTAGAGTAACCATAACTGTGTTTACGACTAAACCTCTATGTATGCTATTGTGATACTGGGTTTCATCTCTAGCAAATGGTAGTACTCAGACGGGGCCACCCTGTTCTGGCTGCTTGTTGATTGATTTTAGAAAGTCATTTTTTCTTTTTTCTCTTTTAGGTGTGTGGTTACTATCACTTAGACTTTATAATACATCACAAATAATTAAAATTTGCTAAAAATAACCAGGTCACCGTGGTGTTCTTCCACCCTCGCTGTATGTCTCAACGACAACAATGTATCCCTCCATTAACACCGAAGGAGGAGTCGAGTCTTGGTGAGCCCTTGCCTTCTTCAGAAGAGCAGTCTCCAGTGACAACTCCTGATTTTCACATAGTTCCATATCACACGGAGTTTCCAGAGGATCCTTTTATGGAAGGAGTCCTACCTCCTTGCAATCCACCTGTCACTGACCCGTCAGTGCCAGTGTTAGTTCAGGTTACACCAAGCCAATATATGTCTTTGGTTGCAACAACATCTGTTTCACAACTGGCGGCCATGGGGTTGATGCCAATGGCAACCAACTCAGGTCGCCGCCATCTTCCCCACCGATAGTTAGTTCTATGCTAATGGTCTCCAACCCGAGTATCCAGCCTACGCCTGGTCCCGACACTGCGGTCACAACAACTGTTAGTGGACCTCTGCATCCTTCGGGATCTGCCCCTACGGTGACCTCACCGGGACCCACGGTTCTCGCTCCCATAAGTGGGGCTACTTCAATTCATTTTAGCAACCCTTTCAGTTGGAACCCTTTGTTGAGTTCAAACCCCTTAGCCACCATGCCAGGGGGCAATGTCACCAACACACATATGACAAGGAGCACTTCAGTACCCTTGCAGTCATTAGGACAAACAGGACAGCCTATTGTTCATGTTGTTTCTTTGAGTGGTCAAACTTCCGATGTAGGGTCTATACCGTTTCTTAACTATGCGAATAGAAGTATGCCATCGGCTAGCTCTATCGCGTCCATATGGGAAAACCAACCCCAAAATCCATTTGGAAAAGGGGGTAAATTTTACACTGGGGGCAACCAATAGTTCGCCCCCGAGTACAATATACCCTACGGACAGAAACCATACAGCCCTACACCCCCACCCATAGGGAAATTTTATCAACAATGTCCTAATTATCATATTGGTAACACATTGATGGGCAGACCCTACGGTCCGAATGGTCATCCAATACTTCCTTGGATAGATCTAGGGGAAAACACGCAATTTCAATTTTTGGCAGCTCTAGACATCCCTGAAATCTATAAACTGACCAATGATCCCATCAACCACAACCCACTCTGGCCTCCAGCACCGCACAAGATTTCTTCTGACATCCCTAAATTCGACGGGAAACAAGGGGACGATCCGGCTACACACGTCACCACCTTTCATTTATGGTCTGTTTCTAACTACATGGTGGATGATAGTATCCGGCTTTGACTTTTTCCATGCACTCTCACAGGCAACGTTGCCAAATGGTAGATTGAGTTACCACGCGGAGCCGTCAACACTTTTGGCGCCTTAGCTACGGAATTTCTTAAGAATTTCCAATTACCTATTAGATACAAAAACGACACGGAACTCTTAACCTCGCTGCTCCAAGACAGTTCCACCCACATCTCTGATCACATTCATGAATGGAGTCGTAGGACGAGGCTGGTCAAAGCGCCAATCCTAGATCATCTCTTATCTAACTAGTTTTGTAAGTCACTCTTACCAACCCTAGCTAAGGACATTTGTCGGTCTGGTGCAGTCAGAAAAGATCAATTCATTCGTCGTGCACAACATTTAGATTTGATATATTCGCAATATGGCATGCTATATGATTTACACCCCCATGCCTCTAGTAATCTGAATCTTCCCGCTACTTAGAAACCTGGAGCACACGTCGACGGTCTCATTGGTGCAATCTCCGATGTAGCCATAAAAAATCTTAGTGGGAAAACCTCCCAGCCATCTTCGGTTGCCACTGCCCCTAACCAATTGACTGCTCTTCCTGCCGTTGAGGTAAATTCTATGCAATTTTCACAGAAACCTAGTGGCAAGAACAAGAAGAACAAGAAAAATACCTCTTCTTTGGAAGAGCAGTTGGATCATCAAAATAGTACCAATCAGAAAAATGTTGCTAAGACCGAAAAAGGAAAGGAGAAACCCATGAAGTTTCCTTGCAGAATCTATGTGGAGGACCACTTGAAATACAAATGTCCTCGGTAGTAGGAATGCAAATATTTTATCACAAACAAGGACTCTAGGAGGACACCTATCGCTCTTCATAATCTCTTCACTAATCCACAGCAGAAACAACAACACATGGTTGCAAACCCACCACAACCCCCACAAAGGGCCAACGGTGGTACACATCCTTCCGGTGAAGGATCATCCGCCATTTGTGGCATAGAAAGTGTTGAACTCCAAACACGAGCCAAACTCTATGGAAATCATGTCATTGATGCTCAGGAACATGGTACCAGTTTGAATCCACTGCATCCCAATGATTTTCATATCAAAAGGCCTGCCACTGACCCTACAATTCGTCCCCCCAAAGGGACACTTCGACGCATGACTCATAACACCTCTGCACGTGCTGCCCAAAAGTACAACATTGTAGAAGATTTGGTGCAAGCACCATCAGCTATGTCTGCTCTCGAAGTATTGAAAACTTATGCAGTGCAAAAAAAAGCTTTGCTTTCATCCATTGATGGAATCGACCCCCAAGATTCTACACTAGCCATCTTTGACATGGAGAAATATAAACCTCGCCTCTCACAACAACTTGCATTCCAGGTGGAGGTTGTGTCGAAAGGGAGACCAATCCATCGCACTGTCATAGACGAAGGTGCTTCGACCTGCATTATTTCAACTACTTGTTGGCTCGCTTTGGGTTCTGCTACTTTGTCTCCACCGTCAAATTCCCTTAAAACTTTCGATGGCCACACTTTCCTCCCAAAAGGCTACCTTGCTAGCTTTCCCATTTCACTTAATTGGAAAACAATAACGGTGGACATAGAATTTGTCGATCACCATCTCGACTATAATCTATTACTGGGTCACAGCTGGTCTTATGCAATGACTGCCATTGTTTCTTCCGTCTTCCGACTCATCCTCTTTCCATTGGATGGGAGAATAGTCACAGTGGATCAGTTATCCTTTTTCACCCCCGATTATTCCAATTTACCAAGTAGCATTGTACCCCTAGTAGGAGGCATTCCTAACTCATACGTTAGTATTGGTACCGGTCTTCTGAAGGAATCTTACCTGATGGATTTTTTTTGTCTCTCGCCGCTTGAGGTTCTGCATACAATTGCAATGATATCCACCACTTTGGATGGCTCTATCGATCCATGGATCCTACTGGTGCCTTCAGAAATTGATTCCTACGGAGATCAGATGCCACTATCACCGAGAGAGTTGGCTTATCAAGCCATCCAAATAGCATCTGAACCCGCCACTGCTTTGGTTTCGACCAATGATACCACCCTCCCTCCCATCGCATTTCATTCTAGCAATCTCCTCAATAAAGTCCTGCCTATGGACGAAGCTATTCGAGAGATCATGTCTCTAGAAGAAAGGCCTTGGGAAGAGTTCCATCATCACACTTCGATGTTCAATTCGGACGCGATCACTAGTCAAATCCAATATTTTGACCCACCTGAGATCATTTCCTCCGCTTACACGACTATTCAAACTATCAACTCGGAAGGGAACTGTTGAAGCCCTGAAAATGGGGTCTACAATAAGGGGGATACCCACCCGGTCTAGACGTTGGTTAGCAGTTCCTTTTCCATTTGGTATAGTGGGTCCAACTGGGGACATGGAACCAGCTTCCCAATGTGTGTGTGTGTGTGTTGAGAATTGATATTTCCATTCTAAAATTTCCTAAGTGAAATGCTTTTATTCTAACTCTAATCTAATAATAGGCAATTGTATTCTAATAAATAGAAATATCTAATTCTACACTAACCCGGGATGTAATCTTTCCCTTATGCGATCTAAAATGATTTCAAATAAAAATTGGTAATAAAGATCATTCAACTGTTATAAGAAAATAATTCAATAGAGATAAACCACTTCGTATAAAAAGTTAGATGAAATAGTTGTGAAAAACATATTGCATAATAATCTGCTCATATATTAAGCATAAATAAATAGCTATCACCGTACAGAAGTGCCAAATGATAACTCAAGCATTCACGCATCAATATATAAACAACTGAACATGAATATCACTTTAACACAAAGGCAGAAATAGTTAAGAGATAAAAGTACCATTTATAACTAGTTCTACTCATGAGCTTCAAGCAATAATGATTTATCTCTTCTTAATCCAACATCCACTAAGAGTACAAAAGTGCAACATCAGTAATAGATATTAAATGTAGATATCAATAAATCATGTTCCATTCATTCATCAAAACCTCCTCGGAGGGTACAAAAGTGCATGTTCCGAGGACAAGTTTTTGACAAATTTTAGGACCTTTCTCTAAATGCATGAGAAGGGTTTAAATACTACTAATTAAATCTAAAAATAATTTATTACAAAAATGTAGGACACGGTTTAAATGCCATCCTAATTTCAGGCAAAAATAAAGAAAAATTAATACTAACACTGAATCTAAAATTAAAACTAATAATTAACTATTTGTGTATCTGTTCCTTGAAATCGCAAGCGTTCAGCATTTGTTTGAGAAGAGTCGGCTGGCCGAATTCTGACTTTAACTGTCATGTGAAAATGGAATCGGAAAGAGTTGGCGCCATCTTCTCAGCAGAATTGATGATACATTTGAGAGTCATGCACTGGCTGTGTGGATTTACCAAATACGCCCAGTAAGAATCCCAATTCAATTTAGTTAATCTTTTGATTGATTATGCCTTTTCTAGAGCCTTTTGTCTCCAGCCTATCTGTAGTTGCTGTACTTTCGGTAGATACCCTGGAGTGGTTTCTGAGATCATATTTTCCCTGTGCAAATTTTCATTTATGTAGTCAATAATATTGTTTGCTGCTGTGGCTGCTTCTTTTTCTTTAGCAAACTTCTCCATGAACTGTTTGTTATAAGTCGCGTGTGGCTCTAGTAAATGATACATGAGTCTCAAATCTTGTGGAGTGAATGAGCCAATGAGTCCTTGACCCTGAGTCTTAAATTGTCTATTTGTGATGTCAGTGCTGTCCAATACCCAATTAACCATGTTCGTGTATGGAATAATTCTGGGCCTTGCTGCTATCCGGTGCAAGAACGAGCAAGCTAGCTCTATAATAGACGCCTCAGAAGACCCATGTGAGCTTAAAGTAGACGTAACCTCCATTATTTTGGGATTCTCTTCCTCAAGTAGACTGTACATGCCTTCCCAAGTAGTAATACCAACATCTTTATTACAGGCGGTGTCTGTATACAAGGGTGTCATTTCTTTGTCTTCAGAACTCGGAGCTTTGCCTTTATTTCCCATAATATCCTGAATATGCTTTGCATAGTTTTCTGTTCTTCGTTCCTGCAGTTTACAAATGAGGTGAGAATAATGATAAGAAAAAGGTGATGGGAAAGATTTAAATGGCGAAGACATATAAAATTTACCACCTTACGTGAAATGGCTCTTTGATCAGAACAAAATCATATTTCATTATTGATTGGCAACTAACTCATTGATTAACATTAAAGCGCATAACCAGGTCTAGGTTTATGGAAAAAAAAAATTGTACAATGAGCCCTAATGATCTGCGATAAGGTGATCTGCGATTTGCTTCGCAATATCGCTGATCGCAATCTCATGGAATCGCAAAATCGCAATACTGCAATATCGCAGAATCGCAATATAGCAATATCGTAATATCATAAAATCGCTGGAGCGTAGCATATGACAATCATCCATTAATGTGTTTTCTGCGAAATTCGATTTGCGATATGTGCCATCGCATATCGGCGGTTTGAGGTTTTTCAGCATAAGTGATATTTGAGGCATGCGATGTGATGAATGTTTTTAGTGCGTAGTTTCGCATCGCGATCTCGCAATCTTAGAATTCCGCTTGTAAGGAGGTATCCATTACCTTTTTGCAATGCGATATTTCTTAAGGAATTATTTTATCCCACCTTATCATAAAACTTAAGCCTTTTTAGATTTTTCAAGGGGTATTCTCCTAAGTTTATGATAGTAAGTTTTATTGAAAAAGGAAATACAAGCACTAATCGATTTTTTAAATTTTCTGACTAAGGGTCCCCACTTATGTAGTAGTAGTGAAAATACTAAATAAGAAGGGGGTTGTTGCTGGCCACAACAATTGGCGATTCACTTGGAAGAACCAGTTATCTCTGCTTTTCTTTTGAATTTTCTAAACTTCCAATTTTTTTTTTCTTTTCAGAAAATCAAACTTTATTATAGAAAGACAAAGTACATCATGCTTTTATCTGTCAATGATATTTCGTTTCTTCTATATTTAACTTTGATTGTTTACTTCCTCAAGCTATTCCTTGTATCTACATCAGTCACTACTTGGTTTATAAAGATAAAAATAAAGGTTTCTCTGTAAATCAGTTTTAAATATGCTCATTTGTCGTAGGTAGAGCCTCTGCTGCCAACAGGCGTTTATAGCCTCGACAGGGTTACCTGTTACCCAACAATGATCCTGTATCCTACTTAGAGAAATATACAATTTTCAAAGAGAAATCCATATCCACACTTATCGCTTTCATTTTCTTTTTACCCTTAAAGAACAATGTCTTGGTTTGGTAGCCAATTTATGACAGTGCCATTCACTTGATTTATAACTTTGCTGAACAAGCTGGCTCGTGATGAGACCCCTTGTCTTTTGATTGCAACAATCTTGAGTCATTTCCCTATTGTGGTATGCAGTATTGGCAAAGTCAGCAAGCTATAATATCTATGATCATGATAATTTGGCTCGTGATGAGACCTCTTACTCTTTAAGTTAAAGTGTATCATTGGATTATTCCTTGAACGTTGTAATTTCTTAGGTGGGGAGGAAGTCATTGTTTCCTTAAGATAGCTCTGGATGACAATGGTAGAGTTTTTTGGAAAGAGATTTTCTACAAAGAATCTTTGTTTTGTTATTGATACCTTTTATTGGACTGATATAAAACAATTTCCCACTAAAGGTCGATTTTTATCAAAATTTACAAGGTTGAAACTAGTATCATTTCTAGGCTTAGAGCCTTTAACTGTATATTTCAATAATAATTATCAAGTTTCTAGAAGAATTCTATTTATACAAGTGAAAAAACAAAATCAAAAAGAGAATTTGTGCCTTTTTCGTGAATTCCAAACGTAACCATTTACAACTGGTTTTATTGTGAAAATAAAGAAAACTAATCTACAAAATAGAAGAATGATCTCCTATGGAAAATATTTTTTGAGGATCTGTTCGTTAACAGGTAAAGACTCTCTTTTTCCAGTTAAATCCTGTAACATAAAAGTAGATGGACCTATGACTTCTGCGATTTGGAAAGGGCCAAGCCACATTCGTTGAAATTTCGTATGTTTCCCTTTTTCCTCATGAGCCTTGTCCCATTTTAAAACTAGATCTCCCATCTGAAAGTCCTTTCTGGATATCATGTTTGAATCGTGTTTGAATCAGAAGAAGCTTTTACTAATGCCTAGTGATGAGCATGAGTTATTTTTGCTTGTTCTCATTGCTCTTCTAGCTTAATTATTTCCAGCTGCCTTAGTTGTAAGGAAGAAGTTGGTGCTTCATCAATATATTGAACTAAGGCCAAAGAGGGAATTGCTAGATGAGTTGGAAGAACCACTTCTTTCCCATAAACTAAATTAAAGGGAGAAGTGACAGTGGAGGCTTTCTGCATTATTCAATCTGCCCATAAAGCATATATTAAAGACTTATGTCAATTTTTGTGATTTTGATCAATGGTTCGCTTAATGATTTTGATTAAGTTTTTATTTGTAGATTCAGCTAACCCATTCCCCTGTGGGTAATAATTGGCAGAGTATTTAAGTTTGAAACCTATTTTGAGTGCAAATTCATTCATAGCACTACCATAAAAATAAGATGCATTATCAAACATTAAAGCAGAAGGTAAACCAAACCTAGTGATTATGAACTGATCTATGAACTCGATGATATGCTCAGCATTAGCCGTCTTGAGAAGAACTGCTTCTAATCATTTAGTAAAATAATTTGTTGTTGTAAGGATATAACTATGTTGTTTAGAAGAGTGAGGAACGATCTCACCTATTATGTACAATCCCCATTGATCAAAAGGCTGCTCAATGTTGACTAGTTGCAGCGGCAATGATGGTTTCTTTTGTCTCCTAGCAGCGGTTTGAAAAAATTGACATTTCCTTACGTAGTTATGTGAGTCTTTGAATAGTGTGGGCCAGTAATAGCCTGCGCGGAGGATTTTATGTGCAGTAGCGTCTCCAGCATAATGTCCGCCTACTGGCCCATCGTGGAGTTCCTGCAAGACTTTTTCAGCTTCAGATTTCTCAAGATATCTAAGGAGAACATAATCATAATTCATTCTAAAAATAACATCATTCACGAGTTGATATTGTTTAGCCTTCAACCTTAGAGCTCTTTTCTTGGTGTAATCGAGATTTGAAGGAGCATATCCATTCTTTAGATAAAATATGATATCAACGTATAATGATTCAACATCGTTTAGGCTTACCTCGTACATTTGTATCTCTGTAGATGGTATTTCGGAAATAAGCGATGCTCCAGCTAGCATTTTGCAAAAGCCTTGACCTTTTACAATACCCGCTGGTTTGATTTCTACGTCATATTCTTGTAAGGCAGTAACCCAATTGGCTCTTTTCTCACCCACATATTTCTGTACTAGGAGATTTCTTACTGCTGGAAACGGTACTATGATTTTTGTATGGGTTTTAAGTAGAAAGGGTCTGAAATATTTAATTGCTTTGAAAATAGCATAAGCTTGTTTCTCTACATCTGAATAATTTAACTCAGTCCCCTGTAAATTTGAACTGAAAAAAGAAATTGGGGCTTCTGCCTTGTCCTGATTTGCTTGAGTGAGTATCGCAGCATATGATCTATCATAGGAAAATGTATATAAAATAAAAGGATCGGAAAAATTTGGAGTTTCTAAATATGGAGTGTTAACAATTGCTTGTTTGATCAGATTGAATGCCTCATATTTGTCTTTGCCCCATTTGAACTTTGAGTTCTTTTTAATCATTTCTTGTAAAGGAGATACAATTATTGAAAAATCTAGCACAAATCTCTTTACAAAATTAATCTGGCCAAGGAAAGATTGCATAGCTTTCTTGTTGTGAGGTAGGGGTATTTCGGAAATCTCCTTGATTCTGTCAGGATCAATATGAATTCTAGATTTTGATACTATGAATCCAAGAAGTTTTCCTTCACTTAATGCAAAAAAGGATTTTTTCGAGTTAAGTGAAATTCCATACCTTTGACAACGTTGGAAGATCTGTTTTAAATCTCTAGGATGATTGCCTCGTTTCTTGGAATATACAGTTATATCATCCAAGTAAATTACCACTGATTTGTTAACTAATCCCTTGAATGCGATGTCCATGGTTCTCTGAAATGTGGCACCAGCGTTGATCAGAACAAAGGGCATCTTTTGATATGCGTAACTGCCCCATTTAGTTCTGAATATGGTTTTCAATTGATCGTCGGGATGGACCAACACTTAGTTGTAACCAGAGAAACCATCTAAGAAGGACATTAACTCTGATCCTGCGACTGCCTACAGTATTTGCTCCATGGGAGGCAAAGGAAAATTATCTTTTTGGCAAGCTTTGTTAAGATTTCGAAAGTCAATGAAAATTCTAATGCCTTCGTTCTTCTTTATAACGAGAACCATATTGGAAACCCATTTAGAATTTCAAACGGGAAAAATGATTTTGGCTTTCAATAACTTATTGAGTTCAGATTTGATCTGGTTTTCTAAATTGGGATGGATCTTTCTCAGCTTTTGCTGGACAGGTTTTTCATCGTTTATCATTGGGATAGTATGTTGGATGATAGAAGTGTCATAAGTTTTGATTTCATCATAGTTCCAAGAAAAGACACTTTTGTATTGTTTCAAAAGACGAACATATGCTAATTTTTCTTTAGGAGCTAGGCCATGACCTAGGTTGATATTCTGCGATTTGGTATCAGTTCCTAGATTTATTAAAACATAGTTCAAAGTTGAACTTTGCAGTTTTGAATTGGTAGATCTTTTGAATCGATCTTTCAAATCATAAAGGTCTTCTAACTTGACTACTGACTTTGACATAGCATTATTAGTGCTATCTTGTTGCAATTGTCTATCATGTTGGTCCTCATCGATTATCTAATTGGTGTAAGATCCTTCAGATGTGAGGAAGCTTACAATATGAGGATCATTGTTGAAAATTCTCCAATTGGTAATGTTATTAGGAATCGAGGGTCTAAATATTAATTCAATTGAAAATCGATCAGGGCTATAGTTTTCTGAAGGAATGAGCTTGGAAGCTACATTAGATAGGAGGTCTGCACTAGCATTTTGGAGTTTGGGGATTGATGAAATATTGAATTCTATAAAGTGTTCAGTCAGATCTTGAACTAAATATTGGTAATGCTTTAAATGACCTGATAAACAATGTATAGCATTACGTACCTGTCTGATTACAATTTCAGAATCTCCAAAAAATTGTAGATATTTGATGTCTAATCCGATTGCTTTGTATAATCCTTGGACTAAAGCTTCGTATTCTGCAGTATTATTGGTGCAATCGAACTCGAGTCTACAAGTTAGCATAGTTTTGTTTCCCTCTGGACTAATCAACACGCATCATGCTCCTGCTCCTTCATTAGACTTAGAACCGTCAAAAAATAACTTCCAAAATAAAGATTTATTTACAGGAGCATCTATAAAATAAATAAATTTAGAACTATCTGTTTGAGAAAAAAATTCTACTTGAGATAAAACATAATGTTCTAAGTAAGGTGAAGTATGAGCATTAAAATTTCCTAAGAAAGAATCAACTGAGTAGTTGCCAATGATATTATTGTTGTATGCTACCGGTTCTCCTTCCAGTTCTGTTACTATGTATTTCTGATTCTTGCTCAACCTTTATTTGATTTGGTTTACCATTGTAAGGGAGCCACATGTGAGACCAATCAGTTGCAAAGTATCCATGAAGTTTTTCTGACCAATCTCTGCTAAGAATTAAGCCATAAAATTCTAGAATATCTGCAACTAAAATGTCGATAAATTGACATACCTTTGGATTGGATGACAGCCTTATGGTAACCTGATTTAATTCGCCGATCACTTCAACTTGCGATTGATCTAGCTGAACTATGCGCACAACAGATTTTTGCGGTTGAACTTTCAACTTTGCACATATTGATTTTCGTAAAATATTAGATGAATCTCCAGAATCCACTAAGAAATTATGCAAATTTTTATTGAAAACTTCATAAGTAAGAATAAATGGGGGAGTATGAGATCTCTACCTTCCTCCAATTAAAGCGATATCATTTGGATCAACTTTATTAATCACATTAGTTGGAGGTCTTCCCATTTCATGGGAAGCTTGAGAGATTACAGTGGCGGGCATAATTTTTTCTGGTACAACATGTAATTCTTTCAAAAGTACCTTTTTCTGGTGTTTTAACTTGCTCAATTCATAAAAAGTGATGTTAGCCCTAGTCTTCTTCATGTCTTCTATGATATTATACTCCATTTCATCCGAAACGATCAGCATTTTTTATGGAGTTGATGAATCTGTTTGGACTGGGCTGGTTTGAGTCGCTTTAGATGTCGTTTTCTTGGCTACGACTTTATCCTTATTCATTGAGCTTGCGCTCTTTGGCTTAGGAGTAGGTTGAGGAGGATCAAGTTGATTTCTACTTCAAGTGTTAACCGGGGATGCCTCTTGATCTTCTTCATCTAGGAGGATAAAATCCCACATACCATGTACCTCTACAACTTCTTCTTCATCTGTGGTTTCTTCAATAGCAATCTCCTCTTCTTCTTCTTTTGATTCAACACTTGTGATAGCATTTGGCGGCTTTGAATCGGTCGAAGGGTTTCTTCTATAAGGCTTGTATGGCTTTTTAGAAGATGTTTCTGCCACTTGTTCCTTAATGTCAACCATTTCTTTGGACATGGTTTTCAGAACTTTCTGCAATCCTTCTAAATCGAATGGATCTTTCGATTTTTTTTTCTTGGGGTCTTCCTTAAAAGTAACCTTCCTGGATTTTCGTTCCTCTATCGCTTTTTTCTTTTCTAGGGCTATGATATGTTTCTCTACCGCTATTGCTTCCTTGATATTATCAGCTAAAGTTGTTTTTTTAGTCCTATCAACGAAGATTGCTATGTTTGATGGTAAAGAAGAGATGTACCATTCACTTCGCACTTCTTTGCTAGGCTTGGAAGCAGTAGGAATTTTATTTAACAGTTTATTGAAACGTGAATTGAAATCTTTGATAGGTTCTTTTGACTCGGCCCTAAGGTTAGACAGGTCATTGATCAGTGTCACTATAGACCTGTCATCACTGAACTTAGTCAAAAATTGATCTTGGAAGATATCCCAACTAGTGATAGATCCAGACGGTAATGAGAAATACCATGATCCGGATGCTCCTTATAAAGTATAGGGAAAAAGTTGGACGACAGCGTCTTCATTGGTAACTCCATTGAGATTTATGGACAACATAAAGTTATTTATATGTTCTTTCGCTAGCATGCCTGCTTCAGGATTAAACTTAGGCAGCCATTTTTTCAGGATGTGCTGGTATTTGACTCAAGGGAGTAGGCATTAAGACTGCCCCTGGGTTATTCCATGGAGATTGGACCATCGTTGAAATACCAACAGAGGAAAGCGCAGAAGATGATCCCTGCAGTTGGTAAGATGAGGATATTATGATTCCAGATGTTTGAGAAGGAGATGTGGAAGTTCCAATGGACTGACAGACAATAATCTGAAGTGGAGGGGTGGACGGTTGACTTCGCGATGAAGAGGTTGAGATGGATGATGATGATGAAAGAGTCTCGCTATCAGACCCTTTAGGTGATTTCCTTTCTCTCTTCCTTGTAGGTAGAGGTAACTCGGTTGGCTGAACACCAAACTTTTCACTCTTTAATCTTGTGAGAGGATGAGCAGGGTTATATTACGAAGTCATGCTACCATGAGATTTATCAGATCTTTGAGGTGATATTGAAAATTGCTGAAGTTTATGGATCAAAGATTCAACTTCAGGAGGTTCAATAGCAGATTCTTCTGAAATGTCAGGGTTTGTGGCAGTGGTTGTTGTTCTTTCGACTTCTGTCTCTAGATTTAAAGATTCTAAGGGCGATGGGGAAGTCGAGGGAGATGGTGAGGGTGATTTACTCTCAAAATGGTATTTAGATTTTGACTTACTTTCCATTCACAGTTAGAGGCCCTCCTTCTCGCGCCAAATATGTTGAAGCCCCGAAAATCGGGTCTACAACAAGGGGGATACCCACCCGGTCCGGACCTTGGTTAGCAGCTCCTTTTCCGTTTGGTATAGTGGGTCTGACTGGGGATATGGGACCAGTTTCCCAATATGTGTGTGTGTGTGTTGAGAATTGATATTTCCTTTCTAAAAGTTCCTAAGTGAAATGCTTTTATTCTAACTCTAATCTAATAACATGCAATTGTATTCTAATAAACAAAAATGTCTAATTCTACACTAACCCAGGATGTAATCTTTCCGTTATGCGATCTAAAATGATTTCAAATAACAATTGGTAATAAAGATCATTCAACTGTTATAAGAAAATAATTCAATAGAGATAAACCACTTCGTATAAAAAGTTAGACGAAACAATTGTGAAAAACATATCGCATAATAAGCTACTCATATATTAAGCACAAATAAATAGCTATCACCGTACAAAAGTGCCAAATGATAAATCAAGCATTCACACATCAATATATAAACAACTGAACATGAATATCACTTTAACACAAAGGTGGAAATAGTTAAGCGATAAAAGTACCATTTATAACTAGTTCTACTCATGAGCTTCAAGCAATAATGATTTATCTCTTCTTAATCCAACATCCACTAAGAGTAAAAAAGTGCAACATCAGTAGTAGATATTAAATGCAGATATCAATAAATCCTGTTCCATTCATTCATCAAAACCTCCTTGGAGGGTACAAAAGTGCATGTTCTGAGGACAAGTTTTTGACAAATTTCAGGACCTTTCTCTAAATGCATGACAAGGGTTTAAATACTACTAATTAAATCTAAAAATAATTTATTACAAAATGTAGGATATGGTTTAAATGACCATCCTCATTTTAGGAAAAAATAAAGAAAAATTAATACTAACACTGAATCTAAAATTAAAACTAACAATTAACTATTTGTGTATCTGTTCCTTGAAATCGCAAGCGTTCAGCATTTGTTTGAGAAGAGTCAGTTGGCCGACTTCTGACTTTAACTGTCCTGTGAAAATGGAATCAGCAAGAGCTGGCACCATATTCTCGGCAGAATTGATGATACATTTGAGATTCATGCACTGGCTGTGTGGTTTTACCAAATACGCCCAGTAAGAATCCCAATTCAATTTAGTTAATATTTTGATTGATTCTGCCTTTTCTTGAGCCTTCTGTCTCCAGCCTGTCTGTAGTTGCTGTACTTTCGGTAGATACCCTGGAGTGGTTTCTGAGATCAGATTTTCCCTGTGAAAATTTTCATTTATGCAGTCAATAACACTGTTTGCTGTTGTGGCTGCTTCTTTTTCTTTAGCAAACTTCTCCATGAACTATTTGTTATAAGTCGCCTGTGCCTCTGGTAAATGATACATGAGTCTCAAATATTGTGGAGTGAATGAGCCAATGAGTCCTTGACCCTGAGTCTTAAATTGTGTGTTTGTGATGTCAGCGCTGTCCAGTACCCATTTAATCATGTCCGTCTATGGAAGAATTTCGGGCCTTGCTGCTATCCGGTGCAAGAACGAGCAAGCTAGCTCTGTAATAGACGCCTTAGAAGACCCATGTGAGCCTGCAGTAGCTGTAATCTCCATTATTTTGGGATTCTCTTCGTCAAGTAGACTATACATGCCTTCCCAAGTAGTAATACCAGCATCTTTATTACAGGCGGTGTCTATATACAAGGGCATCATTTCTTTGTCTTCAAAACTTGGAGCTTTTCCTTTCTTTCCCATAATATTATGAATACTGCTTTGCATAGTTTTTGTTCTTCATTCCTGCAGTTTAAAAATGAGGTGAGAATAATGATAAGAAAAAGGTGACGGGAAAGCTTTAAATGCCGAAGACATATAAAATGTACCACCTTACGTGAAATGGCTCTTCGATCAGAACAAAACCATATTTCATTAATGATTGGAAACTAACTCATTGATTAACATTAAAGTGCATAACCAGGTCTCAGTTTATGGAAAAAAAAATTTCATACAACGAGCCCTAAAGATCTACAATAAGGCGATCTACGATTTGCTTCGCAATATCGCAGATCGCAATCTCATTGAATCGCAAAATCGCAAAATCGCAGAATCGAAATATAGCAATATCGCAATATCACAAAATTGCTGGAGTGTAGCATATGACAATCATCCGTTAATGTGTTTTCTGTGAAATGCGATTTGCGATATGTGCCATCGCATATCGTCGGTTTGAGGTTTTTCAGCATAAGTGATATTTGAGGCATGCGATGTGATGAATGTTTTTAGTGCGTAGTTTCGCGCGATCTCGCAATCTTAGAATTCCGCCTGTAAGGAGGCATCCATTACCTTTTTGCGATGCGATATTTCTTAAGGAATGATTTTATCCTACCTTATCATAAAACTTAAGCCTTTTTAGATTTTTCAAGGGGTATTCTCCTAAGTTTATGATAGTAAGTTTTATTGAAAAAGGAAATACAAGCACTAATCGATTTTTTAAATTTTCTGACTAAGGGTCCCCACTTATTTAGTAGTAGTGAAAATACTAAATAAGAAGGGGGATTGTTGCTGGCCACAACAAGAACATGGGAAATCTTTCCAGCACCATGCTCATCGATATCTCGGTCAAAACAGGTATCGTGGAAAACCTTCAGATTGGAGCCGATTGAAATCCCGAGGAAATTTCACGCTTCACATCCTTTTTTAAGGAATTCCACGATGTTTTTGCTGGCTCTTACGAGAAAATTCCAACATAGATCCTTCTATTGATGAGAAAGAGATCAAGAAATTTCGAGCATTCTTTTTATGGTATTTTTCTCTCTCGTTAATCCGAAAAACCTCGAGTTCTCTTCTTCGGGCTCGTTAAACTTACATGAAGAAGCTCTGAGCATTCTTTTTATGTTATTTTTCTCTCTCATTAATCCGAAAAACCTCGAGTTCTCTTCTTTGGGCTCGTTAAACTTATATGAAGAAGCTTCGAGCATTCTTTTTATGGTATTTTTTTTCTCGTTAATTCGAAAAACCTCGAGTCCTCTTCTTTAGGCTCGTTAAAATTACATGACGAAGCAACGAGATTTGTTTTTAGGGACTTTTTCTAGCTTGTAAAACTGAAAAAACCCTGAGTTGCCTTCGTTGGGCTCATTAAACTACCAAGACAAATAAATATGAGCCATTCTTTTCATCTTTTTCAAATCTCATTAAATAGAAAAAGTAACCAAGTTTTTCTTCGTAGGACTCGTTGAAAATTCACGAAGAGCATTGAGTTTTTATTTGTTGGACTCGTTAAAATTTCATAAGAAAATTGAGTTTACTTCCTCTCCTCGTACTCATAAGAAAATGAGGTAGATGTCCATCGAACATAGATTTATCACCACTACAAGGAAAAGACCCTCTAGTGGATGTTTTTGAGGAACCCCACAGAAAAATACCCCATACATCCATTTCTAGCAGAGGTTACTAGAGGAGGTTGGCGGGCGGAGGGTTTTGTGGATGGTTTCCTCTTAGTGCGCTTATCATTACATGTCGCCCCAGTGCTCTCGAACCGAGAAAGCACCGATGCAGACCAAAACATTGGCACACCGGACACCATGCACTCCGTACAGACCCGCCCAGTACGTCTTATTATTCTATAGCACTGGTGCGTCACAGATATTTCATGTCGGTGCATTATAAAACACCGCACCAAAATCGAAACCACCCGGTGCGGTAGAAAGAAACTACATCGGTGCATCATAATACATCGTGCCAAAACACAAACTGACCGGTGCGTTTGTAAGAAACAGAACCAGTGCGCCTATAAAAAACGTGCACTAATAAAGGGTTAAACTAAAAAAAATTACGGCAAAATAAGCTGGATTTTTCAAGTTTCCAATGCTTCTTAGCTCTCAATTATCGGTGCGTTCCCTAGAATAGAACGCACCAGTGTGCACAAGACATTGGTAGACCTGACAGCTTGCACGATGTACACACACATCCGGGGCCTCCTATTACTGTAACGCATCGGTGCTTCAACACTCTTCCATGCCAGTGCATCATAAAACACCGCGCCAAAACAGAAACGCACCGTTGCGTTCTTATCCAAGAGCATCGGTGCGCCAATAAACTGCACGCACCAGAATAGCGTTACATAAAAAAAAAATTAAGGTAAAAAAATCAGTGCTTTATGACTATTCCCCATTGGTGCTTTACGGATTTTCCTCCCCGGTGCATCATCAAAATTTCGCGCCAAAACTGAAAGATCCCAGTGCGGTGTTAGGGAACCACCACTGTGAATTATAAACAACGTGCCAAATTTGACACATCCCGGTACGGTTGTAGGTAAACGTACTGGTGCACCTATAAAACCCCGCACACCGGAACAGGGTCGAATAATAAAAAAAATTGTGGCCAAAAAACTTCATTTTTCACTTACCTTAGTGCTCCAGAGCTCTCAAGCACCAGTGCCATTTCCCGTTGTCTAAGCCGCCCTGACATCAGTGCTCTCATTGCACCCATTGCACACGCTGCTGCTCTGCATTGGCCAACAATCTCTAGTTTGCATTTTGAAAAACGGTGGGAAAATTTTCTTTTGCAAAGTTTACAACCAATATGCCTCCTCGACAGTGAAATGTACAGGTATTTTTCTAGTTTTTCCATAATTAAGCCATTTAGCGGATTAGAAATTGAAATAACCTTAAAAATAACCATTAAAAAAAAAAAAATGTCGCATGGTGCGTCGGAGCTATTCGGCTCACACCGGATAGCGATGCTGCCTGTAAAATTTACAGGTCGCAATGCCAAAGGTGATAATGGTATCTGCACCGTTTCCGGGGCGGTACCGAAAGGCGCCCCGAATAATTTTAAAATAAAAAAAATAAAAAAATAAAAGGTGTTGCGCTCATTTATCCAGGCGCACCGTTGACCACGAGAATCACAGTGCAGTGTGTTGACAGAATTATCCGCCCCGGTGTATGTCAGTGCACCGCATTCTGGATTCCAAGAGGGTCAACGGTGTGGCCGGGTAAAAGACCACACCGTTGGCTATGTAATTTTCATGAAGTTAGTGTGCTGACACGACTATATGCGTCGGGGCGTATATTTTAGTCAGTGCATCGCTATTCTGAACTGTGATGAAGTTAATGGTGCTTGGAAAATAGACAGCTGCACCGAGGCCAGTGCATTGTATTTCATTAGGGGCACTGGGAAGGGTGCTCTACATTCTTAAGACGCACCGCGACCGGTGTGTGATTATTTTTATGGTGCACTGACTTGTTTGTTTGTTTTTTTTTCAAAAAACAATATATATGTATATTCCTAAATACATGTCTATTTTAATAAAAAAAAATTATTTAATATGGCAATGATTCAGAGAGAAGAGGAGGAACAACAGCAACAACAAGCTGAACAGTATGACATGATTCGCTAATGGGAGGCCCGAGAGAGGGAGAGAGATGCATACCCTCGCCCTATTACTGCATATACCCAGGAGATCCTTAGGCAGGTAGGCCTCCTCAAGTTCTATGAGGAGGCTACTTCCCTAAAGGTGCACAATGTGTTTTTGAGATATCTTATTCGTAGGTGGAATGCCCACCGACAGGATTTCTAGGTTGGTCCTTGTTGAGTCCCGAATTTGCATCTTTTCCATACACTTTTCCATACCTTTTTCACTCACCTAAACCTCCAAAATTGTCAATATCATGTGCAAAAGGGTATCTAACATGGTTTTTAATTATGTTTTTGTGTTTTCTATTTGATCTAGATTTTGTTCATACAGCTGCAGAAACTTGCCACTTTCCGCAGCTGCTGCAACTTTCCGCAGCTATTTTGTGGAAATCTATGCTACAGGTGTCTACAAAGGAAATGAGCCACATGGGCAGGCTAGGAATGACGAGGACATGGTTCGTGTCCTATTGGTTCAAGCAAACTCGTCCAAAGAAGCCGCGGTCAAAGCCGTCCACGTGGAAGTCAACTATGGAGTTTCATGTCGGCCGGACTCTGTTTCGTGGCAAATAAACATCCATACGGCCGTTTCTAAGCTTGCGGAGGTTAAATTGACATCTGTGCAGAGCTCTGGAGTTGAATTCAAGCATCCACCTTCCGTAGATTCGCTTTCCAACACGGCCATACTTCTATATCCGTGGGCGTAGTGGTCTACGTGACTCTCTGCCATCATGAACTTTAGGAGACAGTTACAGTTTATTGTTATATATAGAGCGTTTGCATACGCACAAAAGTTAGTTGATAGTTGTTAGTTGATAATTGTAAGTTGATAGTTGATGTTCGTGAATAAACTTTGTTATCTGTTAGTTTGCTTTGTAGTGATTACGCTGCCCTTGAGCCGTAACACTACCATTCTGTAATGAATTGCTTGTTAATATGAGAAGACTCTGTTTTTCAACTTAATTCGTGTTTGAGGATCGTTACCAAAGCTGTGTAGAGGGCCCCTGCTCAGCTAAGGTTTTGTGTATTAGTGTACATTTCTCATTTAATTTCTTTTAAAAAAGTCATTGTATCATAATCCATCATATGTTCATACTTTGTAGTTGTTTCATTTCTGTTTATATATTTCCATAATTTCCATTTCATTTCTATCTTTTATGTTTTTATGATTGTTAATCACTGATCAGTTTTCTTGTGCAGGTTTTAGGTAGACAGCCCGGGCATTTTTATAGCATTTTGACTAATGACATGAAACTAACATTGTTCTACTGCTAGTTTGCTTTTCATAGCTTTTTTTTAACTTCAGTCTTGCTTTGTACATTTTAGTTTTTCTTATCTGATTCAGTAGTTAAATTTAGATATATTAAGCTGCTCATAGCATCTTCAGTTGCCTCCGAAAGCCACAGCTGGACTGATGGTGAGGGACTGCATTATGAAATGTGTAGTTTAGTATTAGTTTCTTTTCTGCAAATTTAGATATATTAAATCATGCATGACATCTTCGATTGCCTCCGAAAGCCACAGCTGGACTGATGGTGAGGGATTGAATCATGAGTGTATGGTTTAGTATTAGTTTACTTTCTGCAAATTAAATATCAGTTACACAAGTTGTTTATGATTACTTCCGAAAGTCATAGCTGGTCTAATGATGAAGGGTCAGAAAATGAATTGATGTAATTTGATTTAGATTTATTTTGTTGCAATTTTGAATTTCCTTAAGCATAGTTTCTTTTTTGTTTAGTTGGCAGCAAGAATAGTTTGGTTTTCATGTTCACTAGTTTACTGTTTTGATTCATTAGATTAGCAGCATCTTTTCATTTCAGCAGTACACTTTTACTTTCTTTCAAGTCTTGTCATTGTAATTTTCAATTTGCTTTCAAAAGTTTCAAGTTGGTAATCATTATAGGGGATATCACTTCCTTGAACAAATATAACCAAACTTGTTTTCATTTTAGAATTTCCATTTCACCTTAGAAAGACCAAAAACGACAAAAGTTAAGAAATAGGTTATCTTGCACATATAGTGCGCCGCACTTCATCAGCTTACGATTCCCGGATTGACAAATTAAATGCAGCAATTTAGGACACTAAATTGACCAAACATTTTGGCGCCGTTGCCGGGGAAGTGTAACTAGGTAGCCAATTTCTTAAAAAAAAAAAAACATAAAATCATAAAAGAAGGGAAAAATTGATAACTTCTTGAAGTATGCTCTCCTCTTGCACCTAGTGTGATCTGGAGGATCAGAAAAGAGAGTTATTGGTTTAGTAATTTCTTAAGTATGCTCTCTTCTTGCACCTAGTGTGATCTGGAAGATCAGAAAGAGAATTATTAGCCCAACTTTTTTAAAAAATAAAAAATGACATGCATAGAGCAAGAGATTCTAGGGGAAGGTTTATAGCTAAAGCCAAGAGTTCGATTTTCACAACTCCATCTTCTTGAAGGCATAGACCAGATTCACCACCATCTACCCCTAGCCTTAAGATTTTTGGAAGTCAAGGAACAGCTGAATTAGAGGATTCTCCTATACCACCTACTAAAACCCACTTAGAAAACAAAGAGACTTTCTCTCATCCTTCCTTGGTAGAAGAACTAGGGGACTATAAGGACTCTAAAGAAACTATCATGGCAGAGGAAGTAATAAATAGAGGTGGAGGTAGAAGAGGAGGAGATAATGGAGATAACAATGGTGAAGGAAATGATGGTAGAAATAGGGACAATTTGCTTGGATTCCCTATAGTTGATGAGGAAACTCATGCAACAATGAAAAATATCTCACCATCTGTTCTCCCTAAATTTTATGGATTACGAAGTGAAGATCCTGAAACATTTCTGTTTGAGTTTGAAGTTGTGTGCCGAACTTATGACTATATGGAAGATTCTCAAAAACTCAAACTGTTTCCTTCAACATTGAAGGGATCTGCTTTGAAATGGTTCATGGGATTAGCCACTCAATCTATCGGGACTTGGAATGATATGAAACAAACATTTTTGGATAGATACTTGGACTATTGTATGCCCACCAATCACAAGGATGAGGTATTCAAAATGATGCAAAAAGAAGATGAAAATTTAGAAGACTTAATTGAAAGATTTCAATACAACTTGAAAAGAGCAAAGATGAGAAACTTAGATAATGAAACCTTGAAAGCCCTCCTATTAAAAGCCATTAGAGATGAATGGATAGACATTTTAAACATGATGGGTAAAGGAGACATTTCTCAACTCCCATTTCATGATATAGCAGAACTATGTATCCAATTCTCAAGGGGAAGATCTAAAACTGGAAAAGGGCCTAGGGATTCTTCTCTTATTAGGGCTAACAAATCTGCAACTGGATCAGTAAGTAGGGCAGAGATTGGTAATATGCTTGATGATTTTAAAACTGATATCTTAGGGGGTCTTAGTGAACAACTAGACACCCTTAAAATCCAAAACAAGCAGAAAGCAGAAACAGATGCTTTAGCCATCTTTTGTCCGAAATGTAGAAAGAAACATGCTTTAAGGGAATGTCCCTTGGATGCAAAGGTTGTAGAAACATGTATGATTTGCTCAGAAAATCATGAGATCAAGGATTGTCCTTCAATCCCTGGACTCAAAGCTGTTTTTCAAGAAGATCCAAATTCAATAGAATCTCTCTGTTTTGTCGCAAGGAGACCTTGGCGGGGACAACAATCTCAAGGGTTTAATAACCCTATGAATCTTCAAACCCCACCAAATTGGACTCCTTGGCAACAACCTTGGCCCCAACATCAAAATTCATATCAGCCATGGGTACAAGGGATGAAAAATCCTTATGGGAGATTTGCTCAATTTTATCAATATCCTCCATCTTTTCAAAATCAACAAGCTCCACAATTTCCAAGCCCAAATCCACAACTTTCATTGCCATTTCCACAACAACAACCTTCTCAACAAAATACAAATCCTCCACTCATGCTCCCATACCAACAGAAGACAAATCAACTTCCAGCTCAGCCATTGCCAAATCCTAACAATAAGAATCCTCAAACTACTTATATGGTAGAAGGACAACAATTTCCTACCTATGTGATTGTTCCTCTCAACGATGTACAACTCAGATCTGGTAGAGTTTTAGAAAAACCTTCTATAGACATTCAAGAGCAAGATACCTCTGAGGAGGACTCTCTTCAAGTCAATAAGGGTTCTGAGGAAGAATCTCTTCAAAATTCAAAAATTCAAAAAGAAAAAGAAAAGCTAACATCCACAACTCCTATAGTTGAGCAACTTGTATCTTCATCTACACCTCCTTTTCCGGAAAGACTACAAATTGATAAGGGGGTGGAAAAACAAATCTTGTTGCCTAACTATGACTTTCTAGATGAATTGAAGAATGTTTGTATCAAGATTCCATTGCTACAAGCCATTCGAGAAATTCCTATTCTAGCAAAAACCATAAAGGAATTGAGTTTCAAAAGACCAGGAAGGAAGCTAAAAGACACAAGAAGAATCCACCTGGTAGGAAAGATTGCAGACATTATGATGGGAAAAATTACCATGCAGAAGTATGTAGATCCGGGAAGTCCAATTGTCAAGACACATATAAATGGGATAGAAATTCCAAACACATTGATTGACTTAGGGGCTGCTATCAACATTATGAGTAGACAGACTATGGAACAGTTAAAACTTCCTAACCTTCTTTTACACCTACTTTATTGCAACTTGCAGATCGATCGGTTATTAAACCAGATGGTGTATTAGAAGATATTTCAGTCTCCTTAGATTCTTGGGAATATCCGGTAGACTTTATGATTTTGACTCCCAAAAGTAATCTAGGAGGACATCCAATTATCTTAGGAAGACCTTGGCTGGCCACAGCTGATGCTTTTATTAGTTGTAGATCTGGAGACATGTACATTTCAAATGGTAATTCGACAAAGAAATTTAATTTGTATCCTCCAGCAAGAGCAATCACAGAAATAGGAGACAATGAATGGGTCGATGATGAGAACACTATACAACCTGTCTTTACCATTTCTGAAATCAGTGAGGATAGTCAAATTCTGAACACATTAGAAAATTTTGAGATATCTTCAGAATATGACCCCACACAATTTCAGTTGGAATCTGACATAGAATATTTATCATCAAGACAAATGTCTCTTTACTCTATGGAAGAGTTTGGTAGTTCTACTATTGAGATTTTTCCAGGAAAAACATTGAATATCAATAAACATTTGGAGAAGTCACAACAAGAAAAACTAACCAGAATTTTGCAAAAACATTCTACTGCATTTGCATGGGAGTATACTGACATGAAAGGTATTGATCCTAAGACTTGCATCCATCATATCTATATTGAGGAAAACAGTAGACCAATCAGACAACCTCAAAGAAGGATGAATCCAAATCTTAGGAGATAGTGAAAGAAGAGCTCCAAAAACTACTCAATGTAAACTTCATTTATCCAATTTCAGATAGCCGATGGGTTTCTCCTTTGGTTATAGTACCTAAAAGAATGGTAAATGGAGGGTATGCATTGATTACAGGGAATTGAACAAAGCAACTTTGAAGGATCACTTTCCTTTTCCTTTTATCGATCAGGTATTAGACACATTAGCAGGTAAAAAGTACTTTTCATTTTTGGATGGTTTTAGTGGCTATAATCAAATTCAGGTAGCACTTGAAGATCAAGATAAGACCACATTTACTTGTCCATGGGGAACTTTTGCCTACCGAGTGCTTCCTTTTGGGTTGTGTAATGCACCAGCAACATTCCAAAGAGCAGTACTAGGAATTTTTTCTGATCTAATCCATGATTGTGTAGAGGTTTATATGGATGATTTTACAGTTTATGGTAATTCATTTAAAGAGGCATTAGAAAATTTGGAAAAATTTCTCATAAGATGTAAAGAAACAAACCTTTCATTAAGCCATGAAAAATGCTTTATGATGTTTACTGAAGGGATTGTTTTAGAACATCATATTTCAGGAGATGGGATTAAGGTTGATAGATCAAAAGTCGAAGTCATCTCCAAGTTGCCTATTCCAATTGGTCAAAGAGATGTTAGAAGTTTTCTAGGATTTACTGGTTACTATAGAAGATTTATAGAAAACTTCACTAAAATAGCATCTCCACTCTTCAAATTGCTTACAAAAGACTGTGAATTTAAATGGGATCATGATTGTCAATCAGCCTTTGAAACTTTGAAAACAAGAATATCTGAAGCACCTATCTTGAGAGGACCAAATTGGAAACTCCCTTTCCATATTTCTACGGATGCTTCAGATACAGCTCTAGGAGCTGTGTTGGGTCAAAAAGATTTAGTTCCTTATGCCATTTATTATACCGGTAAAAATTTGACTCCCACAGAGTTGAACTATACTGTGACTGAAAAAGAGTTTTTAGCTGTTGTTCATGCAATTAATAAGTTTAGACATTACATAACAGGCTATGAAACTTTTATTCATACTGACCATTCTGCAATTAGATATTTAATGAACAAACCTGTTACTAATGGCAGAGTGACAAGATGGCTTTTACTTTTGCAAGAATTCAATATTCCTGTGTTGGATAGACCAGGAAAACAGAATACAGTAGCTGATTTCTTGTCTAGGATTCAGAATACTAAAGAAGATTCTCCTGTAGAAGATAAGTTTCCTGATGAATATTTGTTTGCAGTAACTATTAAGACCCCTTGGTATGCGGATATTGCTAACTATTTGGTTACAGGGAAACTACCTTCACATTTATTTCCAAGAGAAAAACGAAAAATTATTCAGGAGAGTTCAATATATTCATGGATTTCTAACGAATTGTTTAAAACAGGGCCAGATCTTGTGATCAGAAGATGTGTCAGGGAAGATGAAATGCCTGATATTCTTAAGGCATGTCATGATGAACCATGCGGCGGACACTTTGCGGACAAAGGACGGCCTATAAAATCCTTTCCTTGGGATATTATTGGCCTTCTCTCTTCAAAGATGCAAAACAATATGTCAAAAGGTGTGATAGCTGCCAAAGAGTAGGGAAACCTACCCTTTCAAATGAAATGCCATTGCAAAAACAGGTACTCATTGAACCCTTTGAAAAATGGGCTTTAGATTTCATTGGACCTATTAATCCACCATCTAAGCAAAAGAAGTATATATTGGTTTGTACTGATTATGTTACTAAATGGGTAGAAGCTAAAGCATTAGTATATGCTACTGAAAATTCAGTTGTTCATTTTCTTTATGAGGATATTTTTACTCGCTTTGGTGTTCCAAGAGAAATTGTGACAGATCAGGGGAGCCAATTCACATCCAATTTGGTGGAGAAGTTGATGGAAGAATGCAAAATCAAGCACAGAAGATCTACTCCTTACCATCCACAAGCAAATGGTCAAGTGGAGTCCACAAACAAAGTTCTTGAAAGTATCATCACCAAAACTGTTCATCTACATAGAAGAGATTGGGCGGAAAGGCTTCCAGAAGCCTTGTGGGCCTACAGAACTACATGGAGGAATACAACAGGACATTCTCCCTATGAACTTGTTTATGGGAAAGAAGTCTTGCTCCCCATTGAGTTCCAAGTCAAGACCTTCAAGATAGCAGTTCAGTTGGGGATGGACTTATCAGAAGCCCAAAAGCATAGAATGGAGCAGTTGAATGAACTAGATGAGATCAGACAAGAAGCAATTTTAAGAACTGATCTAGTTCAATATCAAAGAGCTAAATGGCATGACAAGTACATCAAAGAGAAGAAGTTTCAAGAAGGAGATTGGGCATTGTTGTTTGATTCCAAGTTTAAAGATTTTCAAGGAAAATTTCAGACTCATTGGCTTGGGCCATATGAGATTGACAAGATCTTTAGCAATGGAGCTGTAAGAATCAAGACCATTGATGAGTTTCAAACTCCTCTTATTGTGAATGGCCATAGATTGAAAGTTTATCATAAGCCACTCTCAAAAGAGGATTTTGTCAAGTTGTTTAAAGAAAGTTCTGCAATCAGGCTGGTACAGAAGAATTCTTCTTCTCCACCAGCCTAGCTTTTGTTTTTCAAGTTTTAAAAAAAAAAAAAAAAAGGAGAAAAAAAGAGAAAAAAAAAATGGTATAAGCCTGAAAACCAATCATTGATTGGCAGTCTTATACAGAAAATATGGGGTGAAAATCAGGGACACCTGACACTCTATATTTTCCAACAAAAATCTGTCTTTCATTTCATTTCATTTCACCACCCACTCCATTTCATTCCACTTCATTTCATCTCATTTCATTTCATTTCACTTCACTCCACTTCATTTCACCCATTCCATCAATAAAAATCTTTTTTATGACCATTTCCACCTGGTCATCTGTCATTTGTTCATTTCTATTCAGCCAATTAATAGCTGTGTCAGTTTCCGCAGCTGACATCTGTTTCCGTAGCTGACTCCAGTTTCCGCAGCCAGAAGCAGATTCCGCAGCTACTACTCTGTTTTCAAAGAGAATGTACAGTCAGTTGTTATTTCCATAATTATGAAATAAAATGCACGAGAGAGGATCAATGGAACATTCAAGACACTAATGAAGATCAATCAATTGAAGACCAAGGGCAAAAGCAAGGATTCCAAAGGTATGAATAAAGTTTATTTCAAATAGTATTGAAAAACACATTTTTATATAATTTTAAACTATGAGCTCTACCCATAACGCGCAATGATTATATTGACAGTCCCGTAACCTTCCACGATCTCCATGTTATCCTCTTGCATTTATTCATAAACGGTTTCATCATTAAAATTCCGATTCTCACTCATGTTCCAATATCCCACCGTAGATAATGAGACGTATTTGAGTTGACAAAGGACTCTTACAAGCCGCATAACTTCATAATCATTGATTGAAACGTGTTCATATTTATTACACAGTCACCAAAATTCAAAACGCGACCGAATGCATTATACTTTGTTAACCTCTTTGTCGTGTCTCTGTCGTGTTTACAAAACCCCGCTCTACTCATTCTCACTCCCTGTTTCACTCCATTTCGTTCCTTTTGCTCATTCTCACTCCCGTATATCTACCCACAGTCTTACTCCATTCTGTTTATGGTACTCATTCTCATTTTATGATAACATCCCCACAGTATTGTGCTCGATCCTGTGTATTCCATTGTTCCATTTCCACTTAAACCCTCACAGAGGCAAACTTGTGAAGCACAGAGAAGTGAAATGGGAAAATTATTAAGGGCAGAGCTGGAAGGACCGAAATTTATAGAGGGATATCCACAAGCAAAAGAGATGTTGAGGAAAGCTAAATGGCTGCGTTTTATTCAGAAATTCAGGGGTTACCACAGAGAAGTTACAAAAGCGTTTGCAAGATCATTTGATGGCTCGGAAGCAGAAGTTGGAGACCTCAGGTTTTTGGTCAATGAAGCATCAATAGCAACAGCCACAGAGCTTCTTCAGGAAGGAGAACGTTGGTTCAAAAATAAAAGTATCAGTGATGAGGCATGGAGAACAATCCTACGGAATCAAGGTATGGATATCACTGTTTTTAAAAGAGGAACCCATGTGCATGCAATAAAAGATGAATGGGCCACTTTACTACTAATTGTTCAGAAATTTATTACATGTGAGGGCCGTTTTGGGTCTATGTACATGTACCATACTAGGCTATTGATGAATTTTCTTGAAAACCAAACTCTCAATCTCCCTTATTTTATATTCAATAGCTTAAAGAAAATGGCTGTGACTGTTCAAAAACACTTGGGAGATGTAGAGCCTCATCTTTATCACCACGGCCTTATAAAAATTCTGATTGAAAAGGAGCTAAAGGAAAGAAAAGATACATGGGAACAATTCCTAGTTAGAAACTTCTTTGAAGAACCTCGGGAAATTCCTGAAGGTAGTTCAATTAGAAGGAGTAGAAGAAAGAGAATGAATGTTGAAACCCAAATTGCTCCTACACAGGAAATTCCCGCAGCTAGCACATCAAAAAGAAGTAGAAGGAAAAGAACAATAGATGAAATCCAAAATACTTCTACTACTACTATGAAAACAACTGATAGGGAAGAGAGATTGGTAAAAAGGAAGAAGAAGGAAATTAAAGCTAAGAAGCCAATAAAACCAAAAGGGAAAGAAATTATTGAGGCTGTCCATAAAACTCCTTCTTCTGAAGAAGAAGATCACCAAATACTATCTGAAAGATTATTTTTTCTTCAAAAACAGTCATCTATATCCAAGAAGGCAGAGACAGGAAAACAAAAACAAAAGGGTAGTGTACCACAGCATGTGAGGAGAAGCAGCAGGCTTAAGGGAAAATTGAGAAAAACACAAATTAAGGGTCCTCATTTCATTGATTTGGGTGAGGAGACATCTGAACAGTCTCCAACTGACCATAGTCCATTTCAGTCAGTTAGTGAAGCTGGTTCCTTTCACTCCCAATCAGAAAATGAGCATACTCCAACTTATTCTCAGCAAAATATTGATGTAAGCCCTCCTCGGCCAGATTTTGAACATAATTCTCCCTTGCAGCATTTTGGGGACAGCCCAATGAAAAAGACACCGGAAGTAGATCCCAAGCAGCAGGAGGTATATGACTATATAGAGTCCTTGGAGAAGGCAGCCACAGGTCCAAGTACCTCTTCCATTCGGCCTCACACATTGCAGGATGATTTAGTTCAGTCATTAAAACAGGAAATTTTTGAGCTTGAGCTTTTGAATCGGCATATCAAAAATGAAAATGAAACACTGAAAGAACAAGGCAAACTGGACAAGATCATCCATGATAATACTATGTTACATTTGGGTATTTGGAAAAAGAAGAATAAGAAATTAAAAAGGAAATGCCAAAAATTGAGCAGAGCACTTGTGAATATCAAATTTAGGTGCTTAATGAAGAAACCCAGAATGATGGCAGTACCAAAGAAGAAGAGAAGGGGGTTGGATGTGCTGGCTAAAGTCTCAAGGCACATGAACTGAACAAAGAGTATCAAAATTTTGGTTGCATGAGGACATGCAACACCTTCACAGTGGGGGTATGTTGAGTCCCGAATTTGCATCTTTTCCATACACTTTTCCATACCTTTTTCACTCACCTAAACCTCCCAAATTGTTAATATCATGTGCAAAAGGGTATCTAACATGGTTTTTAATTATGTTTTTGTGTTTTCTATTTGATCTAGATTTTGTTCATACAGCTGCGGAATCTTGCCACTTTCCGCAGCTGCTGAAACTTTCCGCAGCTATTTTGTGGAATTATATGCTACAGGTGTCTACAAGGGAAACGAGCCACATGGGTAGGCTAGGAATGATGTGGACATGGTTCGTGTCCTATTGGTTCAAGCAAACTCGTCCAAAGAAGCCGCGGTCAAAGCCGTCCACGTGGAAGTCAACTATGGAGTTTCATGTCGGCTGGACTCTGTTTCGTGGCACATAAACATCCATACGGCCGTTTCTAAGCTTGCGGAGGTTAAATCGACATCTGTGCAGAGCTCTGGAGTTGAATTCAAGCATCCACCTTCCGTAGATTCGCTTTCCAACACGGCCATACTTCTATATCCGTGGGCGTAGTGGTCTACGTGCTCTCTACCATCATGAACTTTAGGAGACAGTTACAGTTTATTGTTATATATAGAGCGTTTGCATACGCACAGAAAGTTAGTTGACAGTTGTTAGTTGATAGTTGATGTTCGTGAATAAACTCTGTTATCTTTTAGTCTGCTTTGTAGTGATTACGCTGCCTTGAGCCGTAACACTACCATTCTGTAATGAACTGCTTGTTAATATGAGAAGACTCTGTTTTTCAACTTAATTCGTGTTTGAGGATCGTTACCAAAGCTGTGTAGAGGGCCCCTGCTCAGCTAAGGTTTTGTGTATTAGTGTACATTTCTCATTTCATTTCTTTTAAAAAGTCATTGTATCATAATCCATCATATGTTCATACTTTGTAGTTGTTTCATTTCTGTTTATATATTTCCATAATTTCCATTTCATTTCTGTCTTTTATGTTTTTATGATTGTTAATCACTGATCAGTTTTCTTGTGCAGGTTTTAGGTAGACAGCCCGGGCATTTTTATAGCATTTTGACTAATGACATGAAACTAACATTGTTCTGCTGCTAGTTTGCTTTTCATAGCTTTTGTTTAACTTCGGTCTTGCTTTGTACATTTCAGTTTTGCTTATCTGATTCAGTAGTTAAATTTAGATATATTAAGCTGCTCATAGCATCTTCAGTTGCCTCCGAAAGCCACAGCTGGACTGATGGTGAGGGACTACATTATGAAATGTGTAGTTTAGTATTAGTTTCTTTTCTGCAAATTTAGATATATTAAATCATGTATGACATCTTCAGTTGCCTCCGAAAGCCACAGCTAGACTGATGGTGAGGGATTGAATCATGAGTGTATGGTTTAGTATTAGTTTATTTTCTGCAAATTAAATATCAGTTACACAAGTTGTTTATGATTACTTCTGAAAGTCATAGCTGGTCTAATGATGAAGGGTCAGAAAATGAATTGATGTAATCTGATTTAGATTTATTTTGTTGCAATTTTGAATTTCCTTAAGCATAGTTTCTTTTGCGTTTAGTTGGCAGCAAGAATAGTTTGGTTTTCATGTTCACTAGTTTACTGTTTTGATTCATTAGATTAGCAACACCTTTTCATTTCAGCAGTACACTTTTACTTTCTTTCAAGTCTTGTCATTGTAATTTCCAATTTGCTTTTAAAGTTTCAAGTTGGTAAATCATTATAGGGGATATCACTTCCTTGAACAAATATAACCAAACTTGTTTTCATTTTAGAATTTCCATTTCACCTTAGAAAGACCAAAAAAACGACAAAAGTTAAGAAATAGGTTATCTTGCACATATAGTGCGCCGCACTTCATCAGCTTACGATTCCCGGATTGACAAATTAAATGCAGCAATTTAGGACACACTAAATTGACCAAACAGTCCTAACCAGTGGTACACACCCACTAAGGAGGAAATTTATTTTATTACAGGACTATCAAGGAGAGGGGTGGATTTTCCCACATTCCCAGACGTGCTAGCTAGTTGTGTAGCAGGGAGATAGTTAGTTTACTCCTAGAGATACATTAGAGCACATGTACTATCTCCTTCAGAGTTACAGGTACTTGGAGGTCAGTTACATATAGGTGCTTTTGGTAGACAGGACATGCAACACCTCTCCCTTATCATTTCGACCATTTCGCACAACACCAGTGACGGGCAACGCATTAGTTGCTCGCTTTTATATTATTTTGATTCTTTAGTACAACGGCCATGGCTTGTTAGGTGGTCTGGAAATTTTTTTGCGGCAGTTTTGTACGGCCTTAGATAGATGTCGTGCTCATGCACAAGGGAGGGTCAACTTCCCTTTTTCTTCAGAGCTGTTTTGTTTATTTTCTGAGAGGTTTCTAGAGATGAGACCTAGTTTTGTTCGACAACCTCGTAGGCCGATGTTTGAGGCCCAGATGCACATGTGGGGGCAGATGATGTCCAAGAGGGGAGACACTTTGTTTCCAGCCAAGATATCACATGATTCACTGGACTTACTAGCCAGTGTTGACAGGCTGCATCCCTTCATTTTGGTCCCATGTCCTTATGTTGGCTTAGATTGGCGAGGGTGTCCCAATATCCACTTCATAGCTGATGAGCCGCCAGATGATAGAGGTAATATTACTGTTTATTTATATTTATTCTAACATGTTCTTAATTAACTTGTTTTTATTAAATTGTGTAATGAACTTGTCTAATTATTGTTGTGTACATGTATATATTTTGCAGACATTGGCTCTTTTGATGGCGAGGAGATGCCGGGTCCACCACATGATCTAGGTGTGGATCCTGATGATGAAAATCAAGATATGGATGATGACGATGAGGCTGGTGCAGAAGAGAGGCATGCTCCTACTCATCATGGTGCACCGGTGTCGCCTTTTGATAGGCGTGGTCGACCTGAGACCAGATATAGGATGGAGTTGGCCAACCAACTCTGTGCATTGATTGTTGATGTGGGCATCAGGCCCGCTCATTACAGAGACATACAGGCTGATGATAGGCTATTACAGATGTGGAGAGGCATGTTACGTGACATGTATGCCCTGATGCGGCATGTCGTAGGAGCTATGACAGCTGTTACATGACTCAGGAGGACTGTTCGTAGCTATAGGTGTAGTCGAGCCACGACACATGATGGACATGAGTCCGCGAGCAGCGAATCACATGCATCTCATGATCATTCACCTCGAGGCGCGCCTGATGAGTATGATGCTCCACTGGCAGCATCTGACAGTCATCATGGAGATGAGGCTGGACCATCGTCCACGTCTAGTTCTAGTCAGCAGCCTGCAGCATCCATCAGTACTAGTCATGACCATGAGTAGGCTGGACCATCGACCACCGAGTTTTCACTATTGACTGAGTAGGCCTCCACTACTACTACTCATATTGATGTTGTACTACCACCAGTGGATTCATCCATCAGTATTAGTGATCATGATCATGAGCAGGCTCGACCATCGACTGTTGAGGCTGCACCCAGCTTTACTGAGCAGGCATCCACTTGTACTGCTATTGATGTTGTTATACTAAAACCAACGCCTGATCCATGAAATTTATATTACAATTATATATTTTTAACATTATTCAGTTATATATATATATGGTCCATGTATTTTATGTTCATGTTGCAGTTGTATAAGAATTTTCGTGTTGGTGATCATCATGATGTGGCGCATATTGTTAGGTCATGTTAGATATGTTCATTTAATGTTTAGCTTGCAGATAGATGTGTATATGTGATAGCATGAGTTATTTGACATATTGAGATGTATATTTGATGTTTGTGTTGTGATGATATTAATATATAATGTTAATTTGATGTTTGAATGTGTTTATTAGTCGAATATGATGTTTGTACGATGGTTATCATGATCGTGATGATGTTTATTAATTAATTTAATATTAAATGACCATAATATTTATTAAATATTATGTCGTGATTGTAATTGTAATTTAAATTTTAATTGTATGTAAAATTGTAAAATTGTATTTGTATTTGTACTAATTGTAATTTTAACTGTAATTGTATGTAAAATATTTATTAATGTAAAATTTTAATTGTAATTGTAATATTTAATTTATTCTGAAATGATTGTAATTGTATATATGAAAAATTGTAAAATTGTAATTATAAATGTAATTCTATGTAAAATTGTAAATGTAATTGTATGTAAAATTCTAAAATTGTAATTGTATTTGTAATTGTAATTTTAATTGAATTGTATGTAAAATATTTGTAAAATTGTAATTGTAATTGTAAATGTAATTCTATGTAAAATTGTAAATGTAATTGTACTTGTAACTGTAATTTTAATTGAATTGTCTGTAAAATATTTGTAAAATTGCAATTGTAATTGTAAATGTAATTATATGTAGAATTATAAATGTAATTGTATGTAAAATTAAAATTGTAATTCTAATTCTAATCGTAATTCATGTATGTGAAATTAATGTAAAATTGCAATTTTAATTTTTAATTTCTAATTCTAATCGTACTTTTTAATTTAATTGTATGTAAAATATTTTAAAATTTTAATTCTATTAATGTGAAATTTTTGGGACCTTAACGTGAAATGATTTTATTAAAAATATTTAAATTTGTAAATAACAAATTCAGAATACTACTTAATTTTTATAACATATTGTAAAGTTTAGAAAATACGATGTTAAATTCAATATTATAATTATCATTATTTTATTATGATCTTACATACAAAAAAAAAGAATTTACAATAGTCCTGCAGTTATCATCCTAACACGCATTAGTACCTAATAAACGCAAATAAAAAAAACACAACACTGTTTTCTTTAAGTGAAAAAAAAGCGGCAATTTGAAAAATGGGCGGAAAAATATTTTTGAAAATCTAATTTCATAAAATAATTCTTTAAATACTAAACACTTTTCATTATTTCACTATTTTTGCTAAAATTTTCAGCCAGATATTTGCAGGAGACAGACCTGGAGCAAGAGAGCAGGAGGGAACTGTGGAGCAACGAAATACGTTCGAATAGAAGTATTCAGACAATCAGATACCAAACCTCTGGTGATTCAAACCCTGTATCATAGAATTTGAAACCATCTCGTGATTAAATTTGATTTTTTTTTTTACTTTTTTCTGCAATTTTTTACTTTTTTTCTGCAGTTTTATCCATTTTTACCCTAAACCCTTCATTTTTTTGTTTTTTCCTTTCTTCTCCCTGTTTCGGTGATTTCAAAATTAGGGTTTTTCATTTCAGATTGACGTCCAACCCACAGGACGACTTGCATAGTCGGATCCCAATCCATTCAGCCATTGCGTGAATTTTTGAAAAAAATGGATTTTTCTTTATCGGTGCACCCTCCGTACTATACCGCACCGGTGCTTTGTATTATACAGTGCACCGCGAAAGTACTGTAGTAAAAAAAATGAAAACATTTTTTCTAAATCCGTGCACTAAATCTGAAATAGGGCACCGGTGCTCCATTTAACTAGGAAAGCACCATACAGTGTATTACACTGTTTTTGTGGTGTGTTTCTAATACCCCACGCACCGTTAGGTTTATTACACTATTTTTTGCAGTGCGTTTACAATACCCAAAGCACCATATGGTGTATTATACTGTCTTGCGGTGCGTTGTTAATATCCCCACGCACCGGCAGTGGTGCAGACCTCGTGAAAGGCGCACCGGTTTATTGAGATTTATTTTCTACCTGAAAAGTTGAGAATTTATTTATAAATATATTAATGAATGATATGGTACAGGTTTCAGATTGATAAAGAAATTTCTGACAAGAGATCGAGTAACAGAAATACTGTTAACACATCAAGAAAAGCAAAAAAGATAAGTTCTTTGTAAATTATTTATAAAAATATTATTTTTGAACTATATGTAAGTTTAACTAATATTTATTTTTTACTGTGTATCATGTAGAGCCACAAAATGACGAAGCTCGATATGATTATTTCTGATCTAAGACCAGAAGAGCGTAAAATTTTAATGGAAAAATTGCAAAAGGATGAATCAGGTGAATGAAAAAATACTATCGATCCAATATGAGTTTCTTTTTTTAATTATCATTAATAATATACTTAAAATTATTAGATAACATGTGTCAAACAGTCTACTAATTCACATATGTTTAATGTTCTATAGGGACCAACAACTCAGAAAAGGAATGTTGTTCTAAGAAAAGAAAAAAATAGAACATGCAAATGAAAATCAATTGCTCCTTAGCTCATCTGGAGTGGTGCTGGAAGTTAACGAAAGGGGGAAATTTTTTTACAAAAGTTTGAGGGATCTAGTAGAACGAATGTATAGACATTCTTTCCAACAACAACAACATGCTTCAAATGTAATATGTAATCATTGAATTTTTCGATCATTAGGTACAATAAATAAACAATTTAGCATTAAATATTAATTTTCAAGAATTTTTTTGCAGAAAAGAAAAGAAAATGGAACCCATTCAGCACATAAAACAGGATGACAAGGAAGAAAATGGTTGATCTCTAAGTTTGTGAGTAATTGTTACTTCCTTATAACAACTTAACTAGATTTCATTTTTGTATTTTTTAATTTGTTTTACAAAAATCATCATTGAATGTCTTCAAACAGGTGCTAACATACAAAGAAGAACCATCAGACGAATTGATTGAAATTGGGTTAAATATGGGTTGTGAGTATATGTTTGCATATCATAATTTAATTGTGGAATTTGTAAGCATCTATCGATCTTGTTTTAATTAGCTCCTTCTATAATTAATAGAACAAAAAAATCTTTTATATTAAATATATGATTTGTTATGGGGTATAAAACTTGCATGAAACAAAGTATGGAACTGCGCCAACAGATGAAATTTTGAAAGATGGCATGGTACATGGTTTTGAAAGAATGTGTATAGTTTATGAGTCAATTGTTGCTATGGTACGTCATTTTTCTTTTTGATTTACATTGATGTATATTATTTAATATTGGAATTTTCATTATTCTCACCAATGTATATACACTCATTTCAGTTTATTTTTATGTTTGTAGATGGAAAGTGAAGAAGAAGAAAACAATCAACATCGTGAACACAACATTCCTGAAAATAACCCATCATGGAAGTAGCTCTAGTAGTGACAGAAGTTCAAGCGAAGAATGATGATCACTATGTAATTTGGATGTCAAAGCAAGGAATTTTATTTTTTGAAATATGTCTGTGAAATCAGACATTTTGTTTAATGTAATGGACATAGTGTCCCAATTGAAAGACAAAGGGATACGAATATTAACTGTCCCATTTTGTATGATAAAGACTATCTTATTCATATATATTATATATATAATCATAAAATATGTTATAATTTATTCTATTGCATTCCCCATTGTTTCTATTGCGTTCTTCATTGTCCTTCTCAAATGCACTAATAAAAATTTAATTCATATGAATATCGTTATAAGATATATATGTGTCGACTTTTGATGAATAATGAATTTTAAAAAACCACAATAATTCTGATATGATATAACAAATTAATCCAAACAGCACATTCAAATGCATTAATAAAAATGTAATTAATATGAATATTGTTATAATATGTGTCGAATTTTGATGAATAATGAATTTAAAACAATCACAATAATTGGACTGTCACAGGTCGATGTTTCTAAAAAAACAAAATGAAAACTGGTGCATGTCAGTAACTATCAACCGGTGCGTTTATGTGTCTATACGCACCGGTGCGTTTATGATCTATGGGCACCGCACAAATATCGGTGCATTTGTGTGATACTACGTACCGGGGAGTTTATGTATCTATAAGCAACGGTGCATTTGTACGATCCATGTGCACCGCACGAATACTGATACCAATTATAAATCTCGGTGCCTTTTTGTGATATGGCACACCGGTGCATCATAAAGGTATAAGCATCGGTGCGTTGATACGACCTATGGCCATCGCTCAGATCCCATGACCAATTAGAACGGACCCATGCGTTGTATCACCAGCACTATGCCCAGTGTTTTTTTATACCTTAATGGCCTGGTGCATTCTCCTTCGACCACCCCGGGGTGCCTTCTACATGTATGCACCAGTGCGTTAAAGACAGAATAGCGCATTGATGAAAAAACATCCGTAATAACCTCTGGCTGCCCTTTGTTTTTAGTTGTGTTGAATTTCCATTAAAAGCTCCACCAAAACCTCCATTCCCAGAAACGGATGTGGTAGCATATGTTTTTTTGACAATTTTGGCCAATTTTATAACACTAAAAACCTCATTTATAACCTCCGCTAGAGGGTCTTTTCCTTGTAGTGCTTCCAGTGTGAATGTGGATTAGTTTAGATAGTCAAAATAAATCCACCTTGGTTGTGAAAGGGAGAAATGCATGTAGAATAGATTAAGGTTGGCCAAATCAACAACACTGCCAAAGAAGAGAGTGGAGCTAGTGGGTACAACGCAGTTTTGGAGGAGGGGTCTTTGCATGGAAGTAACCTCATAAATGAGTGGGGCCAAGGGTGAGTAAGCTAACCAAGAATATAAGAAAAGGGATGGAAGCCATGAGAGGCATTCATAATATTTTTTATGTTTGAGTCTTATGACTTATTGCATGCTTCATCTGTTTAGCTGGGTTTGTTGTACTGTTTAGTACAAGGGCATTCACATGCGGGAATTCCCCACTCTTTCTTGGAGGACTTGGGAAGGAAATCTAAGAGGATTATTTTGAGCTTCATTTCCACCATCTGGCATTATGCCAAGTAGTCACCTACAGCAAAAATGCAGTCTCCTTGAGGAACTGTGTTATTTTTCATGGTGTTGCAGTAGAGGGGTCAAAAACCTTGTTTGTGAGCTAGTCTCCTAGTGAAAGGATCAACCTTTCACCCAGAAAGCTAGTAAGGAGAAGTTACTGCCATTTATTTTTCTTTTCATATATATTTATGCAAAGCTTCAGTAAGACAACGTGATTCAGCCATAGATCTACAGTTTATACTTTTTGTATCTCATAACTTTCATGAAACCCTTGCTGGGTTATCTTGGGATTGTGTAGAAGAGACTAGATCTCCATTTTTCAGCACTTTTGAGTAATATATCAGTAGATCCATTTGTTTTCCTATTTCTGTAGCAGTAACCCTCATTGGACTACGTTGCCATACGCTTCAGAATTTCTGTGTTGCAGCATTCATGGGATTGTAGTGTTTCTGAGCTATTTTGGGCTTAGGAGGCCTGCTTAACTAAGTTGGAATGATTTGTTTCTCATCACATTGTGTATTTGGTTGCTATGATACATAAACAAATGGATCCATGGGATTTTATTGACTTATAACGTAATTTTATGAATAATGAATTTTTTATGCTTATATTGTTGTCTTTCCTAATTAGGAATATTACAGTGGTATCAGAGCCCTAATCTTGGCTCAGCTTGTGGGGCAATACATCTACAACCATGGAGGAGAGAGAGATTCCAAAGCTTCTTCTCCAAACCATGTAGGACATTGCAAAAGATATCAAGGAGATGAGATTTGAAAGGCAAAAGGAATCCCCTAGAGGGTTTCACCATGGAGAAAGATCTGGCACCTCACATTTGTGGTGGGAGCAACCATTAGCACAGCCTTTTTCACAATGCTCCACTATGCCCACATTCCTATCTTTGGAAGGTGAGGAAGGAGGGCCCTTGAGGGAAGAAACCCTTGGTGACTATTTTGTGGAATATTTATCTCTATCCCAAAGATTCAAGGAACATTTGAACTTTCAAGAGTTCTGTCGGATCAAGGATGGTAGGAGATCCTTAAATCACCATAAAAGGGGAGGGTACATGCAGAAATTAGATCTATAGCGCAGTTTGGGCAGATTATTTTTTCCCTCTTATGATGGATCACCCAAGTGCACAGCCAAGTCTTCGGTAGAGAACTTGGATACATATTTCCAACTCAACAAAGTTTCAGAATTGGAGGCTATCAAAATAGCAGCGCTGCACCTAGAAGGTGAGGCACATGAGTGGTGGTTTCATGGGTTAAACACACTTGGGCATGCTAGTATCACTTCATATTAAGACTTCACCAGGAGGTTGGTGGAATGATTTGATCCTAGGGATCCAGAGACACACTTTGTTGGGCTAACCAATCTCAAACAATTGGGAGATTTAGAAACCTATGTATCTGAGTTTCTAAAGCTTTCAGTCATGGTATCTGACCTCACTATGACCCGAAGAGTATGCATGTTTATTGATGGAATGGTTGAACCATTGCATGGGTTGGAAAAATCCACTAGACCAACTACGCTTCAAGAATCTATGGATAAGGCTAGAGACTTGCAGCATGCTCTACCCAAGGCCAAAGCCACATTCCAACAAAATATCTCTACTTGCACAAAGGAGACTCAAGAGAAGACATCTCTTGATAATGATTAGAGATATCTAAGGAAGAAAAAAAAAAATTCACTTGTCGGAAGCCATGGGTACCAAACCGCCAGTGTGTTGCATGGAAAGCACATTGCATTGATATATTTTTTGATGAGGAGAAGGAGACCAGCATTGTAGCAGTAGAAGGAGGTGCACCACCCACAAGAGATGTAGTGAAGGCATTTTCTCCAATGGGAGGGACTCTTGCAACTTTGAGAGGAGTTCCCAAGTATTTAACCTTAAGATTTAGAGGCACTATTATGGGGCAAAGAGTATCAGTATTGGTAGACAGTGGAGCTACCCATAACTTCATTGATACATAGTTGGTGCAAAGGAGGGGCATTCAAATAGAATATTTTGAGGGGTTCTCAGTTTTGGTTCCAGGAGCTAGAACCATGCAGTATGCCAAATATGTTCCGGCCTTAACCATCACTATGGGAACCTACACATTAACACACCACTTCTTTCTGGTTGATATTCCAGACACCAATGTGGTATTGGGTGTCCAGTGCTTAATCACCTTAGGGAAGGTTACCATAGATTGGGAAACCTTAAAGATGGAATGGACAGAAAAAGGGAGTGGTAAAATTAGAAAATCAAAGCCATACAAACCTATCCACCCCAGATTGTCTCAGCACATAGGATGGAAGCAGATTTGCACAAAAGGGACATAGAATGTGCAGTAGAACTGCGTTTGTTAGAGGCAAGGAGAAAGGTATCATCGGTACATCCAGATCTACAATCTATTTTGGATCGATACTCTACAGTGTTTGGAGATATTCCACCTGGGAGACCTCCTGACCGAGGTTTTCATCACACTATTGAGTTGGAGTTGGGGATCCAAGCAGTGATCACCACACCCTATAGGCATCTTAAAGCCTATAAAGATGAGATTTAAAAGGCCATTCAGGAGCTTCTGGCCTTGGGACACATTCGGCCTAACACCAGTCCTTTTTGCACCAGTCCTTTTTCCTCTTCAGTGGTATTGGTGAAGAAGAAGAATGGCACATTGAGGATGTGCATTGATTATAGAGCTTTGAACAAAAATACCATGAAGAACAGATACCCAATTCCTAGTATCAATGAATTGATGGATGAACTAAGAGGGTCCAAGTATTTTTCCAAGATTGATTTGAGATCAAGGTATCATCAAATCAAGGTGATGGATCAAGACATCCCCAAGACAACATTCCGATGTCACTATGGACATTTTGAGTTCTTGGTAATGCCTTTTGGACTAACCAATGCTCTGGCAACATTCCAATCTTGCATGAACCACATCTTCCATGGTCACTTAAGGAAGTTTGTATTGATCTTTTTTGATGACATTATTATTTATAACCGCACATGGGAGGAGGATTTGCAACATATTGAGGCATTATTGTGCATTCTTAAGGAGCAGTTGTTCTATGCGAAGCTCTCTAAGTGTGAATTCGGGCTCACCGAGATGCTTTATTTGGGCGACATCATTGCAGCAGATGGGGTGAGAAGCCATGAAGAGAAGATCCGTGCTATTATAACTTGGCCCCAACCAAACAATGTCACGGAACTTTGGGGCTTTGTAGGTATCTGTACCTATTACCGGAAGTTTGTAAAATGGTTCTCTCAACTAGCAGCACCACTTACAGATCTAACTAAGAAGGGAGCTTTTATTTGGACAACCACAATGCAGAGAGCTTTTGATAAGCTCAAGGAGGTGATGAGTGGCTGCCCAGTATTGGCCCTACTTGATTTTACCCAACCTTCTATGTTGGAATGTGATGCTTCGGGAGAAGGAATTGGAGTAGTATTGATGCAAGGGGGACACCCCATAGCTTTTGAAAGTTGGAAGTTGCTGCCACATGAGAGGATATACCCCATATATGATAAGGAGATGCTAGCTATTATGCATGCTTTAGCCAAGTTCTGACAATATTTGGTGGGAAATAGATTCTGAGTGAAGACTGACCATAATAGTCTCTGATTATTTCTTGAGAAGAAGCAGCTTCAGGAGAGGCAGCAGAAATGGGTGAGCAAGATCCAAGCATATGAATTTGACATAGAATATGTCAAACAGAAGATTAATGTAGTGGCATATGCTTTATCTCGGAGGCCAGTAGGGTTGTCCTTGATGAGCATGGATGCAGATTGGAAGGCTCAGTTGTTAGTGGAATACTCCAAAGAATACTTTGCATGTGAGATACTAGACGGATTGGTGACCGATGAGTGGTATAGAGTGTTGGATGAGGTCATCTATTACCGGGATTGGGTATTCTTGGCTAGAGATTCTAAGCTCAAGAAAAATATTTTGTAGGCATCATATGATTCTCCACTTGCAGGGCATCAAGGATTCACCAAGACATATCAGTCTATCTGGAGAGAGATTCTCATGGAAGGGTCTCAAGGAGGATGTACTCCAACACATCAAGGAGTGTGTAGGATTCCAATAGAACAAAGGAGATCACAACCATCCTGCAATATTGTTGCAACCACTCCTTATTCCGGAGGGGAAATGGGAGAGTATTTCCATGGAATTCATCACTAGTCTACCTACAATTCAGGGTAAGGATTGTATCTTTGTAGTTGTTGATCGAATAACAAAGTATTCACATTTCTTTGCTATTTATGCACGATATATTGCTTCACAAGTAGCTGAGCTTTTCTTCAGGGATGTGTTTGGACTTCGTGGTCTTCCAAAGATCATAGTTAGTGATTGGGACAGTCGCTTCAAGGGTGGCTTTTGGCAAGAGCGTTTTTAGTTAGTGGGTATTGAATTAACACCAAGTACCAGCTATCACCCACAAACCGATGGAAAGACTGAAATAGTGAACAAGTGGTTGGAAGGCTACTTTTGAAACTATGTTTCAGGGCAACAGAGAGCATGGGTGCATTGGCTCCAATTGAGGGAGTATTGTTACAACACAACTTTTCATATGTCCATTGGCATGACCCCATTTCGAGCCCTTTATGGGTATGATGCACTATCATTTGCTGATGTGATGTTTGGGGCAAGTAAATATCCTAGAGAAAAGGAGTGGATTCAAGAGAGTCAGGATATACTATGGGCCCTCAAGGATAGCATTTCTACAGCACAAAACCAACAGAAAATGTATGCAGACCGTGGTTGGATAGAGAGGTAGTTTGAGGTGGATGATTTGGTCTATCTTCTCCTTCAGCCATATAGGCAATCTACACTCAAGGAGAAAGGAGCTGAGAAGCTTAAACCTTGGTTCTATGGACCATATAGGGTGATTTGTCATGTTGGAGAGGTAGCATATGACCTAGAGCTTTCTATTGGGAGAAAGATCCATAACATTTTTCATGTCTCATGCCTCAAGAAGGCCATTGGACAACATGTGGTTTCCACTATGGATCTCCCACCTATTGATGATGAGGTCCATCTATTTTTACAACCAAAGGCTATCTTGGACACTCGGGAGAGGCAGCTAAGGAGTAGGGTGATTAAAGAATATTTGATTCGATGGAGGAATCTTCCTAATGAGGATGCCACTTAGGAAGGAGAGAATATTTTGCAGCATCCTTCTTTACTGTTGCTTGAGGAAAAGAAAATTTTGGGAGGGGAGGACTGTAATATTCCCAATTATCTTTCATCTAGTTGGAATATTATCTGATGCTTCTATTTTCTACCTAGAGGAATAAATGGGGTAGCGAGACCCTTAAATCTCTTTAGTATGAATAAAACACTTCTAGTGTGAATGTGGATCAGTTTAGATAGTCAAAATAAAGACACCTTGGGTTTGAAAGGGAGCTATGCATGTATATTAGATAAAGGTTGACCAAATCAATAGCGCTGCCAAAGAAGAGAGTGGAGCTAGTGGGGACAGCGCAATTTTGGACGAGGAGTCTTTGTATGGAAGTAACTTCATAAATGAGTGGGGCCAAGGGTGAGGAAGCTCACCAATAATACAAGGAAAGGGATGGAAGCCATGAGAGGCATTCAAAATATTTGTTATGCTTGAGTCTTATGACTTATTGCATGCTTCGGATATTTAGCTAGGTTTGTTGTATTGTTTAGTACAAGGGAATTTCCATGCGGGAATTCCCCACTCTTTCTTGGAGGAATTGGGAAGGAAATCTGAGAGGAGTATTCTGAACTTCATTTCCACCACCCAGAATTGGGACAAGCAGTCACCTATAGCCACAACACAGTCTCCTTGAGGAACTGCGTTATTTTTCATGGTGTTGTAGTGGAGGGGTCAAAAACCATGTTTATGAGCTAGTCTCCTAGTGAAAGGATCAGCCTTTCAGCCTAAAAGCTAGTAAGGAGAAGTTACAACCATTTCTTTGTATTTTCATCTATATTTATGTAGAGCTTCAGTAATAAAGCATGATTCAGCCACATATCTGCAGTTTATACTTTTTGTATCTCATGCCTTTCAAGAAACCCTTGCTGGGTTATATTGGGATTGTGTAGAAGAGACTAGATCTCCATTTTTTAGCACTTTTGAGTAATATATCAGCAGATCCATTTGTTTTCCTATTTCTGTATTAGTAACCCTCATTGGACTGCACTATCATATGGTTCAAAATTTCTGTGTTGCAGTATTCATGGTATTGTAGTGTTTCTGGGCTGTTCTAGGCTTGGGAGGCTTGTTTAACTAAGTTGGAATGATTTTTTTCGCATCACATTGTGTATTTGGTTTCTATGATACATAAACTAATAAATCCATGGGTTGTTCTTGACTTATATAACATAATTTTCTGAAAAATGTGTTTTTGATGCTTATATTGTTGTCTTTCCTAATTAGGAATATTACATCTCCAGACTGGGGTGGAATTTGATAGGGATGCACAAGAAATGATGTTGCGGGCCAATATCATGAGGGATTTTTCCATGAATGGAATTTTCGAATCGCAGTCGACAGCATCTGGAAAATCTAAATCTTCTAGTACAGTATTTTCATATGATGGTGTTGCATGTTTATTCGGTTAACATCTTGATAAATGCCAGACAACTCTTGCTCGTAAGCAATGTTGTTGCAATTGATTGTTCAGATCGATGATCTTCCCTCCTGCATTTTAGATGGCTAATTTAAATCCCCAAATTGTAATTCAATGCATATATAAGTTGCCTAGAGTTAGTTAGTAATGTGGGGGGGGGGGGATTGAATTAGGGAATCGATCAATAGGGAGCCAGAGGCATGCACAGGCGCAGAGGGAATATGCAGGAGAGAGGAGAAGTTGATCCTGATGTAGCGCCACGCACTTATAACTGGCAGATCGCTACTCTTGTCTTACTGGAGCTAAGAGTTTGTCTGCATAATGTAGAGATAGCTTTCCAGGAATTAATTTAAGTATTTCTAGTCACGCTTTGTCTATTTATTTGTTGCATCTAATGATTTTAATTTATGTGTAAACCAGGTTGCTCATAGAGGGTGTTAGCTGGCTAGGTTGGTTGCCAGACCAACTCGACACCGCTCTCCATCTCTTATATTAAATAGCATTAAATTTATTATTTACTGTGTGAAGTCATTTAATTTTTTCCAGTATCTTTCCTTCCTCAAGTTATTTTTATTTAATTTGCTGCAATATTTTATTTTCAGTTTTAAAGTTAATTTGATTTGATGCAAATTGTTCCTGCACCTGAACTATTTCATTTGTTGCATTAAGAGCGGTGCTTGCACTCGTAGTATTTATATTGAATCAATTGCGTCCTCCAGAGTTGTAAGGTGCAACTTGAATCCTTTGGATTGATCCAAACCCATTTAATTTATAACCTAGAACCTGAGATTGACTTGAGGGTTTATGGTCTTGAGAGTCGAAATTTATTAAAAAGGAAACTATGCTATGTTGAAAATGATAATATTTGTTTTCCATTGTGATTTCTCATTAAGCTTCTGGACAGTTTTTACATGATTAACTTTTGGGGACAAGGAAGGCGAGATTCTTATTAAATCAACTTATTTTATAAGCTTATTTAAATAGTAGATTTACTCGTTATGTTGCTAATGCTTTCATGTTAATTTGACAGAGAGGTTTATGCAAACAGGATTAGTGCAAGCATAATTAGTGCAAGAAGAATTAGTACAGGCATAATGGTTTTCAATTTATTTTGAATTTAGTACATCATTTACAGTCTTTTGATATTTTGTTGGCACTACTTGGTTTCCAGTTCTAATTTCCTTTCTGTTTTCTCATACTTCGAATTTACTTTCGCATTGATAGTATATGATTTCCTTTTATTTCCCACATGATTTTAATTGTTTGGATTGGTATTTCTCAAATTCTCTTTTAGTGCAGGACTTCATTTATTTCTAATATTAATGTGCAAGATAGACTAGAATTTGTTTTGCAAGTTGCCAAGGGTTCTCTTTATCATTTCCAATGTTGTGTCTCGAAGTTCACGAACTATCCAGAATGATAAATTAAACGTTGTACATTTATAGACCATATACTGCAACCAACACTTCTGCAGGTGGGTTCCAGTGTGTTGGTTTGAGTCTACGCAAGTACAAGATTGTAAGAATTTTTCATTATAATAAAATTGAAGACAAAGATGACAACAATGATGGTTTTCTCCCACATTGGGTTTCCACCTAAAATCTTGGTGTTCATGTGTGGTTCTTATGTGTGATGTCTATTCTATTCTTACTAAGCATTTTTATTGCCTATCAAATGTCTAATGAATCTCTAATGCACTAGATTAAGTTAAAAAAATGAATATTTCACTGAAATATAAGTTCACTAAATATATGCCAGTTGTCTGCATAAAAGCCGCCTATATACACAAGTTCACTTTGGTATAGCCGCGTACATAAATCATAATAAAAGAAAAAAAAATGTATGTTTTAAAATACTGTTTCTCCCCCCCCCCGCCCCCCACTCTCATTATTTTTCCCAACAATTGGAATCAGAGCAGGTCCTTCAGAAGAAGCTTGATCGCTTAAAGAAATATCCACCAACATGAGCAATCAAAAGGGGACAACATCTATCACGCCACCACTATTCAAAGAAAATAATCTAATTCTGGAAGAAAAGAGCAAGATGATATCTATAGTCCCTTGGAGAAGATGTATGGGCTATCGTTGAAGGAGGTTATCCGTATCCATCCCTTGTTCCCACAGATGAGGAAAAAAGAAGAAGTATGAAACCAATGCAAAAGTTGTCAATGCCTTGTTGGGAAGCCTGACTAAATCATAATTTCTCAAATTCATGCAACTAAATTAAGAAAATTCTATATGGGACAAGATCATCCAAAGCTATAAATGCAAAACCAAGGTAAAATGTGCTAAATTTAAAACTCTTAGAATTCAATATGAAACTCTTAGAATGCATAATGATGAAATTATTGCAAGTTTCTTCCTAAGAATAGATGAGATTGTGAATCGTATGAGAAATGTGGGTGAAGAAATAAAATATTGAACCATAGTAGAGAAAATTTTGAGATCTCTAACCAAAAAATTCGATTCGAAAGTATTTTCCTTTGAAGAAATGCAGGATCTACAGAACCTTACTATTGTACAGCTCCACGAGATTTAACAACATTTGAAATGAGAAAGGGATGTCCTTCAGATATCAGATAAGCTGCATTCAAAGTAGTTGCAAGAGGAAAATAAAAGGAAGAACATAATGAATCCGGTTATATATCAGAAGAAGATGAGGAAAATTTTGTAAATAAACTCAAAATAGGCACCAAAAGGTTCATAGGTAAGCTTCCTTTCAAGTGTTTTTCTTGTGGTATAGTTGATAATTATGCTTCTAAGTGTCCTCATAAATAAAACCATGAAAAATGGAAAGAAACCGCAAAGATGAATAAGGACTGGTTTGAAAATAAGACAAGATATTATACTCATGAAGATAGTGATGGCTTGTCAAATAGTGAAGAGGGAGAGTTTTATCAAGATTTTAAATTGCTCATGGAATTTGAAAGAAGTACTAATGAGTCGGATGAGAAATTCATGGATTCTCTAGAAGAGAAGTATTTTTGTTGTTGAAGAAATCACTTAGCCTAAAGTATGTTTGGAAGAAGATAAAAGTACAATATATACTTTAAGAAAACAACTCATCTAAAAGGAGAAGCATAATGAAAAGCTATAATTTGAAATAGTAAGTATAAGAAAGGAACTTGAGAAGATAAAAATTATAAATCCTATATTTTCTAAAGGTTCTGAAACCTTAGATGAGATCATCAAGGTATAATGGTCTCCTATTATGAAGACAGGTCTTGGATACAATGGAGAAACATAAAAGACTTAAAATCCCTCTGTAGTAACACAAAGCTATCTTAATGCAACAAAAATCAATCATAAAAACTCTAGCCTTCAACAAAAGAATAAAGATAATTCACACGTAAGTCATGTCTGCTCCAATCCAAGGGTAAACAACACCATAAGCTTCAATCAAAAGGTAAACAACACCATAAGATACTATGCTCCTAGAAATTTCTAATTTAATGGATAATGTTTCACATGTCATAATTTTGGTCACTAGGTTGCTCAATGTGTTACATACAAAACCATCATGAATATAGAAGCAAGGAAATAAAACAATGAGACTGCAATCAAGAAAAAATATTATAATAATTTCTCACCTCTTGAAGATGAAATAGAATGGTCCTTTTGCAATAATTTTGGAGATAAGGAATTTGAATGCAAGATAAAAGTGCAACCAACATCTCAAAAGGAGAAAACAACAAAAAATTATAAGGTATGGAAAAGGAATACCTTAGAATCCGAAAACTTTGGTATATCATTGTATATGGATTATTGTTGGAGCGGGGTCCCCTAAGTCCAAAGACCATTTTTGCTATATTTTTGTAATATATTTTGCAAGTTTAGTCATGTGCAGGGGCTTTGGGGTGGGTCAAAGCCCCTCATGAGTTGTAATGGGTAAAAAGGGTAGATCAAGGGGCCGCAAACCATGGTTTTCAGTCCCTAGAGTAGCACAGGCTAATAGTATAAATAGAAGTCTATATCAAGTCTAAAAAGTTAGTTTTTGGATAAGTCTGAACATTGATGATAGATCTTGTTGTTTTGTGATATCTTTGTGTGGAATTTTCTGGGTAGAAAGCTCCTGTTGGTTGTGTGCACGGAGACCTTAGTCCTGTGGTGTGCAACCCCCGCTGGCTATGTGCGTGAGTGACTGAAGGGTTGTGTATGAAGGATCTGAAATAATATTAATAAAGGAATGTTTTTGTGGATGTTTGAGTCTAAAATGCATCTACTATTTATGTTATGAATGTTTCCTACATCTTATTTCCGATTTCTGTATTGTCTGCATTTAGATCTCTTGCGCAACTGTTTTTGGGTTTATATGAATGATTATTGGATGGATCTGATGGTATAAGGTTATGATATTGTTTGTTAAGAGTTATTACTTGGATTATAGATGTTGTATTAACTTGCGCAAGGCTTTCTGCATAATTGACCTAAATAAGTCTGTAAGGGTTTCCTGGTTAGGGCTTCTGTTGCAAAGGTATGTTTATGGTTATTTTGGATCTTAAGGCACCCATATCATTCAAACCTCTCTCAGCGTGTGGAAACCTAGTTCCAGCGCCTCCCCATATTGCTTCAGGTGAGACTTTGACTTGTGTAAGCAGGTCAATGTTGAAAGGGCCAGTAGTAAGAGGGTTTTGTTAGTTAACCTCAACTTTGAACCTGGCTCGGGACCCCTCAAGCCAATAAATTATTCCATTGCTAGGATTGGGAAATTTTTGAGAGAGGTCAGGGGATGTCGAAAGGTCATTGGAAACCATTAAAGCCTGAACTTGAGGAATGGCTTGAAAAAAATATTCAGGAATTTTCCCTAAAAGAAAACATAATTAAGAAGTTATCTGCTGAAGAGTGGAAGAATACGTATATTTTCACTGAGGTACACGAGATCTTCTTCGTAACCATTGCACACGAATTGCAGGAGTGGTTGAAAAGGCTAGTAGAATTCCAAACCTATTGGAAGGATGATGAGGTCATGCAATGGACCCCTGAATTGATCCAAAAGTTGGAGAAGACTAATAATTCCATTACCCGAATTGTAGATCACTGGGTTGACAACATATTCAACAGGTTTGTAATAGAGTTTGCAGTCGATCAGTTTGTGTCATACTCTAAAGCTAAAAGAATATTTTTCAAGGGATTGAGAGGTAAGTTCTTACAGACATTTCCCTTGTTGATTAAGATGTTATTGTGTGAAAAGGGTACTTTGTGCAGCCACACTAATTGAATGACCCATGATTAGAGCGAAATCACTACGCGGAGTGGTAAATATTATCGGGTCAATCAGAGAGGGAGGGTGCAGGCAGGTGCGATAGAAGTGCAGGGGTGACGCGTAGGAAAGGAAACTAGCCATTGAAATAGTGAAATGGGGAAAAAAAGTGAAATTACCGTTGGATGGAGCGAATTTATCACATTTAATGAGGCGATCTTGGAGGATATTTAGAATTTTCTTGACGGTAAGTGGAAATTAATAATAATCCAACCATTTTTACCATGGCTGGCTTATAAAAGGGTGGGTGTGGGTCTCAATTGGTTCCTTTGTTGTTTTAATTTTTGGTGCTCTGTGATTATCTGAAATTTTTTCTACCCTATTGCCTGTGAGTTCTATATGTCTGTTCGTGAATCTCCATCTGAAAACAGTAATCCTAAATTCATATTCCACCCGAGAATGACGGCCGTCAACCCCGTGAAGGATCATTTTGTGCCCCTCACTACATCTACGGAGATGGGATCAGCTGAGGTCAGAGAAGTAGTGCCGGAGGTGGAAGAAGTCGTGTCCACGCTGGCTAAAGGAAAGGGAAAGGGAAAGATGTCGAAGTGGGCTACCTCTGAGCCATGCACCTCTTCGCAGAATGTAACTTCCCTGCGGAAAGCCACTAAGGATTAATCCCCTATCGAAAATCCATCGAAGTGCCCAATGAGTGCTAGAAAAGAATCTATTTTTGTGGAACCTATCTCGTGGCAGCCGCCCTATGTCAAGATATGGAAGCCCTCTGCAGCAAGTCACAGAATGTCGATATTGTTCGAGAATAGCTGCAAATGTCATTGATCCCTCAGTATGTCCCTCTGATTGGTGAAATGTTTGGAAAGATTCCATAGATCAAGTTTGATGATTATGACTTAGCCAATGAAGCAACGTTCCCTCAGCTCGCACCAGAAAATTACTTGGAACGGGTGTTGTATGATGATGTGCCTAAGGTTGAGCCAATGCCTTGGGCACATCGGCTTCACAACGTAAGATTCCTCAACCTGCTAAGGATTCCACATTTCGGCAAGTACCCCATCACCAACATTTGCGTATGCCAACTGCTGGCCTTAGTCCATAAGGGCTCCATATGGATTCAGGGGTGAATTCCCATAAATGTTGTGATCATCGGCCTAGCTAATAAGGGGTCCCATATGATGAATGGATTCAAGAAAAGAAACGAGCTAAAAGTGGCGACTGATGTATAGAACAAGTTCAAGGTGGGAAGGGACAAGAGGGGATTTATGGTCCAGTCTATCGCAGACCCGATAGTGCACTTGAGCACCCTCGTCCTTGGCTACAAGCTAGTGAGGATATGTCACTCAAAAATTTTCCCAGCGCATGTGATTTCCTTGGCAGGGCAATGTGAAAAGGGGGTCCTTTATAACTAGTCGCAGTTTCTAGGAGAAGAATTTCTGGAAAATGTTCGCGAGGTGCAGGAACTGCGGAAGCAGTTCTGCTACTTGTGGCAACTGCTATTTATTGCGATGGTGGCATGGGAGACTCTAGCAAATGTAGTCCTCCCTGAGATTGAGCCAGGCGCATGCAAAGGGGCGCGCTACGCGAACCTATGGGACTCATCCAACCCCTAACGAGTGGAGGAGAATAGGTCATGATTATTTGTATGTATTTGTGGATAGGCTCAGAAAAATGTGCATTTTGATGCCATGTAAAAAGAAAGTTACAGCTGAAAAAACAACACATGTTTTCTTTCAAAATGTTTGGGTTCATTTTGGGTTGCCTACATCTATTGTAAGTGATCGAGATTCTCGATTTGTTAGGAATTTTTGGTCAAGTTTGTGGGACTTGATGGACACTAAGTTGAAGAAGAGTACAACCTTTCATCCACAAACACATGGTCAAAATGAGGTGGTTAATAGAACATTCATTCATAGTCTTAGAGGATATTGCAGCAAAAATCCTAAGTTGTGGGATGAACAATTGCATTATATTCAACATGCTTACAACCATGCAAAACGTTCTTCTAGTCAAACATTGCCATTTGAGGCATGTCTTGGTTACTTGCCAAAGTCACCATTGTATTTCATCTTTGGGAAAGATGTAGCTATCGATGGACATAACAACATAGATAAAGCGAAGGAATTCATTGAGAAAATTCAGTTGATTCATCAAACAGTGCAAGAGCAGCTAGAGAAAAGTAAAGGAAAGTACAAGGCAAGGCATGGCAAACATCAGGTGGATCATAAGTTTCAAGTTGGAGATGAATTTTGGCTTCACATTAGCAAGGAAAGGCTTCAAGGATAAGGTAAAAAGCCAAAACCAATCCGTTATGGTCCTTTCAAAATTATAGAAAATATTGGTAACAATGCCTTCAAGCTTGATTTGCCTTCATACATGCAAATTTATTTAGTTGTTAATGTTGAAAATTTGAGATTGTATGAGCCTCCTTTGATTTAATATCAAAGAGATAATGTTCAGCTACCATCTATTGAATATTTTTCTCCAGATTTCTTTGTTAAGCTACAACAAGACACCATACTTGACACGAGGACAAGGACATCGACAAGAGGAAGCGTCGACTATCTTCGAGTGGGGCTTAAAGGAACAAATCCTTAAAAGGAAAAATAGATTGAAATTGGGAAGGCAAGGGAACTGTACCCTCACCTTTTCAACAACTCAATATGATATTTTGAGGTCCAAAAGCTTCCAATGGGGAGGAATGATTAGGGGCTCATTTTTATGCTCAAAAATCAAATTTCTCAGATTAGCTGGGAACCTGAACGATTGTGTAGTGCTCATCGTTCTAAATATGACGCACTTCGTTTCCCAAAAAATGGTCTCTGTATGCTCCTGTAAACACGATCTGTCCGCTCGCTAAATAGGCAAATTTAAAAAAAAAAATGACAGTCAGATGCCCAGTCAGCAATCCGTACTTCTGACATGGCATGATGAATATGTAGGGTCATTGTTTGGCATTTATGCTAGGGGAATGGAAAGCTTTCAAGTGGTAGCATGGCACCGGTCCAAAATTTGGTGACATGGTGAAGTTTTATTGGTTGAATTCAGGGTCAACCAGGTGAGGACACGTGGTGCAGCCTGGGGCCGCCACGTGCCCCCCCCCCCACAATTTGAAATGTCGTGCAAAATTTTTGGTCAAGGTTCGAGTGGAGGCACTGATATTCGACCCCGCGACCTCCCACCACACAACACAATTGTCTACCAGTCTGCATACCGGAAGTTCTTAACATGTATAGGATCTGGTTTATATTTAAATTAAAACCATTGTAATGGAGGGGGTAAGGTGGGGGCAGCCCCAAAATGCCAACCCCTAGTCCACATGACCAATATGCCGTGACCACTGGCGGAGCTCCAGATCTTAAGCAAAGATTAAAAATTAAACCACAGTTAATCGTACCTTAATCAATTTTTAATGTGCCTAATCCAAAATTTAAATGCGGATTAACTTAAGCACATAATCAATGCTTAAATGCACTAAATTTGCATGTAAAATCCACTTCACATTAACTGCAGATTTAATTTGTGGACCTCCGGATTTGGTGGAAACTGCCAGTTCTAGTTACAGTTTGCTAGTTTAGGGCCAGAAATAGTGGGAAAATTTGAAAAGGCCATAAAATTTTCATTTTCGACCAATCCAGGCTCAGAAAGAGGTTAGCTAACCATTTTGAGCCATTATGGACATAGGAGAAAAAGAGCATTGTATACACGTCAATTTGACAATTTGAGCATAATATAGAGGCCCAAGCCATGGAAGCTGGACGAAGGATATGTAGCCCAGGAGGGATGAACTCCTTCATTAAATACCTGTGTTAATGTTATGTATGGTGTTGTTATATACTTTATTTTTTTATGTTCATCTATTGTTTTTATGTTAAATTTCTCACTAAATCGACATGAAAATCACTCATGATACTTGATGATTTTCAAGAAAACCTGAACTTTAAGCACACATAAGACATTGAATTTATAACTGAATGAGTAATTAGCACAACAGCACTAACATAATCCATTTCAGATCATCCATCCTCAATACTTGATCTTCTTCTCTGTTTGATTTTCCAATCCATCCCAGCCCGAAAAAGGGGTAAATGTATACTGGGTAGATGTCGATTCGTGTCCATTTTAACGAGATCAAAACGACAAGGGCCTCGGCGATCTTTTCATGTTTAGAGAGTCAGAAAAGAGCTGAAAGATGACTCCAAAGTGACATTTTCGTGTATTTACTGAGTCCGAAAAAGTATAAAATACAACTCGTTTTCACCGTTGAAGTCGCGAAAAACCTGTTGCTGCACATACCAAGCAAGCGTAAAACCCATTTTCGACATAACATATTAAAATATTTGATAAAAATAACTTTTAAAACCTATCCAATGTCGAAAAAGTTATAAATATGCCAAAATGGTAAAAACAAAATTACGTTTACTATTTACCTTGGTGAAAAGCAGCAGTGGTCCATTTGGTGTGCAAAACTTTTGACGGTGATTGCAACAGATCCGGTTTACCATTTAGGTTCTCGTCTATGACAGGTAAGAGGCGCTTCCCTGTTCTTCATTTTAATCCATTTTTTAATAGTTTTCCCTTATGTATCAGCCCTCTGTGGCCACTCTTTGAATTTTTAGGGTTGCGCTCATTGGCGCGGGTATCGGGCACGGACCTGCGCCAATGGGCTTTTCCATGTAAAGGCCTCGCTCCACGTGGCGCGACTGTTCACAAAACAGCCGCGCCAGTGGCTGAACCTAAATTTCCGCCTAAAACTTCGAGATTTTAATCAAATTGAATGAAATTTGAAGCCTACCAGAGATCTAATTAAGGGTTTGTGACCATGTGGATGCAGGAAATCAAGAAAAATGGTGATTGAGTGGAAAGAAAGAGAGCATGGAGAAGAGGATGAACAGGCCATAGAAAGTGAGGCTTGCATGAATGCCCTCAGAAACTGTGGGCTGAAGAAGTTCTTCCTAACACCCTGTTTACGAGCTCAGCCCGAGCTCCTCCAGTATCTGATCAGTATTTGGGATGAACAGGAACAAGTGTTCAAGTTGCAAGATCAGGTATTGGAGCTGGAGGTTCCTGATGTGTATTTCATAACCGGATTGTCTTGCAGAGGTTCGGTACCCATCCTGACTGGGAGCAGACCATCTGGCGAGAATATGGAAGAAGTGATGGCACGAGTGTGCCCAAGAGCACAAATGGGATCAGGGAGCAAAAAGGTGGATATCCACACCATCCCCGATCTGGCATTGAGAGTAGTCCTACATACCATCATGCGGGCTGCAGGGTCACAGGCACCGCACGAGGCCACAAAGGCCCAACTCCTGCTGGCCTCAGAGTGCATGACTCCACTTTTGTTTGACTGGGCTATAACAGTAACAATAAACATGAAGAGATAGCTCACGAAATGCAAGCAAGCCAAACTGAAACAGTTCGGCTATGGTTCCATCCTGGTATCGTTTATCTTGGAATGATTACCAATCTTCCAAGGCCAAGGGGCCATTGTAGCTGAGCCGATTCCACGAGAGCCAAGAATGGCTCGCTGGGCAGCACTAATGCCCAGAGCTGGAGGAGGCCAACAGATGTCGTGGAGGCCGGAGTTTTTTGGGTGGTTGCGGCGCCAGTTGATCGTCGTGGAAGACTGGCCATATGCAGGAACCGATTTCACCGGAGACCCAGATCTCCCACTGCCAGAAGGAGATGACTGGGACGAGGAGTTGGGTATGACCTCATTTCTTTGATTTTAACGTTTTATGATTTTTTTGTTAATACACATTCGTCCTAACACATTTTTATATGTATGCAGACGTGGGCCCCGAGAGACCAGTCGGTATGTCTCCAATCGTGCGGAGGACCCTTCTCGCCCCTGATCCTCAGGCAGAGGGCACAGGAGGAGAGGAGTTGATCCAGAATCTCGAGGGTATTGCCCGAGGGATCCCGGACTATGCTCGGCTGGCGAATGTACCGATGGCGTACCAGCATCATACGGTGGGAGTACCTAGTCGGATCCACCGACTTCTGAGATGCTTAGTGCGTGCAGTTACATGTTATCATGAGCACCATGCGGATTAGACTCTTAGGGCTTTTACCACACATATTTTTTGAGAGACATATCGTCTCCGGATGTATTTAAGATGATTATGTATATTTTTTGACTTTATGTGACACACGCTATGTAAACACTTCGATATCTATATATATATGCATATCTATTTCTGGATGGATCTTTCTTTACATGTGATGATGATTTACAAATTGCGCAAATTTCTGTCTAATACCAAATTTGCTACTGCATCTGTTAATGTATTCAAATGCCTGGGTATATGTTGATATGTAATGTAGTCAAAATTTCTTTCCAGTAATCGAATACGCAGATACAAACGTAAAATGGATGGGTTTCTTACCGAATAGTGTCCGTTCAGCTGTAACACTACAAGTTGCGAATCTAGATACACAAGCAATTCACGAATACCAAGGTTAACTACCTCGGTTAATAATTCTAACACAGCACTATATTCCGCAATGTTGTTCGTAGTACGTCCTAGACACACACCTTGCAGGTTGACCAACTCACCAGCAGGATCATAGATTACCCAGGCTGCTGAAGACAAATTCCTGGTACTGTGGGAGGCACCATCCGCGAAACCAACAAATGGATGAATAGACATCTGCACAACCAGGAAGACCTGATCATCAGAAAGATGTTTACAAGTCACACCACACCATACATGCACACAAATGAAAACACACACCTATGTACACACACCACACCAAGAAATCACTTCAGGCATAGTAATTTTTGAGGTACAGCCCATTTCTGGGCTGTGCCAGCGGAACTCCTTCATAATCTATAAGCTCGTAGGCCCCATTTTTCAAAACGAATTCTACTATATAGGGCCCATGCCACATAGGTTGGAACTTACCGGCTCCAAGCTTGTCATGTGCTTGATCGTACAGGAGGACAAGGTCTCCTTCGATAAAGGAACGGGGGGAAACAGATTGATCAAAATGACTTTTGACCCTCTTCTTTTGTGCTTCAATAACCAAAGCACCTAGATGACGGGTTTCATCTAACCGTTCCAGATATAGAAGACGTTCTTCCTCAACAGAAGTATTAGGTAGAAGTTCCACAGCTAATTTCAGAGAAGGAATCTCGCATTCAACCGAAAGAGTTGCTTCCAAACCATACACCAATTGAAATGGTGTGAATCCAGTTGCACTCTTAGCAGATGTTCGGTATGCCCAGAGAGCTGAGAACAGTTGGAGATGCCAATTGGATTTGTGAATACCAACTGTTCGTTGAAGCATAGTGACCAGAACTTTGTTCACTGCTTCAACCTGACCATTCGCCTGAGGGTAATATGGTGTTGAGCTGTCGTGACGCAAGCCCAACTTTGAAGTCAGCTCTGCCATCATATAATCTCGGAAATGAGTACCGTGATCAGTGACGATGGCTTGAGGAACCCCGAACCGTGCAATAACGTGGTTGAATATAAATTGAGCAGCCGTTTTACCGTCAGCAGCTAGTGTAGGCATCGCCTCGGCCCACTTGGTGAAGTAGTCGACGGCGACAATTATATACGCATGTCCCCCAGCCGAGTGAGGGTTACACGTCATAAAATCCATGCCCCATTTTGCAAAAGGGCCGACGGTAATAACGGTATGTAAAGGGAGAGGTGGCGCGCGCATCTTGCGCTGAAATATCTGGCACGCATGACATTTACGGACTGCAGTGATACAGTCTTTGAATATGGAAGGCCAGAAATAACCTGCTCGCAGAATTTTCTGGGCAGTAGCATATCCGGACATATGTCCACCATAGGCGCCACTGTGGCAGTCATTTAGGACCTTTTCAGCCTCCTCCAAGGTTAGGCACCGCCGGAGCACCGAATCTACTCCAATGCGGTATAAGGTATCTCCTACTATACGGTAGGGCTGGGACTGATGCCGAATCCATCGGCGAGCAGCTTTATCCAACTCAGACCGAAATGTCGAGGTCTGAAGATACACAATTATATCACCGTACCAAGGGTCACGAGTACTGATGAGGAAAAGAATTTCGTCCGGTATATGGTCTTCAGAGTGTGAGGGAGCGGAGTCTGTAGGGAGAGAGCATATAAGATCCGCGAAAACCAGTGATTTCGTTGACTTAGCGATGGTGAACTCTAAGTCAAACTCCTGCAGGATAACAATCCATTTGGAGTACTTGCCCCCTAGTAATTTTCTAGAGAGAATATACGTCATAGGGTTGCAGTCTGAAACTACTGTTATTGTACGCAAAAGGATGTAATGGCGAAAACGCTGCACAGCGTGTACTGCGGCTAATGCAAACTTCTCGACATGAGCATAACGCGTTTCTAGATCGAGAAGGTTCTGTGACAGATAATAAACGACATGTTCATTACCGTCATCGTCATCCTACACCAAGACCATGGCTATGGTGCTAAATGCGGCGGCGAGATATAAAGTGAAGTCGCGGTGGTAGTCTGGAGGATGAAGCAACGGAGCATTGACAAGCAACGTTTTCAGCTTCTCAAAGGATTGCTGAGCAATTTCGTCCCAGTGAAAGGGAACGTTCTGCTTTAATAGACGAGTGAATCCTTTTGCCACCTCGGCATAATTCGGGATAAAGCATCGAAGAAAGTTCGCTTTTCCCTGCAGACTCTGCAGCTGATATAATGAAGAGGGTGATGGGAGGTTGATGATGGCCTCAACCTTTAAAGGGTCAAGGCGAATCCCGTCTTTCGAGACTATGAATCCCAAAAGACGGCCAGAATCCACGCCGAAGACGCACTTATGAGGATTGAGCCTGATATTGTAGCGCCTGCAACGAAGAAAGATCTGGCGGAGATGTTCGGGATGGTCCTCTCGCTTAGCTGAATGAGCTGGAAAGTCGTCCAGATACGGCTAAACGATATGGAGAATGTCATGAAAAGCATAAGACATCGCATGCTGAAAAGTGGCTCCAGCGTTCTTTAAGCCGAACGGGAGTTTTTTATACGCGAAAGTACCCCACGGACAGATGAACGTGGTCTTGTGTTGATCCTCAGGTGCAATATTGATTTTATTATATCCTGAGAAACCGTCCATCAAGGAATAGATCTCACTTCCGGCACATTCGTCGATGATCTGGTCTATGAACGGAGTGGGATAATTATCCTTTGGACAGGCGCGATTGATGTCGCGATAATCGACACAGACTCTAATCGTACCTTGCTTTTTATCGACAGGGACAATGTTGGACACCCATTCTGTGAGGGGGATAGGATAAATAAAGCCCGTGTTCAGAATTTTTTCAACTTCTGCCTTAATTGCGGCGGCTTTCCGAGGATGCATGGGGCGTAAGCATTGGCACACGGGCTTCGCACCAGGGTAGGTTGGAATCTCATGCACTACGATACTGGGATCAATCCCCGACATTTCCTCGTAGGACCAGGCGAACACGTCTCTGAATTCTTTAAACAGATCAGTATAGACTTGAATCTCATCGGGAGAACAAGTCACTCCCACGTGAATATTCTCAACGATCCCCGGTTTAACAGAGATGTTGATCGGGATGGTTTGAGTGATGTTACTCAGGTTACCCTCCGAAAAAACCTCGTGCGTCAAAATAGGCGTTTGAAGAGGAGGGGTGGGAACCTGAGAAGCATAACGCTCCAGACAGTCAGTCATTGCCCCCAAGCTAGGCATAAAAGAGGAGCGATGATGTCCATCGCCCCAAGGCAGTTCCTCAAGAGACATAGTTTCAATGATGGCTTCATCGGAAGGAAAAGTATCTTTGAGAGGATCAGGTGCATCGGCCTAACCAAGCCAGGGGGATTGAGAGTAGACGTCGAGAGCCATGCTCAAAGGAGCATGTTGAGGAGGCGGAGAATCAGATGCGGCAACAATTTCACAGTAGCTGATCTCTACTGGAGTCAAGGGCATTGATTCTCCAAACTCAAACACCTGCTCAGGCGTAGGAATAAGCCAGTGGTCATCGGACCTGGAAATCATGTTAACTTGAGCGATGTGCAGTGGTGGTGCGGGAAAAATACCCATGAGGACTGGGTCTTTGAAGAGACCAGGTTCTACACTGTCCGGGCGATTTGGAATCTGATCCACATATGGCACGTTGTTCTCAGAGGTAGAGGTGAAAAATGACAACTGATCCACCGTGACAATTTTTCCCTCGTGAGGGAACTTAAGGAATCGAAAGATGGTGGATGGCACACAGAGCATGGCATGAGTCCAGCTGCGGCCAAGAAGTATATTGTAGTTGAGTTTAACTTCAACCACTTCTACTTCCACGTTGACAGTCTTCCCCTGTAATGTGATCGCTAGACTCTCGAGAACACCCAGGGGTTTGGATTCCTGACCATCAAATGCCTCGAGGGCATTGGGAGATGACGAAAGGGTTGGAGAGCCGATGGCCTTCCAGCAAGCGGAGGACATAATGCAGGTAGAGGCACCTTCATCCACGACGGCCCTATGAATGTTAAGACCGTTAATCCCGACTTGAATAACAAGAGCGATTTGATGTGGAAGTCGGGGAGTGAAATTCTCTAAATCGAAGGTGAGAAGACTCGAATCGGCGGGATCAATGCCCCCAATCGCAGACAGTAAAGCCTTCCGTTGCGAAGGACAACTTTGAAGAACCTCTAGCGCAGACATAACAGACGGCGCCTATGCCAAATCCTCAACAATGCTGTAATGTTGAGCGACACGAGCATTTGGATTATAAGAAGATCTTCGAAGAACACCTTTAGAAGGTGGCTTCACAACGGGTTCAGGAGTAGGCTTCTCGATTTCCAACGAACCGGAGGCAGGTAGGGGAGGCGGTCCATCTGCAACTACCTTCCCGAGTGCCTACCGCGATTCGTTGTAATCCTTCGAACGTGTAGCGACAGAGATAGGTGCAACACTCTTCACCATGAAAACTTGGGACCCAAATGGTGCAGATGGTGACGGCTGTTCGACCATCTGGGTCTGCTGAGATGGGAATGGCTCTTTTAGAACTGTCAGAGTCCCTTTAGGACCCTTGAGAAGTTGACTAACCTCGGAGTGTCGTGGACAATCCTTAGTATAATGGTCCCCTTCACAAATGAGGCAAGGGTACTTCGGTTTACGCTGAGAGCCATCCTCAGTACGAGATTTAGATTCTGGCTTCGGGGCATCAGATTTATATTTTACTTTGCCCTTCTTCTTCCCCTTGGAGGATTTCTCCGCAAGATTGGCCTGAACGGCATTCACCTCCGCGGTTTTGCCAGAATCGGATGGGGCGGGATTAGCAGGAGCATTGTTGGAAGAATTAGACTTCTGCTTCCCATTCGAAGATTTCTTCGAATTCTGAGAGACAGAACCAATGACACCATCCACCGTAGGGGTAGGCGGAGCCTTAGAGGTTCCGGACCGCGGGGCATCAGGCAAGATATCATAAAGCGTGTCGGACTGAGAATATACAAGATCCAGATATTGGGCACGCGCAATGGCTTGTTCCTCCGTCACACACGCTCCCATCGCAATATCTTGAGCGATTTTATTCACGAAGGAGGTGGTGAACCAGTGAGTTAGTATCTGATAAGGTATGTGAAACTTGATCAGTCTACGATGACGCCGCCACTCATGAATGTGATCGGAGATGTGAGTGGCTTTATCCTGCTTCAGAGAAGTCAGGAGGTGCGTCCCGGCTTCATAACGAACCGGTAACTGAAAGTGCGTGAGGAAAGCCATGGCTAAAGAATTGAAATCTTGGAAAATGCCACGGCATAACTCTATGTACCACTTAGCAGCAACTCCAGTTAGAGTACGCTAGAAGAGGCGCAACCGAATCGAATCATCGACCCAAGAGTTAGACGAACACCAAAGATGATACGTCATCACATGCGCCTGGGGGTCCTCTCCAGCTTTTCCCTCAAACTTGGGGCAATCACCTGGTATCTTGGTGGGAACCGGAGGCCAACACGGATTATGTAAAATCGGATCATTGGTCAGTTTTGAAACATCCGGCAGCTCCAAGGTAGCCAGGAACGACAATGGTGGATTAACCGTCATGCCAGGCCCGGGATGAGGTCCGGTACCCATACTCCACAATGGTTGTGAATATCCTTGCCCCCATGGGTTCTGTCCCGTAGGATTCTGACCGTAGGGGGCGTAGGTCGTATAACCAGACTGATTTGGATGCTGGTAACCAGAGTGTGGGGCTTGATAACCAGAGTACGAACCCTGATTATGTGTCGGCCCAGTGTAAGCAGCATTTGTATTTGGCTGCTGAGTGTAGGTAAAACCGGGTGGAGGAGGATAATACTGAGAGCCTCTGGGGTGGTTATAGTTCGGTTGAGACTGACCATGAGGATAATAACCACCCTGAGGATGAGTAAGCTGCTGAAAAGTGGAACCCTGTGAAGCCTGATAAGTAGGGCGCAGCTGTTGATTTGGCTGCGGCATCGAATGAACCGGCTGCTGTGCAGGGTTGATGGAATGAGCGGGCTGCCCTGAGTGAACAGGTTGACCTGACTAAGAGGGTTGCCCTGAATGAACAGGTTGACCCGGATAGACAGGCTACGCAAGCTGACCTGGCTGTGAAGGAGCCCCAGGTTGTACCGGATGGGCCGGTTGGCCTGGAGGCGGAACACCGGGTTGTACCGGATGAGCCGGTTGGCCTGGTAGAGGAATAGGGCCAGGTGGTTGCTGGAAATCGGTTTGACCTGAAGCAGAACCGTAGGATGGTCCCGGCTAATATGCAACGTTAGAAACAACAGGATACTGTGGTTGCATGGGTAGAGAAGGCTGGATTTTCCCCCCAAGACCATAGACCGGTCCCGGTTGGTACCCCGGCTGAGGTTGAACAGGTTGACCGGAAGGGCTGTAATATTGTCCTTGCGGACCGTACAATGGCCCTTGCTAGCCCACAGGGTAGCCTTGGATGGGCTGCCCCTGTGGGTCATAAGGATAGCCAGGTTGGCCCGAAGGTTGGCCTTGGAAAGTTTGCCCTTGCGGGTTATAAGCCTAGTGATGAGGTAAACCTTGAGCATGGAGGTAAGCCTCAGGAGCGGGGAGACGTAAAATGTCCCCGTGCTCGTCATACTGACCTATAAAAGCATACACGGGAGTACCATCTTGTGCATAGTGCGAAAAATAAGAGCGGTTGGGATCTTGGGAGGATGGTCCAACCTCGGAGTTCGGCTGTTGCAGAGACAACCAATACTCCTCCGGAGAGATGTTCTCCGGTATAGCAGTCGCTAGATAGATATCTTTAGGAGTTGGCATAGCCCTAGCAGAGGGTGCTGTGACAACAGGAGAAGAGGCGACCACACAAACAGTGGGCCAGACGGGTACAGAAGTAACAGGCGTCTGAGGAGACACCCCGGGTGTAGGAGCAGCTGGCCTCGGAGAAGGAGCTGACACTCCCATAGAGGCTGCAGCAGAAATGATCTGACCCAAAGACCTGTACCCAGGTGGTAAAGAAGGACTGGCTGTTGACATGTCAGCCAGTTCAGAGTTGTCTCCCGGAAACAATCTTCGTGGGAAGAGCTGATAGTCTTCACCAGACGTTGGGATTTCCTCACCAGAATCACTCATGGTTGATCCTGCCGTTAGATCTCGTAAGAGACGGCGAGGACTAGGAGGAAATACAGCAGCAATAAAAGGCGAACCCGATGTAAGAGAAAGGAAATCAGCTCCTAATCTCAATTCAGACACAGGGTCCGAAAAGGGCCAATCGAACTCAACTGGTCCCCCAAAGGGTTGCTCAGAAAGAACCGGTCCCCCGTCAAGAAACTCGGAAACAATAGGCTGTTGTGGTTCAGCAGAGGATTGGGAAACCTCTGACGAATCGTCCATGTAAGGACTACCAGTAGACGAAACCGATGATTCTGCCACTGTGGCAAACAACAAGAGAAGAAAAAACAAACACACACGCAGGCTGAAAAAGAGTCAAGACACACGAGCAAACGGTCAACAAGCAATATCTAAGAGGGCGTGTAATCGTGGGTGATTAATTTTTTACCACATTGAAAAGTAAGAAACTTTACCATTTCATGTTTTAAGAGTCGAGAAACGATAAAAAGGTGACTCTATCTCTTTCAGATTTGACACAAGCGTGAAAGGACAAGCGCTTGGCGATATTTTCAAATTTAGGGAGTCAGAAAAGATCAAATGACTGCTCAGGAATACTAGGCAAAAGGGTGTACCAAATAACCGTGAACTGCAATATACACCTTGGTTTCAATAATGAAAAAGAAATCAACCAAGGACTTTCCGTACGTGCAGGAAATCTCCCCGAATGTTGTGTCCGGTGTATCACGGGTATAGGGCGGCAGACTCGGCTTCCTATGGATAAAGGATTGAAACCTAGAGGGGTCTCCCTTTATATACGCGACGGTACGGGGAGCACAAGTCCGTACTAGCGCTGTCTAAAGCCAAAAGGCGAACGACAGCTACTAGGTTTAAAGACGTCGGAACACGTCTCTAGCCTAGACCTCTAAATGTGTTTCGTTAGATTTCAATGTTGCCTTAGTGTAAATTGAGTTGATTTTAAAGTTGATCTTCAATTACGTTTCATTTTTCATGCCCTAACGAATGTGTCGTCTCAAAAACTCCTAAATGCAAAGCTACATGCCACAGTCCATCATTTCGTTCGATGAAAACTAGCTACAGAAGAGTTGAGAGCTTTTACACAAACAAAATGATCGGAAGACAAACAATGATATCTCTAATTCAACCAATGAAATTGAAAAATTTTCATTCAAATCACTAATTACTAGTAAAATCGAAAAGATTACAATTTGCACTAATTAACCAAAAGAAAAAGAGATTTTTTTTTTTTTAATTTTCAATGTTTGATAGCTAGATACACTAAACAGATAAAAAACAAACGGAACAACTTGAGAAATGATATTAAGAGATAAAAACAAACCAATTTCACTTAATTACACCAACAATCAGATCTCAAATCGACCGAAGTCTCTCAAACCAAGAAAAAGACTCAAAGGCTCCAACGGATCGTGTGATCTAGGTCCAAAGCAAGACCAAACGAAATTTGAATGAAGGGAAGGAAAATCACTCAAAAATCGCAATAAAACGGTGGAAAACTACTAAGAGAATGTGGAGGAACAATCAGAGGATTGACCGGACTAACAAAACACCAAAACTCCTAAGGAGGGCTCGATGCACAAAGCCACTAGATGCCCTAGGGCTTAAAACGTGAAATCGATGGAGAAAAGAAAACAACCAAAGGACGAAGGAAAATTCCCAGTCAAACAGGACTCCAACACACTCAGGTAGCCAAAAAACCATGAAGAAAAACACTGACCAGACCCAGAGAGCTCAAAACTGAGAAAACCCTAATGCCTCACAGGAGTGGCGCGACTGTGAGATTGAAACTGGCACCAGAAAGCAATTGGCGCGGGCAATACAAAAGAAACATGCGCCAATTGGTGCGACTGTCGAGCTAAAAAGCGCGCCAGCCGAGTTTCTCAGCCAAAAATAAAAAAGAACTGCTCCAGAAGCAGATCAATGATAACTAAGCAAACCAAGAAGCAAAAACAGCAAAAGAACCCAGCCCAGAAGGTTAATCAAGCAAGGAAAACCATGAAACAATCAAAACGAGACAATCAAAACGAGACGATCAAAACTAGACGGTCCCCAGCGGAGTCGCCAAATTGTTGAGGAGGTAAATCCCCTCTGCGGACATAGGCGATCCCTACTAGCCCAGCAGGGGTCTAGCAACAATCATCAAATGCTACAGTGCAAGTTCCTAATTGCGAATAAATAGACCAACGGTGGAGGCCTACCTAGAGTCCAGTGCTATGATTCGTAGAAGAGACAGCGTTCTCGTTCCTCAGCCTCGGCAGATCACGATCCCCACGATCTTCGTGGATGGACACCTGCACATGCAAGAAACAACACGAATACAAGCATAAAATCCAGAATACGCAACTATATATCAGTTAGAAAGGATATAACTCATCATTATCATAAGCGAAAAACGGAGTGGAACCATAACCAGTAGTCATTCATTAATAAGCAATCGAAAGAGAGTACAACCAATGTTCTGACGCTGAGGTCTCCTTCGGAAGGGTCTCCAGTCGTTCACGTCTCGCAAAGCCTGCCAGGGATAGGACAAGCCTCTCTTAGAGTCTCTCGACGATAGTCTCCTTGCTTGAGTTGGCCTTAAGGGAAGAATGAGGGCTCTTACAACATGAAGGCTCTTGGGAATTTGGAGATTCAAAGCTTAGGCACTTCAAGACTAGCTTGCAATGGCAATGAGCAAGATTTTATAGAAGGAGGAAGGGGAGTTGGGATCCCTATAATTGTGGGATTGGCCCTATCATCAAGGAAGCTTCCATGAGAGGTGGCAAACCACTTCCCTTCCATGGAACTCCCGGAGCCAAACCTCCCAACTCAAGATAGATATATGTTTCTGAGTTTGTTGAAACAAAACTTCCGCCTTTCTTATTTAAAAAACACTCCTTAAATTGGTTGGCGCGACTGCGACTCTGGGACAGAGCGCCAATTGGCGCGGCCTCTTTGTAGGATTTTCCTCATTGGCGCGAGTGATGAACTGGCTGCCCGCGCCAATGCAAAAAGGGATGTTTTTATGGTTTTTTGCAAGGAGATGTCTTTAGGGCAATTGAAGCTCATGTTTAGAGGAATGCAATGATGATGGTTTCAAGGCATGACATTGCTCATAGGTCACATAATGGGCCCTCCAATGCGCGGGACGGGGAATGGTAGGGATGGTGACAAATTACTGTGTAACAAGCCTTAAACACTTTAAATGTATCAGAGACTTCAAATTTATTCTTGAGGAAATATGCCCATGTATTCCTTTAGAATTAATCTATAAATGAGACATAGTACATAGATTTACCCAGTGATGGAACTAACACAGGTCCAAATACATCATTGTGCACAAGATCTAATATCCCTTCTACCCTCTCAGCACGAGAGGAGAAACTCACTTGATCATTGCTTCAAATATACAAAATATTCATAGAAATCGAAATCCGGAGAGAAATTAGACATACCTTATACCATACCATTACCTTGTAGTATTATAAGGCCCTTCTCTCCAATGTTTCCCAGTCCTTGATGCCAGAACAAAGATTTTTCACTATAGACTACAATATTTATGCTCCAATTTCAAGAAACACAGAACTATTGCACTCATCAATAATAGTACTACCTAGCAACTTGTACAAATTTATGATCCAAACTCTCCTCATCAATACTAGTGATCCTCAAACCATATTGCATGTATCTTTCTCTAACATTTTTTTTACACTTGCATCATCCATCTTTCTTATAGAAATTATATTTCTGGAAAATATAGGAATGTGCAGAACACTAAGAAGTGTTATAATCCCTCCATATTGCAAAGTAAACTTGAATTTTCCTTGTCCTATGATTCTAGCCTTCCTTTCATCACCTAAGAGGACATCACCACCATCATATTTGTCGTACTCACAAAACCACTCCCTATGGGGAGGCTTGTGAAAGGATTCACCTGAGTTGATCAAATATGCCTCATGATCTACATGTGTACTAAAATAAGCCAAATACACACCCCCGCCTTTATTAGAGGTAGTTTTTCCTTTTCAAAAGGAGCATTGTCATATCCCTTTCCTTTCTTAGGAGTTTTAGATCTGCAGTCCTTTTTGTAGTGCCCTTCTTTCTCCACATTTATAGCATACCTTTACATATTTTCCTAGAGATTTAGATCTCCCTCTAGATTTATACCTCCCACTTCAGGACCTATTTCTATTTTTATTTTTGGATTTTCCTCTTATAGACAATGCATCTCCATTCTGCCTCTCCATATTTTTCCATCTCATCTCCTCTGACAACAAGGATGAGACTATTTCATCAAATTTCAAGGTATTTGTATTACTACCTATGGAAACAAAAAAACTATCCCACGAGTCTGGTAGAGAACACAACAAACTGATACACTTATCTTTATATGAAATTTTAATATCAACACATAAAAACTGACTTACCACAACATTGAATGCATTCAAATTCTCTGTCATCTAGTCTCCATCCTTGGTCCCCAGGTTATACAAATTTTTACACAAGAAAAATTTGTTTACCAGGGACTTATATTGATACAAAGTCCCTAACTTGTCCCACAAATCATTTACTATAGCTTCCCATGATACATTCAACAATATTGAATCTAAGAGACATAATCATATTGTGCTCTTTGCCTTTCAGTATAACTTCGCCCAATCTTTTGTCGACATTCATATTGGTGTCGTACCTGGATCTATAAAAATCCGCTGATCTCTATCCAACAACATATCCTCCATCTTGAGCTTCCACAACTCAAAACTTTGTCCATTGAATTTATCAAACTCTTATCTTTCCATTGTTCACTATCGCATTTCACCAAAAGAATTGATCTCGTAGATCTCCCATTATAAGAAGGTCTACCACAACCCCAAGAAATAAACTCCTCAGCTGCAAAGGAACACCCTCAAGCCAAAATATCTCTGTTACCAAATGTAATCTTTAACCCTGTACATAAATTACTTGCAAACAGGTTCTTAAAAAACATAAAAATATATAATGGTGAGAACATTAAAAATATACACAGATATTTTCTTGGAACCAAAAATAGGGAATACCAAATTGATTTTTCATTATATTCCTTTGAATGTTACAATACATTACATTCTAAAGCATTCATAAACCATAATCCACTAACCATGAATTAGAACATAATTATATTCCCCTTGACTAGATCTAAAAAATACCATGGGAAAAACCATCATTCCCAAAACCATGTGCAAAACAATTTTTTAGAGTGAAAAGAGATCCCACACGCAAAACAAATTTGACATATAAAATGAAATTCCATTTATTTTCTCTAAAGTGAAATTTAATTAAAATTAAACTTTTTATCATCTCTATACACAAATTTATTAATTTCAACATTTTATTATTAGAATGTATGTAAATATATTGAATGTGAAGTCAAAGTTTTATTTTTTCATAAGCATCAAATTCTTGATAGTGTACAATATTATATTGTTGTAAAATTTCCTTTTCTATGTGGTTCACGGTTCCTCGAGATTAGTGACTTCCATGTCCATGGAATATTGTACTAGGTATATTTACTCGAAAGGATCATATTGATGTAAATATTTATCATAAGCTTTTTTGAATTCCTTTTCAATAATGACTATAGGAAATATTCTAAATTTATATATTTATGTGGATTGAATTTATTTATTTGTATAAGAAATTTAATATAAATATTTTTTTCCAATTATACAAAGTATCAAGATTGAGACTTCTTTGTAATGGTTAATGTTATAAAAATAAATATTGTTTTAAAAACACTTAAATTAGTAATAATGTATTATAAATCATTTTCAACTTGTAAATTATCAACAATGAGGAGAGCTTCAAATTAACAATTGTTCAATGCAAACAATAAAACCACAATAATAGTTGGAAAAAAAACATAGTTTTAAATTTACAATGATAGGAGGTAAGGAAAGGTTGAAAATTAACAATTAATGGAAGAAAACATAAAACCATAGTAATAATTAGAAACAATTAGAGTTACAAATTTACAATAATTGAAACTAAACATAAAACCTAACTTTATTTATAATAAATAAATAAAAATAAAAACTAGCCTAGATCCATCTTAGCTTTGGATCTACCAAGCACCAAGAGGGATCAAAATTCTTTTCACTTTAAAAACCATGCTAGGAAATGGCCAGTTAATAAGGTATCTTCACAACTAAAAGAAGAAAAATAACATATTGTAATTTTGCAGGAGAAATTCAATATCATTAAAATTTAAAATTTAGTGGAAAACAATTCATTGTAGGAAATTAACCAATTTCCTACTAAAAATAGAAATGATCTTTCAATGAGAAAAGAAGCTTGTGATAAAGAAATTCAATCTTTAGGGGAATAACATTATCAATAGATTACTCAGATGAAGTATATATAGGATAGTCAAACTTCAAATATTTTATATAAACAACAATTCTCAATCGTAAATTTCCTAAGTTGAAGAAATAAGAAAAAAATAATGAGGTGATGAATCCTTCAAGATCGAAGCATTGACAATAAATGAGAAATTTTTTAGTTTTCAAAAACACTTTTATAAAACATTACATGAAATAATAAGCTCATAGAGCATTTTGATTTAGTAAAATATCAACTAATTGAACAGGAAGATGCCTAAGTTGCTATAGATAATATGAAATTATGGAAAGTTATATATATTGGTATTCCTGAAGAATTTAGAAAGCTAGCAGAGGAAGAATATATATTGGGTTTCTTGGGAACTAGTCCCACTTGAGATTGTCTGAGCGATGTAGTAAGAATTGAGAAGGAATAAGTAAATCAAATTAAATAAATTAGTCAGTGGAATAATATTCTTATTCAAAATATGGACATTTCCTATTGCCCTGAATTCAAATTCTTCTAGCATAGAGCCTGGACATCCTTTGAGGGAGGTGGGAAGGAGCTGAAGGAGCGGACAAAGCTGTTATACATGGAGTTTACATTATGAATGTTTTTCATCTATATTCATATTGGGGCACTAATGTTTCTATATATGGGCTAGCCACACTACTGGCATCTTGACTAGGTTGTTTATGTATGCACATTTCCTCTAGGCAACCTCTGCACATTTTACTACTTTGTTCATCCATCTCTTCCTCTCAAAATGGGGTAACAAGAATGCCACACTACATGATTGAATTTCTCACTTCTCTATTTGAGTTTTTTTTTACTCTTGGTTACTTATTCAACTGTCAGGGGCTTTCATTGGCAGTGACTAGGGTGGAGGTCAGTGGTATTTATGGTACTTTGTGCTTGGGCCTTTCCCCCATCTGAGACAATTCAGATTTTATTTCTCTTTATGGTTGCAGTCTACATTCTTTTCCTTATCTAGAAACAACACTTCCAGCACCAGAAACAAAGGCCAAATGCAAGGGTGGCGCTACATATTCAATAAAAAATTAGTGTGAGTGGACATTAAGTTGGGTATCCAGTCATCTACTTCCAACCTTCCTTACCTATGGCCTGCAAAATTATATCCAGGCCATGCAAAATTAGATAGATTCATTCATCATATTTATGGGTTGGTGGTGTTGGTGTTGTTTTCAGTGACAGGGTTTACAGCTTGATTTTTTTACACATATTTCAAAATTTTTGTTACCAATCAGTATCATCTCTGGGGTGGTGGTCATTCATCTCTAGACTAGCTCGTTCTTGGTTTGTTCCATAGCGAAAACTCCACTAAATTTTCAACAATTCTGGTCACTTTGGTTTATTTTCCCACTATTAATTTCGTCTTTTGGGCTTCACTGGGTGGTGTGCCTACAACTCACTATTTGCAGGTGCATTTATTGTCATGGGTTTTGGTGTGATTTCTCCCTAGTTGTTGATCTCTCGACTGTTGGGTTGAAGGTTGTGGTGATTTCCCATTTAATGTCTTACTGCGGGTATTAATATTATATATGCCCTACATCACTCTTTATTTGGGTTTTTTCTAGCGAGGTATGCATTGGGATCCTACATTCCTCTAGGTAGGCATTCTCTTATGACTTAAATTTATTCCTTCTGCTAGATATGTCATGTCCTCATTGACTTCCTATTTATTTCTTCTATGGGACCATGTTGCTAGCCTGCAGAATTGTGCCTTGGTTGGTTGCTGGCACTGTGTTGAGTTCCGGGAATTCGACATGGTGGAGTGGGTCGACTCACAGTGGATGCCCCTGCTTAGATATACTCCAAAGGCTAGATGACTCCTTAATCATTGGTACTCCTTTCACTTCCTGCACCACGAAGATGCTGACAAAATTCGGTTGTGTCATTCTAGACACACCCAAGACTAGGTTGATATGGATGAAGCTTCTCGGTCTCCTGTTGTAATACTAGACTCGGGATGCATTGATGGAAATTTTAAATTCTGTGGGTCACTTCATTTATATGGATTCCTGTATAATTAGTGCTAGAGACAACCAGGTGGCATGGCTATCGGTCAAGGTTAACTTCTCAGGAAAGCTTTCCGAAGACATCAGTCTGGAATGGGACGCTCTACGATTCTGTCAGAGGATTGATTATTGGGGTATACCATTTCAGTGCTTCCTTTGTCACAAATTGGGGCATCTACTGGATAAGTTTCCACGACATCATTACCAGCGTTTGCGACATTCAGACAATGATTGAGTCAAGGTTGTGGATCCATCCTCGACACTTTGTTTAGGTACTTCGATTTCCTCTGGATATTCTTTCTTATAATTCCATGCACCTCCCACTGTTCATACCCCCTCTGCTCCATTTGAACCACTCCTCCCTTTGTCGCCTGTTGGACGGGCACAACCTCCCCATCTCATTTTTGCGTCTTCCCACCCCATTATTCACTCCTCCTCCCCTCCATCTCATTCCTCCCTCCCTACTCCCCATGCACTACCTACAGTTCATCTCATTCCCACACCTATTTCTCTTATACTCAATGTACCATTCACTCACGCCACCTGTGACTCCTTTCCATTCACCCCATTATCGGAATCCCATCCTTCTCCCCCTCCTTAGGCTGGGGAACCACCTTATCACCCTTCTCCCCATAATTCAGTCGACAACGATGTCGAATTTCTTCTTCAGAATTCCACACTGGGCCTTTCTACCCTTACTGTCCACAAAGGTATGGCCAACATTCAATTCCCAACATAATTCAAAACTTGACTCATAATATAAATACTAAGTGGGGTGGGGGTGGGGTTCGATCTCGACGTCAGGGTAAAAACTCGGTCAAAAATTTTTGTGATGATTTCTTGAGACTTCACGAGATTCCTATTCTCGATTCTTCCTCTTTTGGGAGCCTTAAAGCATGTTCCCCCCATGTTTTTGTGTCCAAATGATCATTATTTCCCTGAATCTATGTGGGCTCAGGGGCACATATAAGCGATTATCCCCACGGTTGTTGATCTCCACCTTTCGCCCTTTTTTTATTGTCATTAAGGAAACTATGAATTCTACGTCTCAGTCTATCTCATACTTTCGCTCTATACTGCCTACTTGGTTTATTGCAGTAGTGGACTCTGTGAGTTTGTCGGGGGGCCTGGTGTCTTTTTGGGATCTCGCTTGGGCTCAGTTTCATGCACATGGGTTTTTTGCTGGCATGCTTCTCTCAGGACATTTTCGAGGCATGGCTAATAGGGTGCATATTTGGAATATTTATGCTCCATACGAAAACATGTCATCTTTTTGGGATCACATTCAGTATTTTGGAATTTTGGGAATTAGTTCCCTCATCATTGGTGGGGATTTTAATATGAATCTGGATCATTTTGAAATGTGGGGTGTGGATTGTAGGGTTGATACCATCTCTTCCATAATTTTGCACTTGTTTGATGATTACAACCTTATTGATATTGCGTCATCACCACTAGTCCCGACTTGGTGTAATGGTAGAAGTGTGTTTATTGGGAAACGATTAGACAAGTTTTTGGTTCATGATAGTCTGTGTAAAGTGTTCGAAAATTTTCGCTCCATTTCTCTCCTATTAGACCAGTGCCCTATCCTACTTCTATGGCAAAAACAGTTGGTTAAAAAGAGGATTCGCTTCAAATTTAACCAGACTTGGCTCCAAGACCCATCTTTTCAACATTTGGTCATTGAGACGTGGCACTCTCCCAACTATTTGGTTGGCATTTCTCCTATGAAGCACCTCTCTCAGAAGCTCTCCCACCTCAAGAGTCAGGTCTGAGTTTTGGAACGGGAAAAAAGGCAGCGTATTTAATAGAACTTTCTCACACCGAGGAGGAGATCAAGCCAATGGGGTGCCACCTTCCGTCTCCTTACCTACCCTCTTTCATTATTTAACGTCTCAAGTTATTGGAGTCCCGACACAAACATATCATGCTTATTTAGGAGTCCATATGGAATTTAAAGAGTCATGCTACTTGGATCCATGAGGGGGATCAAAATACTAAATTTTTTCACAACTATGCTAATCAAAGGCGCAACGGGAACACCATCTGGAATATCCTGTGTTCAGATGGGACAATGACCACTTCTAATTATGATATCCGTCGCGAGGCTGTCAATTTTTTCATGGGGATGTTCATTGGTTGGGTGGATGTACCATTGGAGGATATGCTGTGGGGGATTGAGAATTATCCTGTTATGTTCCAAGATCTGGATAATGAGATTATCTACTAGCCTATTTCCATTAATGAATTACATGTTGTGTTGCATTCCTTCTCAAAGGACCAATGTGCAGGCTCAGATGGTTGGATTGTTGAACTGTTTGTTGCTTTCTTTAAGACTATGAAGGATGGCTTCTTGGAGATGTTGGAAGAGTCCCATACATGTCGTCAGATATTGGGCTCTATTAAATCGAAATTCATTGCTCTTATCCAAAGGTATTTGATCCGTCTACTTTCTCTGAATTTTGACTTATTTCAATTTGTAATGTGACTTACAAAATCATCTCGAAGGTGATTGCGAGGAGGATTAAAGGGGTCCTATCAAAAAATATCATTCCTGAACAGTTTAGTTTCCTTCCCAATTGATCTATACATAATTGTTTCATTCTAATTATGGATGGGATAAGTCATAAGATTGTAACGGAGAAAGCTTGTGGCTCCTTCGATGGAATTAGGATGAGTCCCGAGGTTAACATCAGTCATCTATTTTTTGTGGATGACATATTGAACATTGGCATATTGTCTTTGTCCCAATGGGAGACACTGTTTCATCTCTTCTGTCATTTTGGCTTGGTCTCGGGTTTGGTTGCTAATGGAAATAAGTCGATTCTCCTGTTCTTTGTTGAGGTTACTGAGGATATTAGAAGGATTACTGATACTTTTGGTGTTGGGCTCCATCCCCTCAGTTCTGGTGTCACTTATTTGGGTTCTAACCTTCGTCCGAACAATTATAGATTTCTGGATTGGGCATGGATTATCAAGAAATTCCACCAAAGCTGGCTCATTGGATGCATCAATAATTATCACTAGGGGGTCATCTCATCTTGGTCCAATTGGTTCTTCAAAAACTCACTACATACTGGATTCATTTAATCACTTTGCAGGTGTGGGTTATTCACCTCTTACAATCGATCATGGCATGTTTTTTGTGGTCTGGGTTGCGGGGTGATCATAAGTTTCATCTGGTTCTATGGGATGACTTGGCCCAACCTCATGAATATAATGGCTATGGGATCCTTGACCCCAACACTTTCGGCAAGTCCCTCATTGTTAATTCCATGTGGCGCTATATATTTGGGTCTCGGTTAATACATCAATTATTCCCACACAAATACCTAAAGGCTCGATCAATCACTTTATGTGTTCGAATGAGGCAATTCAGGACGGTGGGTTGTTCCATCATATGGCACATTTTTCTGAAGGCAAGGGACATATTTTTCCTCCGAATTCAGTGGATGTTCAGAGGTGGCAATAGGATCATCTTGGGTAGAGATGTGACATCGGGGGTGGCTCGGGATGCGCACTTGAGAACTTTTCTTGTGGAGGCATTACATGAAAAGGGGATTTTTTTTTCTTTCCCAATTGATTCAGGGTTGGTAGGGGTTTGTCCCCATCTAAAGGGATGCAACTCAGATTGGCTTGTCTGGTTAATTGGCTAGTGTTTGAACGAATTACTCTCCTCAACTACGGGACTTCTTTGGCATGCCCTCTCCCTGCACATCAACTATTTACATATATATGGGGATTCAAATACTATTGTGGAGAGAATTCGAGATAACACAAATTTTGACCCTCCAGATCTTCATGGCTGGTGCAGATGGACCAAGCTATTGTTACAATGACTTCGATGCTACTCCATCAACCATATATATCGTGAATCTATTTTTGTTTCTAACTCACTCTCCAAGCAAAACATCCATGATCTAGAAGGATACATGCACATTACTCTTATTTATGATGATGTTGGGATGGCTGAGGACCATATTACTATACCATAAAATAAAAACATAAAAAATAAATAAATAAAAAATAAAAAATGTCTTACTTATTTTAAATTGAAATCAACATTTTGTTTCACTGTAAACTATACTACACCTTTTGTTTGCTTAATGTTACTACAATATTATTAGGCATACTTTTAAAATGTGCATAGATTACATGGGAATATACTTATCCAAAAATGATGTAATTGGATTTCATATTAATAAAAATCCAATTATTTAAAAAAAATAAAAAATTTCTTGTTCAAAAATAATTTCTAAACTAAATAATGTTATAACTCTGATTCTTCCCACATAATTAAATTGAAAGAAAGTCACCTTAGGATTTCAACTCAACTCATTAAAGATTCACGACCTTCCTAGATCACCCAATTATTCAACTTATCTCGAACAACATAAAAAGAAAGTCAATGATGACTAATCTAAATCCCGAGTGGATTTTTCCGTTTGTTTGTTTTATTTTTGTAAGTATTTTTATATAACAATTAATAAGAAGCGAAAACCCTCCCTTCTTTTTAGGGATTTTTCTATATTATGAACTTTTCTACGCAAAACGCGGGTTGGAAATTTTGTACCAAAACATGATATGATTTGCGAAGACCAAATTTTGATTTGTCAAAACATGTGCAAGTAAAAGATCATATGAGTTACATTTATGTAACTTATACTATAGTAATTATGAGAAATTATTTTATCAAATATTTTTGTTTTCATTCACTAATTTTCAATATAAACAAGGTGGGTTGCGAGCAACAAGTCCCTGCCTAAGTAAGGGCTGTCAAACAATGAGCATATGAAAGGTACTGGGTAACACCGACAAGATTAAGATTCAACAAGATTAAGATTGTGCAGTGCGAGAAGCCAAGTTGTTGTGCCAAGCTGTTCTGCTTGCTTCAGCTACTGTAGCAGGAAATCCTTACGATTTAAAACTTGTAACAAAACTTGTAACACCTTTGGTTAGTCAGTGGTTAGTATGTCCTAAAGTGGATAAAATTTGTTATGGATTTGGTTTCCCTTTACATTTATGTTTGAATTTATCTCATATTAATTCATAAAACAGTAATTATATTTAACAGACTAAAACTTGTAACTTCTTTAGTCACAAATTTGGAAAGAGACGAACGCCGGCACACAGAGGAGGTTATGTTCCAACACTTTGGTGGCATAGCGAGTAAATCTCTTTTTCTCTGTATGATGACATTGTTGGTTTATGTTTGACATTAATAACTATCTATTAGAGAGTCGTGTTTATTTCTTTTTTCTTTATGATGACATTATTGGTTGAGGGTTCGGCTATTGGTCCCATTGAAGCCAAAAAGAATATCGAGTGGCGAAAAAGAAACCAAGTAAATCAACAAATTCCGCAATCTAAGACACCAACTTAATGATCAGCATTTTCGTAAGCATTATTCAATCGCCTGCCTCGGTGTACCAGATGAAGCTCCCGATATTTTAATTTCTTTCTTAATCCCTTCAATCCCAAGCAACCAACCACGGGTTAACACCACAGTCCTTGATTTTATTTTAAATTAACAATTGCTGATTTGTTTTGATAAATACCATGCAAAGTAAAGGATGCTTGATCTTCTGTGCGAAATATGGGAAATAGAACAGTGGAATAACCAGTTGTAAAATAAATTGAATAAAAATGTTTAATTACTTAATTGCATTACTCTAAATTTTTACAACTCACAAATAATTCAGATAATCCTCTCTTCCAAAATCAGGCAGCCGCCTTCCCTGAGCTACGATATTGGAAACCGCATATAGTCATTAACCCACGTCATTATTGTGAAGTTGTATGCCTATGGATTTGGGTATCTAGTCATTAACCCACATCATTATTGTTGAAGTTGTATGCTTACTGCACATTGACCGAGTATGTGCCTGAACATAGTTGTGTGGGACCTCGCATGAGGGACACGTGCTGTAGCATTTGACTATACACAACACTGATGCGTCCATCCTGAATATCTCCCCTAACCGCTCTAGACCTCGTTTATTAATTATGCAGTGACCATGACCTCGTTTATTGATTATGCCGTAACCATATCACTGTAGGTTGGCAGGTTGGAAATGCTTGTGTGCATGAATATTACCATGTTCTCTACCAGTCTCCCCAAATGGTATTCAGGTTTTATCACGATCCTTGTCTCCAATGTTTGAATCACTTCTATACTCGGGGTAGAAATTACGACTTTTCTACCTCTATAATTGTCGCTTGGGATGCCCACTTATCCTAGATCTAATGGACTCCGCAAGTCATGTAATATTAGAAGAAATTCCATTCCCTTCAAAAATAAAGAGAGCAAAACCTTTCTCGTTTGAACAGTAGAACTACTCCCCGGGTTTAAATTGATTTTATTGGCAATAATACTCTGCAAGTCCAGAATGTTATAATTTTTAAAAACAGTTATCCAAATTACCATGTTCTCCACTAGTCTCCCCAAATGGTATTCAAATTTTATTAGGACTGAAGCAATGGTATTTAGTTTTTATCAGGATTGGATGCCCAGAGCCAAATGAATAAATGAGTCGTCCAACACCCATGTCGGTAGGTTGATTGCTGATTTAAAAATACTAATATTTTCAATCATTCAAAAGCAAAAATGTGAATCCTCATTTATGAAGCAAAAATGGCATGAGCGATGTTTACTGGGAGAGTCCAATAAAACTCTACAGGAAAGCTATTATCCTGGCTTCCGGTCATAGGGTAAATTAATTCAAATTTATAAGAGTTAATCTAATCTCTCCATATTTCATCATTATGAAGAATTGTATAATTTTTTCGAAATATAGATAAAAGTCAAGTCCTTGCCCACAAAATTAACTAACTGTGTCAAGTGTTAAATAGTTGTTTCAAAACTCATAACCTAGCTAAGTGCATTTGTTAATTTTACTTTTTAATAGTCATGTTCTTACAAACAAAAGCTAAAGAATATTATATATTAGTTGATGCATAAATAAATAAAAACATGAAAATTAAAACCTGCAACATGAATTCTGAATTTTATGTAGTTTATTTCAATTTCATCTAGAGAAGTGGCAAGACCCTGATCTAGTTTTGAGGCAAAGAACAACCTAACGATCGGTGCAGAGATGGTAATTTCCTCATATGTTGCTTCAAAAAACTAGATTTTCCATAACGCCAGTGGATGGAGCCTCATGGTTTCTTCGATAGAGCCTCCTTCTTTTCTTCATTATCTCCCTAGTTTCTTTAAGTAAACATAGAATTGTTCGATAGGCGGGAGGGCCCATGACTATTAATGGGTGAAATGATGGGTTATGAATGGTTTAGAATGGAACTGAACTGCTGAACAACTTTCTGCAGGCATAACTATTTCATGGCGGCATTGTTAATTCCATGTTTGACCTGATTTCTATATACAGGCTCTCAAATAGGCATGCATTTTCCATTCTCTTTTTTTACTGAAAAATAGTACTCTCACTCCTGCTAAACTTAATTTTTATTTTCTGCAGGTCGTCAGGGGGATTCTTTTGCCTCGACCTAAGCAGCTTTTGCTGCTATGCTCGTTCTTCTTTGCTTAACAGGAGCGAGAGAATCGTAGGGCAGGGCATGGTAGGAGCAGAGTTAGGGTTTCATGAGAGCCAATGGCCTTGGAAATGACGTGGCAACGGCCATTTCGTCGCAAGGGCCCGCCCATAGGGTTCAGAAATCTCGGGAATACGTGCTATCTCAACAGCGTGCTTCAGTGTTTAACTTACACGCCTCCTCTGGCGAATTTTTGCCTTAGAAATCAGCATTCTTCTGTATGTAAGTACATGTCTTTGTCTTTAATGTCTGCAAATTTCGTTGCTCAAAACCTAGAATTGCCCTTTGTTGCAATTTTGTTCTAGAAAATTCATTGTTCAAACCCTAGAATGGTGTGAAATTATCTTTAATGATCATAGCTCGACGTTCAGACCGGAGAATTGCGTATCGTTTCTGTTATCTTGCGTTGTTTATAAGTTTCCTGTGTCATGATTGATGTTTCTTTTAGCGGAGATTGATGATTTCTATACAATGAATTGGCACACGGAAAATAAATCGAGTTTAAATTTAAACCAAAAAATAGAATTTGCTGTTGCGGTTGAAAGACCTTGCTTTGCGTTTTGCTTTCTTAGCAAGATTTTTTGTCTGTTTGTTAAAGTTGAATGAAATGCCAGCCAAAGGCAAAATTAAGGGGAAAAAAGGATCTGTGGTTAAAATTCAGTGAGTGAAATGTTGGCGTGATTTCATGTCTGGTAGTTAAAACTGAACGAAATGTTTTGTTAGAGAAAAACAGCAAAAAAAGGGGATTTGATGATCCTGGCTAAAATTGATTGAAATGTTGACAGGCAAATCTTGGGACGGCCACTGCCCCTTTTGCTTGGTGGAGAAGCCCATCTGGAGGTCTCTAAACAGTGACATTCTGCTTGATGCTCCTGTGAATATCCAAAGGTCTTTAGAACTCTTTGCGAAGCATTTCAGGTCTAGAAGGCAGGAAGATGCTCATGAATTTCTCCGTTACTTGATTGAGGCTTGCAATGACGTTTGTGCTAAGCTTTACAAGGCACGGAATATTCAGGGTGGTAAGGCATCAAAGGGTGAGCCTGATACCATTGTTAAAGACATCAAAGCTCGAGGTATTCAACCAGCAATCTCGTGTCTTCTACAATCTCTTGTCTTTGTTTTCATTTTTAGAAGTAAAGATAATATAAATAAAACAAGTCTTCAACCAGCATTGCTACTTTAGTAAATATGAGGATCGCAACATGTCCATAGGACTCACCGACCCCAGATATTACTTGACATTAAACCAATAAATTGGACACAGCGGTAGGTGCTGTTCCTAAAGCTATAAACATGATATTTGCAGGCACCAAAAAAGTTCTTATCAACCTTTGCAGTTTAATAATTCTGAGCGAATATGGTGATCTCAGAGGAAGCAGAGATGAAAACTGTTGGAGTGGAGATTAATGGAGGTAGAATATTGAACAGAGAGGCAGATGATTCGTTCTATACGGACTCTGGTAGAGATTTCAAGACGAGTCATGGTGTCCATGTCAATATAAATCATCTTCATGCTTTTCTTCTTTTTAACCGTCCCGATATTTTTTCTTAGATTTTGTTTTGCATCTGCCAAGTTCGAGAACCAGAGTAAAGGCTAGGCTCCACTCTACGTTTCTCAATGATGAAACCCAAGCATGGTATATATAAAAAAAATATCTGCAGGACCTTTGAGTGGGAAACACAAGGTGAACATGTTACAGTCACGAAAATTACCTTATATAAATGACCTGAAATCGTTGATTGCAGGATCACAATGCAATCGTTTTCTCCACAATGCCAGACATTAGTAAAGGGCCTTGTGTTCAGTTGATTGCAGGATTGTCAATTTCAAAGGGCCTTATGTTCAATTGATTGCAGGGTTGTCGCCGCAACGCACCTCGCATGTGGTACCAGAACCTATTCTTCTGCGGAAACAGCATGGCCAATAGAGATATGCAGGAGGTAGCAGTTCAAGGGACAGAGACTCGCTGGTTAACAAGCTAAGTTAAGCTAAGTTCCAGACGCCGCAACATGGGAATGGCAGGTGGCACAGGTGGCAATACTGCCATTTCCTCTGGACACCGCAGCAAATTCTTAGTTCATACAATAAGGCAGTAGTGTACATACATGTTATCAATAAACATCTAATGCTAAGTAGTAATGCTAGCATTACTATAAAGACTGATTTTATTCCGGAAACATTCGAAGAAATAAGACTTTAAACCAAGACACAAGTATGAGATGCCTCGAAAAAAGGCCAAATAAGACCTTCAAATTTCTTATTGGATAGCAATATTTGTGTACGTTTCTGATAGGGTATTTAATAGGTGGAAAAAAATGTAATAAAATATATGCATGAGAACTTTGGTTTCATGTAGTTACGCTGTCTTAATTGTCTTAATTTCTGTGCAAAACTTAATACAAAAACACCAAACCGATTACTATAGTCCCTGCCAGCCCTTTGGGCAGGGACTAATAAGGATAAACTTGTTGTTTGAGTGATTCCTAATCTGTTAGGAATATTGTTTTGTGTTTATATATTATTGAAAGCAACATTAACTTCTTTTTTTTTGCTGGTTTTAATAATTATTATATTTTTATATTTATTGATGAACAATTTAGTTAATGTTAATGAACAAGATAGATATATAAATTAATAGATTATTTTAGTTTATTGCATTTCCAATTATTTTAATTAATTATGTAGATAATTAGTTAGAATAAAATTTTTATCTCTTTTAGGGAGTTAAATGAGTCTACATATTAGTAGGGAACTATCATACCAAATGAGATTTTGTCTAATTGGGATTGATCAACTGGTAGTTTTCTATTAGTTGAGAAAGAAATTTTCCTGATTTCAACAATTAGTTTTATATGGAGGACATGAGATAATGAATGGCACATAAAGCATCACATAAGACCAAGTCACATTCACCAAGATCAACACTACCCTTAATTCAACCCTTATAGTTAATCTCTAGTCAAAATTCTCAACTTATACAAGTGGCTCCAAAAATTGACTCTATATCCTTTGTGTTAGCCCCAAATCCCAAAATTTTGGAATTACCTAACTCATATGTAAAAGGAGAATTGTGAGGTATTATTAATCCCATACAATAAAAAAATACATATTTTTGGAACACTCAAAAAACTTTGTAAAATATTCCTCCTCATTTTAAACATCTAGGAGTTTTAACAGGAGCACAATCAACTAGCTTGGCCAACAGTTAGTTAAAGCCAGGTAATTGAATATATACAAATATTAGACTGAAAAATTCATTGTTACCCTTTTTTCTACTAAAACTAACCCACTTTAAATAAAACAATTTTATATAAACTTGATATATAGATAATTGAAAGTAAAAATTGTAATGATGTGTAATTCATTTAATTACAAATATGAAAAACTGAAAAATTATGTTTCTCAAATTTTTCAGCAAACATATTAAATGTTATAGTTTTGAGAAAAAAAAAGAAAAAATTAATTATTAGATTAAATTCTAATTCCAAAATTAATCAAACTATTAACATTGATATAACTAACATTCTAGAATTGTATGGGCTCCTATTGAGTAGAGATTGGTTTGGAAAGCTAAATGATTACTTCTCTACTAATGGGCCACATGTTTGGTTGCCTCCTAATGCACAACCAAGTAAAATTAAGATTGAACCTAAAAGAAATATGAAACATACTATAATAGAATTAAACCATCTTAATGAACATTTTAGGTTCAATAATTCAATTCTTGGCAACTACTCATTTGATTCTTATTTTGGTAATATTATAGGTAAAACTTCCATATACATAGATTCGGGGTTGAAATAAGAAATTTCTTACTGTAAAGAATATATGTTATTGAACTATTTTGATCCTAAATTTATCCTTATATAATGATTTATTGCTTTTTCTTTTTGATGTTTCAAAAACCATTGAGGGTGTTGGAAGTATACGTGTAGACCCTTGTGGTAACAAATTCATGTTATCTTGAAAAGTAGAATTTGAATGTACAATAAATATAGTTGAATATGAAGCCCTGTGATAGGGACTCAAAAAGGATATTTATCTAAATGTTAAAAAAGTGAAATCAATTAATGATTATGATATTATTAAAAAACAAATTTGGTCTCAAGTCATCTTAAAATTTATTAGAATTAGGTCTAGAATCTAGTTCATGATTTTGAAAATAACTAGATTCTGAAATTTTTGAAATCATTTCAGTACCTTGTTTTCAAAACTGAGATGTTGACTCATTAGCCAATATAGCTTCTAAGTTAATTGCAGTCACTACAATTTATCTCAAGACAAATTATCTGTTGAATTAATCTTCAGACCTGTGTTTCTAGATAATGTTACTAATTGAAGAGTGTTTGATGATGATAACAAGATTATACATTTACTTACTCAAAAATATACTTTCATAAGTTCCATCATTGATGAAGATTATCATAATACATAACTTTAGTAGTCTCTTCTAGATAACCAATCTGATATAGAAAATGTAATTCCTAAACCATTGATTAGATTACACAAATTTTATGGTTTGAGAGACAAATTTAAAGGAATACTAATTTTAACACAAATAGATATTCAATGCAATATAAGATTAAAAAACTGATAATAAAAAAGAAAAATAAAAAAATAAAAAATAAAAATAAAAATGTCAATCATGGAAAAAATTGTTCGTTTTTTAACATGTTGCTTTCATATGATTGTTTAAAGAATATAAGGATACCTTTGCATGGACATATGACTATATTAAAGTGTATGATACTAAGATAATCCATGATGTGATACCGACTAAAAAGAATGTCAAACTTTTTCAATAACATCTAAGGAAAATTCATCCAAACATATAACCTTAAATTAAAAATGTGTTAAATGAATCGTTGAATACTAAACTATGATTTAGTGTTAGACACTCATAGTGGATTTCAAATTTAATTCTAGTTAGGAAGATAATTAGGATATTATAATATTTATATACTTTTGAAATATGAACAAGACTTCAAATAAGGTTAACTATCATATTTCTCCCATGGAATGAATTTTGTAATATGTCTCTAATTTTGAAATATTTTCATTATTAGATGAATTCTCTAGGTACAATAAAATCTTATTATCCTAATTAGAACAATTCAAAACTACCTTGAGAAACAAATGAAGTATTTATGATTACTATAAAAATCTATTACAACTTCATGCTATTATAGATTTCTTATATTTTGAGCAACACATTAATAAAAAATTTTAACTATAAATTTTTTTAATTTCAATTGCTTCATATAATATATAAATAATAGGCATTGAAACATTTTGGTTACGATTCACATTGGAGACATTAAAAATAAATTTTTTGTTATTAATATAATATTAATACTAGGAAGTAGCTCTCTCTCTCTCCTTTGTCACTCCTTTTTCACCCAGTTTCTCAACTGAATTAGAAAATCCTCATTGGATATCCTTATCAATGTGTTTGCTTCCCCTTTTTTCATTCCCCAAAGGGGCTTAAGACTGGGGTGTCTCCTTTTTCCACTTCTTTTCATTCTGGTGGTTGAAGGCCTCAATAGCCTTTTTACAAATGCCAAAGAACACAACATGTTGTTAGGTATAACACTTACTCAAAATTGTTCCCTATCTCACCTACTCTTTATTGAAGATATTATTATTTTCTTGGATAGGGATGCGACTCAAATTCTAGCTCTAAAATAATTATTGGAGCTTTTGTACTTGGCCACATGCATGATCATAAATTTTAATAAACCATCTCTTTATGAAAATGGTCTATCAGAGGATGAAAAAGAAAACATTTTAAGGAATTTGGCCATCCATCCTAAAAAGTTGGGAGGCGATATAACATATTTGGGATTCTCCTTAAAACCAAAAAATTACACAAATAAGTTTGGAATTTGATGTTGTTAAAAGTTGGAAAATATTAAAATATTGGTGTAATAGATTGTTGCCACAATTAGGAAGATTAATGCTGAAAATATGTTATTATGCCAATCCCAGTATATTGGGCCTCTCTATATTTGATCCCAATGGGAATTATTCACAAAATTAAATATCTCTCCTTTCAATTCTTATGGGATGGGAAGCATGATAAAATCTCTTTTCTTTAATATCATGGGTGTCTATTATTTTCCCCAAATCACTTAGGGGCTTGGGATTTACAAACCTCCACTAGTTATCAAAAGCTTTGGCTACTAAAAGTATTTGAAAACTCATTCAAGGCTTAAGTCTATGGTTACAGGTTATGAATCTCAAATATATATCTCCAATGTCGATCTTGGATTAGATCTGATCACTGGTAGAAATAATTATGAATAGATTTTTTATCTAGAAAGAAATGGTTCATGAGTTTCCTCTCATAAAAAAGGGTCTTAGATGGAAAGTAGGAAATTGATCGAATATTATCTTTGAAAAATACCCCTATATAGGAATTCAGAACTCCCACTTAATATAGACTCCACTAATTCAAAAACGCAATGAAGAGGTTATATATAATTTAAATCAAGCATCGACTAGAATGTCCATTAGATAGCAACAGGTGTGGCTCATAGTAGTTGAGTTATCCTTGGAAGAGACTCTCGTTGATGAACTTGATCCCTTTTCAATGTTATTAAATACATCCCAAGAAAATATCACTATGACTAAAGACCCTCTCATCTAGGCTCTTAATCCTTCTAAAACTTACTCTGTAAAATTTAGCTACCTTTTCTAGGCTAAAAACACTGTTTCCTTTAAGCCTCCTTACTGGGGACAATTATTATGGAAATTTGACATCTCCCCCAAAAAAAACTATTCATGTGTCTACTTATTTGGAACAAGGCATCACATCGACCTGGTACATCCTCCAAAAGATATCATTCAATGACCCAAGAAGATGCCATTTATGCACAAAATCTTCTGAATCCATTGTGCACTTATTCATCACTTTTCCTTTTGCACAAGAAATATGGCATGAAATTCAAGCTCATGAAGGACCATCTTACATTAGGAAAGGAGACATTATAGAGGATTTCTTAAAATATTGGTTGATTACAAAACACAAGGCTTAGAACAGAGCCCTAACCATGATAGTTCCACTTGTCCTTTTGCACAAGCAATATGGCATGAAGTTCAAGTTCATGAAGGAATATCTTACATTTTGAAAGGAGACACTATTTAGGATTGCATAAAATATTTGTTAAGTTCAAAACATAAGACTTAGCACAAATCCCTACCCCTAATAGTATTCTCGGAGATTTGGCTACATTAGAATCATGATATCTTTAAAAATTGAGGTGACTCCTACTTAAAAGTGGCACTACATAGCCTGGAACTTCAAAACTATATGCCTACCCCCTTTTAGCCAACCATTATTCTTCATTAATTTGACTTAAGGATTCCAAAGGACTCTGCATGGATATTTTTATGGTGCAACAAATTTCTTACCCTCTATGGGAGGTGTGGGAGGAATTATCTTCTTGAATGAATAATTTTTCATAAAATTCTCCTACAATATTGTTTCAACAAAAAACAACTTCGCAGAACTTTTTTCTCTCAACCTTCTTCTTCGCCTATATTTTCTTAAAAGGATAAACAAAATACATATATATGGGGACTCACAGGTGGTCATCAACTGGATGAAAGGAAAACAACTATAAGGAAGTACACTCTATTGCCACTTTCAAAAAATCATGTATTGGCTCACTTATTTCTCTCACATCTCATTTGAGCACATGTAAAAGTCAATAAACATAAAATCAAACACTCTCAAAAGTTGCGTTGGAAATGGACCAATGAATTTGGAAAATTGCATAATACAAAGAAAGGCCAGTTCACAAAACATTTTATTTACCCTTGGGAGTGACTAGCTCTGCTTCTACTAATTTGCATCTTGGATCACTCTGCATACATGATGTATGGAGAAGGATTTGTGTATTTTTGTATATATATGAGAGGCACCTCCAGGTGCCATAAAAATGATATACTATAGGTTTTTGAAGAAACTTACAGTTTATACATATATGAGACAAAACTAAAAACATTTTGATGCACAAAAAAATTATGTTTAACTTAACTTTTCGTAGATCCAAATAGTCTGATATCTTATCATTTTTTTTTGTTTTTTTTGCAATTTTAGACTATTTTTAGTGTTATGAAAGCCAAAAGAATAATTGAATCATTTGCAATTGTAGTTTTATTTCTCCATAAATAAAATTGCAACTTTTATATATATATATATATATATATATATATATATATACCTTCAATTAATTTATCTCTCTATACATAAAGTTGATATAAAATTTTGTTGCTTATTATGGACATTTGAAATATTTTTTTCTCTATATGGTTCACGGACCCTGGAGATCGATGACCACTACATCAATGGAATATTTGTACTAGGAAGATCCACCCAAAGCAATCACTTCCTGTCAGGTCGACCACAAATCTTGACCTCGAGAGTGTCGAGATAATTGAACTTTTGACCTCTCAATAAAAAAGGTACTTTAACGACGAGGACTCGACCAATTAAGCTAACCCTCGAGGATTTTGAAATATTTTATTTATGTTTGAGTGGAATATTTTTCTTTTTTATTGATATTTATTTTAAATTACCACAAGTCAACATTATGTTATCCATTGAAGGAATTACACATCTCCTTTATACCAAGTTATAATATCAATGAGAAAGATTTAGGGAAAAATTTAAGCATGGAAATTTATCTAAAATTTTAGAAACGTTGGAAAATCTTACTAGTCCCTAATATGAAAACTGTAAAATGTTTGAAAATTTTTAAGGTTAAATAATTTTATGCTATAAAATTTGGGCGAATCATTATTAGGAAAAATGGAAATTGATAAATCTTTATTTTTGGAAAAAGCATGGAAAATTAACCTACTTGCAAATATTATCCCCTAAAATTTTCCCTAGTAATATTATTGATGTTTTATAATGCTTTTAATTAAAACTAAATAACCAAATATATGTCCTTATTTTTTTTTTTTTATTATACATGACATTGTTTAATTTTTTATTTAGTGAATATTTTATTTTATTTTTAAAATGGACACATGTCAACTCCAAGTTGAGCATAAAAGAAATTACGCATCTCCCTCATATTGGGTTGTAAAATGTGCCTCTTGGAACAACAATAAAGAGTGAAAGGAAGCATTGCATATATATTTTATTAGACCATGTTGTCGCCTAAAGTGTACACCTAAGGTGCAACGCTTAGAGTAGGGATTAGAGTGAAAACCCCTACTCAAACCGTCGTCACCTGAAGTGTACACCTAAGGTGTGATATCATAGTAGACGTTTTCACTCTGATCCTGACTCACTGGGTGTTGCACCTTAGGTGTACACTTTAGGCGACAACAAACCACGTCAAGGATAACTATCATTCCTAAGAAATGCTCTATAGTATGTACCAAATTGTGTGAACTCCATATTCAATTTTGGACATCTTCATTATGTACTAAACTGTATAAATACCATATTCAATCTTGAATATCCATATTATTAACTATTTTAATTATTAGATAATAGAGCTAAAATAACATATTTTATGTAACTCTAAAATGGGATTTTCCTTTGTTGAATATACTGTTAGAAAATAAACCAGCCTAAATCCATCTTAACTCAAGATCCATCAAGCGTAGAGAGGGATTAAATATCTTGAGGTGCAAACCTTTCCCAAATTTTTAAGGTTTTCAACCATTATTTGCACCTCTAGGGTTTTGATCCCTCTAGGCGCTTGATAGATCCAGAGTTAAGATGGATCTAGGATAGTTGTAAATAATTAATTATTATTTTATTAAAAACTCAATTAACAAAGCATAAATTCATTATTAATTTTTCTATTCAAAATTATTTGATTCTTAGTGAATGACCTTCATAACATAGTGTGTCCAAACACGCAAATGACCATTACCTGAGTTGATAAATTCAAATATGTTGACCATGGTAAGTTTTATGTTTTAAATTTTAAGAATTTTAATATAAATGAAAGCTCCATGCATGTGGTGTAGTATATATAGTTTGATTATTTTACCCTTTGATAAAATCTAGTCCCACAAAACAATTAATCATAGACGATTCAACTCATAGAAATATGATCCACACATAGCCAAAATTCCCCCTACAATTATTAAGCCAATAGAGAAATCAAATATAAAACTTAGACATATGGTAGGCACACCCCAGTTTCCAAAACACCATGGCGACTTACAATTTTCAACCACAGTTTTTCACCCTTAATTCATAAATCACAAATTAATTAATCATTTCCTATTCAAGTCCTATAACATCTTAGTCCATGTAGCTAGAGTCTTCTATCCCGCGATTCTTCAACCAAAAATAATTCCACACCCATTAATCCCTCATAATTCTCTACTATGACTCATGAAGAGGAATAAGTGCAACATGATATGTCAAAATTACGAGACCAAGTGCAACAAATTTCACTCTCGCAAAGAGTAACAAAAAATGAAATGGAAGTTAATATGAATGCTTGGAAGAAATACATGGATGGATTGAAGAAAGTCATGTAATATAAGATGGATGGTTTGAAGGATGGCATGGAAGCTAAGATTGATGGTATAGAAGAAAAACTAAAAGGCAACATAGAAGACATGAAGAATGGTCTAAAAGTAGACATGGAAAGTTTGAAGGAAGGATTGACAAAGATGCTACAAGAAATGATTCCTAATGGCGAAACGGTAGTAGACGAAACTAATGATGAGAAAAAAATAAATGTTAATCATGATTTCATAGACTCTAATGATGGATTTAAGACCCACCATATTCCAAAGATCGATATGAGGAAGTTTGATGGCAAGGATTCGGTAACATGGATACTACAGATGGAGCAATATTTTTATCTCCATAATGTGAAAAACACACAAAAGGAACACCTTGCACATTTATATTTAGAACAAAATACATTTGTATAGTATCAATGGATTTTCTCTCGTAATTTTTTTTTCACTTGTTAATTTTTTACAGAGGAAATGATAGCACATTATACACAAAGAGAAACAACTTCTTTAGCCAATTGATAAATCTAAAACAAAAGGGTTCAATGGTGGAGCACATTGAGGACTTCCAAAAATTGAATATAAGGGTATTTTATATTCCAGAGGAACATGGGATTGATGTCTTGATATCGCCTTTCGGAACCTGATTCATTGGAGAAGGCATTCGAGTTGGCAAGAAAAATTGAATGCAAAATTATGGCGATAAGGAATCCTACCACTCAAAAATATAAAAATGGAAGTGTTGATACTCCTATAACTCCACAACCGACAAGGTTGACACCACAACAATTGGAAGAAAAAAGAGCAAAAGGGCTTTGCTACATTTGTGATAGAAAATAAACAAAAGGTCATAAGCGTGCTGAGAAGAAATTATTTTACATATATTGTGAAGAGGAGGAAGAAAAGAAACAAGAAACTTCAAAATAAAAGGATATACACCGGGAACCAACCTTGTAGGAAGAAGAAATGAATCCGATCATATCCTGTAATGCATTGACGGGAATTACCACTCCTAAAAATCTCAAGGTAGAAGGACAAATCAAGAAGAAAAATGTAATAGTGTTGATTGATTCAGGTAGTACCCATAATTTTATTCATTGTAAGGTAGCCAAGGAATTGAATTTCTTCCTATACCCAACACCAAAGTGTCAAGTGATTGTTGCAAATGGAGGAACTATAAATTTCTTTAGACAGTGCCATAATATCAAACTAACCATGGGGGAATATGTATTGAATAGTCCAATTCTCTCCATCCCAATGGGTGGTGTTGATGTTGTACTAGGAGTACAATGGTTACAATAGTTGGGGATGGTGTAGGCTTTTAATATGCAAGAAATTTTCTTGAAATTTTTTTCGAAAGGAAAGGAATTTGAATTACGGGGTATCGTAGGGAAGCCAGGAATATAATCAACTCTAATGTCATGACAATTCTTCTGAATAAAGAACATCGAGGCGTAATTGCACAATTATGCACACGAAAGGTCCAAATATCAAAATCATCTATTTCGACATATATCCAAAATGTCTTGGATAATCATTCCAAGGTATTTGAGACTCCCAAAGGACTCCCACCTATTCATGATCAGATCATGCTATTAATTTGATTCCATGAAGTGTTCCTCCAAACATTAAACCTTACATATATCATTATGCTCAAAAGAGTGAGATTGTACTTATGGTTGCAAAAATTCTAGAGGCTGGTATAATTCAACCTAGTCAAAGTTATTTCTCTGCTTCAGTGGTATTGGTGCACAAGAAGGATGGATCGGGGCATATGTGTCCGGATTTTAGGGAGATCAACAAGCTCACTATTAAATATAAATTTCCCATCCCCGTCATTGATGAATTATTGGATGAATTGCATGGAGAAATTTACTTCACCAAGCTGGATCTTCATTCTGGATATCATGAAATTAGAATGAAGACTAAATACATTTCAAAAATGGCATTCAGATCTCATGAGGGTCATTATGAATTTTTGGTCATGCCTTTTGGCCTTACTAATTCACCTTCCACATTTCAAGGTTTGATGAATTACATTTTCAAACCCTTCCTTGGAATATTTGTGTTATTATTTTTTGATGATATACTAATATACAACAAGTCTTGGAAGGATCATGTTCAACATGTTTACATGGTGCTCAAACTCTTGGAGGAGAAAAAATTATATGCGAAAACATCCAAATGTTTCTTTGGACTAGAGAAGGTGGAATATTTTGGTCATATTGTATCTCATGAGGGTGTTAAGGTAGACCCTAACAAAATTAAATCCATTAAGTAATGGAAAATCCCTACAAACATAAGGCATATTCGAGGATTTCTGGGGTTAACAGGGTATTATCTCAAGTTTGTTAAGAATTATGGGAGAATATCGGCACCTTTAACACAATTAATGAAGAAATATGCATTATCTTGGACTCTAGAAGAAGCTAAGGCCTTTGAACATCTTAAAGAGGCAATGTGCCAATCATTGGTCTTAGCTACACCATACTTCACAAAAATATTTATTGTGGAATGTGATGCCTCAGGAAATGGAATTTGTGTGGTTTTAATGCCAGAAGGAAGAACCATTGCTTTTGAAATTCATCCAATCAAAGGAAATTATTTACTAAAATTTATTTATGAGAAGGACATGTTTGCAATACTACATGTACTAAAGCAATGGAGACCTTACCTAATGGGAAGACACTTCAAGGTAAAAACATATCATGATAGTATTAAATACTTTATGGAACAATAACATCTTCAAAAGAGAAGAAAAAATGGGTCACAAAGATGTCGGGTTATGACTTTGAAATCATCTACAAAAAATGGAAGCAAAATGTTGTTGCAGATGCACTCTCAAGAAAGGATGAGGATGTGGAATTATTGCTTTGTGCCATTTCTATTATCCAACCTGAGTGGGTAACCGAAGCAAGCGATGAATGGAAGAATGATGAAGAGGTGTGGACACTCATTCAAATGTTACAACAAGATCCAAGTACATCTGAAACATTTAGCTGGAAAAATGACTCATTATTGTACAAATATTTCTTATATCTTTGTAATAATTCCCAATTCAAAAAAAATAATAACTTTTGTAATTGCACACCTCTCCCTTAGGAGGGCACTCAAGATTTTTGAAAACTTACCACAGGGTCAAGAAGGATTTTGTGGGATGGCCTTAAATCTGATGTTCAAAAGTTTGTGGAAAAATGTTTGGTTTTCTAACAAAATAAAGTTGAGACAATTAAGACCCCAGGTCTGTTACAACCTTTATCCATTACAAGTCAACATTGGTAAGAGGTTTCAATGGATTTTATCACCAGTTTACCCAAGTTCGAAGGAAATACTGTCATCATGGTGGTAGCTGATAGACTTACCAAGTATGCAAACCTTTGTACATTATCTCATCCATTTAAAGTCAGTACATTTTATACTACATTTATGGAAACAATTCAAAATCTACATGGAAACCCAAAGATTATTGTAAGTGACAAAGATCCCATTTTTATAGGAAATTTTTGGACGGAATTATTTTCTTGTTTGGGTACTCAATTAGCTTATTGCTCATCATACCATCCTCATTATGATGGGAAAACTGAGATAGTGAAAAAATGTTTGGAAGGATATATGCGTTTCTTTGTATCTGATCAACAAACACAATGGGTCAAGTGGTTACCTCTAGTTGAATGGTGGTATAACACACACTTCCATACTGCAGGAAAAATGAACCCATTTATGGCACTTCATGGATATCGTCCACCCTCCATCACATAATATTTAAGAGAAAATTATAAGGTTCAAGTAGTGGAAGATCACTTCAAGCATCCACAACAAGTTCTCCAACTCTTAAAGGATAACCTCACCTTAGCACAAAATTGAATGAAACAACATGCAGATCAAAATCGCAACGAAAGAACTTTTGATGTAGGCGACTAGTTATTTTTACGACTACAACCATACAAACAAATGTCCCTCAAGCAAGCTAAGAAGAATAATAAATTATCACCAAAGTATTATGGTCCTTACAAAGTGTTGCAAAAGACTGGTACTATGGCATACAAATTGGAGCTTCCTGTATCTTCCCGAGTGCACCCAGTTTTCTATGTTTCATGCTTAAAGAAATTTATAGGTGACCAGATCTGAGTTCAAACAATATTTCCATAATTTTTTTTTTGTAAAGTGGCATTATATTCATCTAAAAGTGGCATAAAAATATAGAGATAAAATACAGTTCAGGGAGGTGGTGGGTTGCGCAACAGAGGGAAACCAGCCCTGCCACCCCAACCTCTTAAGAGTTCTTCTAATCATTGTTGGAAAAAAAAATAAAGATTTATTAGAAAGCAAAGGGCTCTATACCAAACCATGGGTAACAGCAAAAAAAAAAAACCAGGGCTTTGTTCCAAACCATGAGTAACATAAAACAAAAATAAACTATAAAACCTGCTAAGAGCTAGTTTAAGTCTGGATTTCCTCCTCAATACAACAAGCATACGGAGAGGAGGGAGGCGTCAGATGACCTCTGTCCGTTGGCACATGCGTCTTGTCCTTGTCTATATGTTGAATGTCTTACTGGGGAGGGGTGGATGTAGGAGGCTTGTTGGAAGTCTGAGACAATGTCGCTATTACATCTTGCTCCCCATATGACAAAGAGTCATCTTGATATCCTTCAGGGGGATCAACGGTGTTGGCGATGCAAGTTGAGAGGATGAATTGACAATCATAACCCGTGCGGATCTTGAAGTATTAATGGGGTTGGTGTCTCAAGATGGTGGATTTGCACCTGGCCTTACTACTAGGCTTGGCCAAGTCCTTATCCTCCTCTTGAATTTTTTTAAGACTTAATAAGGGGGCGGGCTCCCAAATTTCCTTTGGTAGACCATGAAGGAGTTCAGCCTCATGCCTTCCCCCTATTGGGAAAGCAATTTCCCTATCATGAGCCATGGCATCTCATATCTGTGTGGCCGCGAGAGAGGCAGAGTGCCCTTTGAGAATTAGTTCGTTAATGCACTTTGTAGCAAGCTTCCATTCCCATAGTGACCAGCCAAAGAGGTTTTTCATATTCCAGTACCAAACTGTTGTTGTCTCACTATGAGAATTCGTGGCTTGGCGATGCTCCTCCTCCAGCTGGTCAACCAATTCTCGGATGTGACTGGGGATCCCTGCCTCAAAATTTTACTAAATATGTAGGGGAGAATTATCTTCTTCACTATATCTGTTAAAGCACTCTGCCCTCTTCACCCCCTCTGACTGCACCGACATGCTTGTCTCGCTCTCGACATCTTGAATAACATAATTTGAGCCAGATGGAGATAGAGTAAGGCATTCCAAGGAGAAAGTCGTGTATAATGACGAATGGTCTTAATGGGGATGCACCAGTAGATGTAGCATCTAATGGTGTGATCAAGAGTACCCATTGTATGGCTCGAGCGTGAAAATGTGACCTCCCTCGGGTGGAATTCATGGAATTTAATGCCCTGATATTCATGTTGTAGTTGGAATGAGGGCCTATGTTGTTTCCCTTTCCTTTTAACTACTCCTTAATATCTCTGTCACCTCACTTCCATGTGCCCTTCCACCTGCTCCTATTATGCATGATGCTCCCCATTAATGAGGCACCTATCAGTGTGGGTCAGCTCACCCGTATCTGGGTCTTTGAGGTATTGCCTAGCTTAAATCATGCAATGGTGCTTAATGTTTGAGCTGGGCCAATTTTCAAAATATTGGCTGCTGACCAGATTTAGACCTTCTACTCCTTCATTGGCAAGCTTTTTGTCAACCTGATTGGCATGCCTTTTGACGTGGTGGAAAGATATAGCACCTCGTCTGTTGATGAGGTTCTCCGGATTGATGAGGTTGGCTTCTAGGAACCAGCTAGAAGAGAGTTTGGAGGCCTTGGATCTGTGTTGAATTATCGTAGCTAAATGGATGATGACTTGGGAATCTTCTTATGCTATCAGAGGAAATAGGTTTTCCTAGTAGGACTTGTTGAGGCCCTGAGTTAGGCCTTCAAGCTCAGCTACGTTATTGCTTTCACATACTAGAGTATCATAGTATATTATGAGAATTATCCCTTGTTCATTGTAGAAAAGGCCTCCAAATCCCGCTTTCCCAGGATTCCCTTTGGAAGCGCCATCAAAGTTAAGATTGAATATACCTCTGGGAGGGGGGCTCCAATGTTTAGGACTAGACAGATTTTTGACATGGTTTGTGGTCAGATCTAGAGGGATCCTATTTGGAAGATTCTAACTTTGCATAATGATACGTTCTTAGGTGGAGGTTGGAAGATCCTCATGCATCCAGGTTCTCAAGGAGAGGGTCTCACTTATGTGAGAATACTCATCCATATAATCTCTTTGTTGGTGTTTTGATATTTGAACATTCGTCAGTTGCATTCTTTCCAGATCTCCCAAACTAGAAAGCCTGAGATGAGCTGCCAAATTATGTTGAGGAGGCTGGTTTGAAAGGGGTTATTAGTCCACCAGCAGATGGTTCTAACAATGTCTTCATGGACACGATTCATGCTCATGTGAATGATTGCTACCATGTTCCAGAGTTAATCAGAGAGGGTGCATTGATCCAAGAGGTGATCCATCCTTTCTGAGATTCTCTTGCAGAGATGGAAAAAGGAGGGACCCTGGAACCCTCTAGATAAGATATTTTCCCAAGTGAGGATGCGTCTTTTATGGAGAAGCCAAAGAAATGTAACCACATTTGGCCATGGGTTGGCCTTCCAAATATTATCCCAAATCTTGTCTTTTATAATATTTACTCTGTCAAGAGTTAGATGATGAGCCTATTTTAGTGTGAATCTTCCTATTAGTTGATGCCCCCATCATAAGATGTCTTTGCCATCTTTTCTTTTGATTTTCCTTTTTTGCAGCTCAAAACATAGGTTGTTCGAGATTTCTTCACTCCATGTGTCTAGCTAGTTGGTGGTATTATTCTAGGTTCTTATTGTTCTGGCCCGAGAAGTGTCCTGGAAGAGGTCCACCTTGTTATGGTTGGAGTGTTGCAGATTCATTTTTCATTGAGGAAGATTGAAGAGGCTGGAAAGTTTTGGCAACTGTTTCCAGGAGTATTCCCAGAACCTGGCACTTTTGTCATCTTGAATTTCCCAGAAAATATGGAGTTGTATAAGCTGACGCTACATGTTTTCTGCATTCTAGATGAGGGAGCCATTGCAATCCACATTGAATTTTATGAGATCTTGTTGAGGCCATTCAGGAGAGTACTTGTTGGCCCAGAGGGTCTCCCAAGGAGTGTCAGGTTTGGTTATCCAAGTCCACCAAAACTTTGAGCCTAAGAAAACATTACTGGAGGTCGGGTCCCATAGTCCCAGCCCTCCCAAAAGTTTGGGGGTATAAACAGTCTCCAATTTGACCAGAGCTCAATTCATTTTGTTTGCTTTTACTCCCCAAATAAATTGTTGTTGCAAATTTTGAATAGCTTTGAGTACCCATTTGGGAGATACAAGGATGGAGAAGAGATAGAGTGGCATGGATTGGAGTACATATTTGATGAGAAAAAGTCAACCAGTGAGATTGAGCGAATGAAAGGTCCAAGAGTCCAATATGCCCTAAATTTTTCCCAGGTAGTCCCGCCAAGATGAGTGCTTGAGGGCCGAATCAGTGAGGGGTGCTCCCAGGTATTTTCAAGGAAGGCTTGCAATTGCGAAGCCAAGGATTCTAGCAATATTGCGCTGGGTTATAGTTGGGGTGTTAAAAAGGAAGATCTGAGATTTATCAATATTAGCTATGATGCCAGAGGCTTCAGAGAAGAGGTTGAGGATGTGATTGAGAAAGTGTGCTTCCTGGACTGAAGGGTGTCCCATGAGAAAATTTTCATCTACGAATTGTTGATGAGTGTGAGGCCCAGAATTCGATGGAAGTCACTTTGATAGAAAGATCGAGGCCTTCTGCCATGAGAATGAAGAGGAAAAGTGAAACGATATCACCTTGCCGACTGGCACGCGAAGGGGAGAAGGTTTCAGTGGGTGAGCCATTGACCAGGATTGAGAAGAACATTGAGGAAATCAAGGAGGATATCCATTGGACCCAGGTCTCTAAAAAACCAAAAGCCGTGAGTAAATTTTTGATGTATTCCCAGCTTAATTTATCGAAGGCCTTTGATAGATCAATCTTGACTAGCATTCCAGGGCTTCTTGTGACTTTGAGGGAGTGGATTATCTCATGGGCCATGATGATTCCATCTAGGATTTGACGACCTTCCACATATCTAGTTCTCGTAGGAAAAATAAGAAGGGGTAGGAGAGGCTTGAGACGGTTTGCCACAATTTTTGAGACAATTTTGTAAATGACATTACAAAGTGAGATAGGTATATACTTACTTGGAGAGGCAACATTTTATTCCTTTGGGATGAGAGTGAGGAATATGGCATTAAGGGCTGGGAGAATCCATTTGGATTGTATTGATTCCTAAACAATTTCCAATATCTCTTCTTTGACCATGTCCCAACAGTGATGGAAGAAATTTGTGGTAAATCCATCTAGTCCAGGAGATTTTCCATATTGGAGCTAAGTTACCGCAATATCCAGTTCCTGCATAGTTACAACTTACTTGTCTCATGAGGTGATCATTGTGCTCCTGAGTTACTAGATCCGAGATGTTTTGAGTTATTTTATTGGTGGCTTCTGATCGGTCAGGTATGGGTTCCGTGAGGATCCATTTGAAGTGTTCCATTAGCTCTTTTGTTATTTCTTCATTCTTTTCCACATGTGTGCCCTAGGATGTGTAGAGCGAGGAGATGTGATTGTGAATTCTATGTTGAATGGTAGACTTGTGGAAGAATTTTGTGTTTCTTTCCCCGTCTTGAAGCCATTTGATGCACGAGTTTTGGTACCATTAAATTTATTCCTGTTGTCTTATGGCTTCCAGCTTGAGGGTCAATTGCTTCTCATAAAGGTGGGTGTCTTCGGAGTGGCCATTTGAGATAATGTTTTGTTGAAGTGTTTCCATCTATTGCTCAATTATCTTCTGATCTTGAAATATATTTCCAAAGGTGTTTTTGTTCCATTATTTTAACTTGGCTTTGAGATCTTTGATTTTTTGCTGGAAGCAGTGCATTTTGGATTTGTTGTGAATTTCCATGCCTGACCACCAAGTTTGAACCATTTCCATAAAGTCTAGATGGGTCATCCAGAACTTCTCAAACCTGAAGGGTTTTTTGGAGGCATTATTTGGTCAGTCCCAGTGTAGGATGATTGGCCAGTGATCAGACCTCGGAAAGGGCATGATCGTGGCTATAAGCTCACCTGCCCCCATGATGAATTTTTCTGTGACCAGAAATCGGTCCAGTCGGCGGGTGATTTGATTATTTTCTCTTGTTTTATTGTTCCAGGTGTGTATCCCATTCGTAGTGTTGATATCCACCAGATCATGTTCTTCGATGAAGTATTTTAATATTTTCGTATCCGGTTCGCTTCGGCTTATGCCTCTCTCTTTTTCTCCCTGATTATTTATCATATTGAAGTCACCCCCAAGTATCCATAGCTGATTTGGGATTTGATGTTTGAGCCAATTCAGGTACTGGACTAACTACGTATTTTTTTGCAGGAGCTGGGGGCCATAGATATTTGTAACAAATCCTTTGATAGTGGTTTCTTCCAGATGGAAGGAGGCAGTGATGGTGTTTCTTATGACTAGGAAATCGTTGAGTCTGATGTCTTTAGAATTCCAAGAGATGGTAAGGCCTCCAAACGCTCCATTAGCATCCAACACGACTGTGAGGCTACATTTCCAGAGTTTGGTCATCATCTTTTCTTTTGAGGTGCTTATGCTTTTGGTTTCCTAAATCATAATAATACTAGGCTTGTCTGCTACTATTTTCCTGTGAATCATTTGGTGCTTAGAGGGGTTGTTGATTCCTCTTATGTTAGAGGATATAACCTTAATTAGGAACATTTGACAGGAGAGAAGAATCAGGTTAGTTGGGAATATTTCTTTGAATCCACAAGGGTGTGTCCGATGGTGATCAATATTTGTAGATCTGTCTTTCTCCCTCCTTTTTTACTGTCTCTTTGTCATTTTTCCCCTCTTGAAGAATTCCTCCTTGGATTCCTAGGGCCGCTCTGTCTAGAACCGAGGTGAGCATATGGATTTGTCTTGGGGTGATGGAGCTAAAGGCCTTATGCTTGCATGCATCTTCTATACCTAGGATATCCAGATCCTCAATGTCAAAGTCTATGAGATCATCTTCCATAGGGGCTTCTCCATTCCTTCATCCCCTTGAAGGGAGGGTAGTACCAATTGAGTTTCGGAGGGATTTTCCTTTTACTTGAGGAATGGCTGATTACGAGGGAGAATTCTGAGCATATCCTTGGGGTTCCTGCATGAGAGGTGACTCTTCTTAGGAGTTTTCTTGAGCCATATTAGTATCTACCGGTTGCTTGCCCAAAATATCAAAACTATTTCTTGTGGAGGGGGGTGTGGGCTGATTTTTTACCACTTTTTTTTTTCTTTTCTGATTTTGATGTTTTATGTGGTGTAAATTTTTGAATCCTTCCACATCTATTGCGATATCTACTTTAAAGGTGTGGGTCTTCTGATTGAGGGGGCATTCTTGAAATAGATGCCAATGCTTGTGACATTTTCTACATCTGAACAGAACATGCTCGTAATCCAGATTTTGTATCCATTCAAAGTCTTTTAGAGTGATTGAGTCTGGTAGGGTTTTATCTATCTGCATGTAAGTACATATACGTGCATATGATGTATAATTTTTTATCTCTGTTTGATCTGCAGTCTTGACGAGTTCTCCCAGCAATCCCACTATTTCCTGAAGAGTGAGTTCATCCCAGTAGTCCCACGGTAAAGAATAGATTTTAACCCATACAGGAGCCCATGAAAGGTATTCTTTGCCTGGGTTGAAGCATTCCACCTAGTTCTGAAGATAGAGACCCAATGAGTTGAAGAAATAGGGTCCTTCGTCCATGATTCAGTTTTTTTCCTCAAGACAGGTAAAAATGACAGTGAAGAATCCTTTTGGTCCGAGATGAAGATCTATATTTCCTTTTGGCTTCCAGCTAGCTACTATCCATCCTATGAGAGCCCTCTATGTGGACCAGATTCTAATAAATTTGCAGATTATTGTGTGATCACGCATGAACTAGATTTTTGCGTTTATTCTCTGTGCCAGAATGATCAGTTTGGGTCAATCTGTGCATTTCGGAATGTACGTAGATGTTGCATGTGCTTCATTGACTTATGGATTTGGATTTGACTAGGGCTCATCATTGTCTGCTACTATGTATGCATGTATTTCTTGACTGGCCCTATTTTCTTGATCACTACGTGGATCAGCACCAGAGGAATGACATTGGGAGAGGCCCTGGACCTCTCCCATTGTGTCTGCCATGGGCCCTACAAAATAATCAGAGAACAGTGTTGCAGAAGGGCAGTGGTTAGCGGCGACTGTGGCTGGAGGTTTTTGTAGGGTCTCATGAGAGTCAAATCCTTAGCACTCAGGAATGATCATTTAGGGAGAACATAATGTTCCTTCAATATTTCCATAACTTGACAAAGAAGAAAAATCATATTGGAACCTGAAGTAGTCACGAAAAGAAGAACTCGATGGCTATGAAATCGATCAATTTCAGAGTATCTCATCAAGTGGAAGAACTTACTTGCTGAAGATTTGACATGGGAGGATGAGAATTTTATACAGAAGCATCCAGAACTACTCAAGCATTGAGGACCACACTTTTTTGAAGGAGAGGGGCATGCTAGCTCCCTATAATAATAATGTATCCCCTTATTGTTATTGTTAGTGTATCCCCCTTATTTTTATTGTTGTGCCCATGTAGTCCCCATATTGTTATTATTGTGCCCCATAGAAGCCCACTATTGTTAATGTTGTTCCCTTACATTGTTATTGTTATGTCGGCTAAGATTAGATTATGACCCCTTGAACTCCTATATATAGAAATGAGGTTTTGAAATTTGTATCATCAAAGAATTGTTCATTTATGTAATGTAAAGGAGATTTACCCCTTGAAGAGGTTGATTTCTAAGTCGTTGATCTATATTTTCTTCTATTTTGTGAGTTGGTTTCATAACATAAATATACGCAGGTTTGGTGAAGCCAATCCGCAGACACATGCGAGTATGAAGAAGAGAAAGCACGTACATTTTCCGCACTATGGTTTCGTAAATACCAAGGTTATTTACCATGGTATTGGCCAATAGTAATGAGAATGTCAACGAATATTTGACATCGTCCAGTGATACCATCGAGATTCGTGTGGTTTTAGCCTGTGGTATTGGTTAAGGCCTAAGCTATATAAGGAGAGGAATATCCAAGTCTTGAAGTGTGCAAGTGAGAGGGTGATTGATGAATACTTCAATCTAAAGTATGATTGCATGGTTTGGGTTATTGATGAGTGATTGGTCTGAAATAAGTATGCACCTGGTAATACAATGATGGATCAAGCCCAATAGACCTTAAATGACTATGAATTGTATGATCCACTTATGAGGTGATTTGATCTATGATTTGACATGTGTTTTACTTTGTATGTTGATATCTGGGATGTCTAAATTTTTGATGTGAAACACAGCTATGAGTTGATAATTGCATATTTGTACACGGGTTTGTCTCAGGTAATGTGCGTACACAAGCATATTCCATTTTGAGTAGTAGTGTATCGATTCTGCAGTATGGGAAGACCTGTATGTGAGTTACATTCCTAAAAATCACGTATACACGTGGAAACGATTCATGATAAGCACATATATAAGCTAGGCTTTCTACAAAGCATGATGTCTGATCAGTCCAATATGTTTTATTGAAGTTTGTTTTTTTCTGTCTATGATGTCTCTCATGAAGATCTGGGTTTAACACTGATATTTGAATTTAAATTCACCGTGACTTGATATGATGAATGGTCATGATGCAGCTTGTTGCATGGGGTTTAGAGAAATTTAATCTGACAGGATGATTCAATATGTTTTTGTGCAATTCATTGTTTGGTTCTGATTGATAATAGTTTAGAATTTGGTATGTTGAGATCTGTATGCAAGTTTAATTCATGAAAAAGAACGTATACACGTGGGTTTGATTAAGAAGAGTAGCTTATATATTTTTTCATATGATTGATCAAGGTTGCATTTGATTCAGTAGGTTTATGCAGTGTTTTGGGTTCAGTATTGATGTTCCGGTTGCAATGATCTAACTATTTTGAATGTTGATTTGAGTTGGCAATTGGTTAGTTCAATGATTGATTGGTTCAGTGGTTTTTTTATTCAGTGATTCGTTAATTGGTTGAATGATTTGGTAAAATATTCAGTTTCAGTTTTGATATATGATATTGGGCTTAAATTATGGTAGTGGGTCCAGTCTGAAAATGAGATGAAAAGTGGCCTACAAGTTGAGATGTGTTGAAGCAGGTGTATCTAGTATGAAAATTTATTAAACATGGTCCACGATGGTGCTGAGGATTGGAGCCTTTAGTGAGGATGTCGAAGCTCCCTACCAGTAGTATATGGTGATCAGATCAGAGGGTTGAAGTTCCCTTCATGTGGGTGCTGGTAAACAATATTAGGGGGTTGGAGCTCCCTTCCTTTAGGAGCTGGAGAATGAGTGAATGTGGGTGCCTGCGTGATGGTTTGAGTATGTGTCAGTACAATATTGTAATAAGTTTTCATTATAATAAAATTGAAGAAAGAGACAACAAAAATGGTGGTTTTCTCCCACATTGGGTTTCCACCTAAAATCCTGGTGTTCATGTGTGTTTCTTATGTGTGATGCTTTATTCTGTTCTTACTACACATTCTTATTTCTTATCAAATGTATGAAGAATATCTGATGCACTATCTTAAGTTAAAAATATGAAAATTTAACTGAAATATAAGTTCACTGAATATACGGTATTTCTCTACATAAAATCCACGTATATATGCATGTTCACTTTGGTATAGTCGCGTACATAAATCAGAATAACATAAAAAATGTATGTATGTTTTAATATATTGATTCACCCCCCCCCCCCCCCCTCTCAATATTTTTCCAAGCAATTGGAAACAGAGCAGCTCCTTCAGAAGAAGCTTAATCGCTTGAAGAAATATCCACCAAGATGAGAAATCAAGAGGGGACAACATCTATCAAGCCACCACTATTTAATGGAAGTAATCTACTTTTCTAGAATACAAGAACATGATCCTATCTACAGTCTCTTATAGAATATGTATGGGCTATCATTGAAGGAGGTTATCATTTTTCATATTCCTTCCCACGTATCAGGAATAAAAGAATGAATACGAAACCAATTAAAAGGTTGTCAATTCCTTGTTGGTAAGCCCGACAAAATCAGAATTTGTCAAAGTCATGCAGCTAAATTCAACAAAGGTTATATGGGACAAGATCATACAAATCTATGAAGGTGACACTAAGGTAAAAAGTGCTAAAATTCAGACTCTTGTAATTCCATATGAAACTCTAAGAATGCATAATGATGAAAGTATTACAAGTTTATTCCAAAGAATAGATGAGATTGTGAATCATATGAGAAATTTGGGTGAGGAAATAAAAGACTCAACCATATTAGAGAAAATTTTGAGATCTCTAACTCAACCATAGTGTTTTTCTTATGGTAGAGTTGTTCATTATGCTGCTAAGTTTCCTCATAAAGAAAACCATGAAAAAGGGAAAGAATCTGCAAAGATGAATTGGAACCAGTTTGAAAATAAGAGAATTTATTAGATTCGTGAAGATAGTGATGGCTTGTCAAATAGTGAAGAGGGAAATTCGATCAATATTTTAAATTTCTCATGGATGCTTTAAATAAAAAACTCATAGAAAAGGAGAAGCATAATGAAAATCTAGAATGTGAAATAGTAAGTCTAAGAAAGGAACTTGAGAAGATAAAAATTCTAAATCTTAGATTTGCTAAAGGTTTTGAAACTTTAGATCAAATCATCGAGGTACAACGCTCTCCTCTTATGAAGACGAGTCTTGGATACAGTGGAGAAACATCAAAGACTGAAAATTTCTCTATAGTAATAGGAAGTTATCGGCTTAATGAAAAAAAAAAAAGTAGTCAATAAAACTCCAACATTAAAAAAAAGAACAAAGATACTTCACAGTTAAGTCATGTCAACTCCTATCCAAGGGTAAACAACACCAGCATCTTCAATCAAAAGGCAAACAATACCAGAAGATACTATGCTCTTAGAAATTTCTACTTTAATGGACAATGTTTCACATGTAATATTTTTGGTCACAATGCAGCTCAATGTGTTGCATTAGAAAACTATCATGGCTAGAGAAGAAAGAAAACAAAAGAATGAGACCAGAGTCAAGAAAAACTAATTTAATGATTTCTCACCTCTTCAAGATGAAATATAATGCTCTTTTTACAATAAATTTGGACATAAGGAATTTGAATGCAGGATGAAAATGCAGGCAACATCTCAAAAGGAGAAAATAACAACAAATTCTAAGGTATGGAAAAGGAAGACCTTAGAATCCGAAAACCATGGTATAGAATTGTATGCTGATGATCAAGAAAATTAGTGGTACATTGACAACGAATTCTCAAAACACATGACAGGTGATAAATATAATCTCATTTCATACAATGAATTAGAGAAAGAAAATAATGTTACTTTTGGAAATGACTCACCTGTTGTGATTAAAGGTAAACGATTTGTATTTATAAAATAAAAGGTTAAAGAAGGTAATGTTTTGTTTGTCGATGAATTAAATAATAAATTTTTGAGTGTTATTCAAATGTGGGACGAAGGAAATGAGGTTGTTTTTAGATCAAAAGACTGCGTGGTTCGAGATATTGATACATGGAAGAGCATAATAAAGGGAACAATAACTCTAAGTAATTTTTATGTCCTGAAAGGCGATAAAGAACAATCTTACTTAGGGAAAGTAGAGGAAAGTTGGCTATGGAATAGAAGGTTGGGACATCTAAGCTTCACACAAATACACAAGACTACCAAGCTTGGAGTAGTTCGTGACTTGCCTAACATCACCCTGCCAGAAAGTACCATGTGAAAATCATGTCAATTCGTTAAGAAAACCAGGGTATAATTCAATTCCAAAGAAGGTTCAACAAGTAAGCCTCTTTAACTTATTCATACTGATTTGTTTGGGCTAGCGAGGAAAAATTCACCTTGAGGATAACGATATGTCATCTTATTTATTGATGACTTCAATATAATGTGCTATAATGGCTTATTAAAATACAAAGATGAAGCATTTGATAAATTTAAAGTCTTTAAAGAATTATTAGAGAATGAGTTAGACCTAAAAACCAAATTCCTCGGATCCAACAGAGGAGGATAATTCATATCAGATGAATTTATCAATTTTTTTGAAAAACATGGCATCAAAAGGCAATTTTTTGTAGCCAAAACTCCTGAGTAGAATGGGGTAGCAGAAATAATAAATAGAACAATTCATCAAATGGATCATGATATGATTGATGAGTCCAGAACACCTAATACATTATGGGGTGAAGCAGCACATACTGCAACAAATATTCTCAACAAAGCTCGTGTTCGTGTAAAAAATGATAAAAATCCTTATGAAATTTGGTATGGTAAGCCTTATAATATCAATAATTTTAGAGTCCTTGGAAGTAAACGTTACATAAAAAACAATAATGAAAACCTTGGTAAGTTTGAAGCTAGAGCAGATGAAGGAATTTCTCTTGGTTTCTCCTATAGAAGAAAAGGATACAAATGTTATAATAAGAGACTTCGAAATATTGTTGAATGTATTGATGTTGTAATCGATGTAGCATGCACAGGTTCCAAAAGAGTAATAACAATAGACGATGATGATGTTGAATTTTTTCGCACACAAAACCAAAGGGATATATGAGAAGAAATCAATGAAGTATCAGAAGAAGGAACAAAAGATAAAGAAAAGACTTCATCCAGGTATGTTCAAAAGAATCATCTAGAATCTCAAATTCTATATGAAAAGGAAGCTGGGGTACAAACAAGAAGAGCTCTTGTGGGAACTCCTAGTTATCTATCTCTATTATCCACTATTGAAACAAAAAATGTGAATCAAGCAAGAAAAGATAAATTTTGGTTTAGGGCCATGGATGAATAACTTGATCAAATAAAAAAGAATCATACATGGGAATTAGTTCCAATACCTCATGATAAAAATGTTATTGGGACAAAATGGATATTCAAAAATAAATTGAATGAAAAGGGTGAAATGATTAGAAACAAATCAAAACTCGCTTGCAAAGGTTTTTCTTAAAAATAAGGAATAGATTTTGAATAAAAAATTGCGCCTATAGCCAGACTTGAATAAATAAGAATGTTTCTTGCCTTTTCGAGCTTCCGCCATTTCAAATTTTACCAAATTGATGTTAAATTTGCATTCCTAAATGGATACATTGAAGAAGAAGTGTATATTGAACAACCAGAAGGGTTCATACTAGGAAATGGTGAAAAAATTGTTTGCAAACTCAAGAAGGCATTATATGGGCTAAAACAAGCCCCTCGTGCATGGTAATATCATCTTGACAAGTATCTTCAAAAACAAGGTTTCACAAAGGGGTCTGTAGATAACAACCTGTACATAAAATGGATGATGGTAAATTACTAATTTTTGTTGTATATGTAGAAGATATCATATTTGGTAGTAATGAAGAATCTTTGAGTCACAGGTTTCCATTTTTTATGCAACAAGAATTTGAAATGTCTTTAATTCGGGAACTAACATACTTTCGTGGTTTACAAGTACAAAAGGAAAAGGATGATATCTTTCTCTCATAAACAAAATATATCAAACAAATTCTGAAGAAATATGGGGTGGAAGACTGCAAACCAGTATGCACTCCAATGATGATAGGAAGTAGTATCAACTACCATGATGAATCTCCTAAAGTTAATAAACTGGAATACAAATCTATGATTGGAAGCTTACTATATCTAAGAGGCACTAGACTAGATACCATGCATGTAGTTGGGATTGTTGGACGGTTCCAAGAAAATCCAAAGGAAACTCATATTCAAGTAGTTAAGATAATATTCAAATATCTACAAGGAACTCAAGAATTTGGTATATGGTATCCCAAAGAATAATATGTTACTCTTCGTGCTTACACAGATGTAGACTGGGTAGGAAATGTCGATGACTGGAAAAGCACTAATGGAGGGGAATTTTAGTTGGGGCCCTGATTGCTATCTTGGGTCATCAAGAAACAAAGTTCTATTTCTTTATCTACTGCAGAAGCAGAATATGTTGATGTTGCATCTTGTTGCACACAACTTCTCTGGATGATGCATACATTGCAAGATATTTAAATCAAGTGTTCTCCATCCATTTCCATTCTATGTGATAATACAAGTGTTATTAGCATCTCAAAAAATTCTGTTATGCACTCCAAAACCAATAACATTCCAATTAAGTATCATTTTCTAGAGAGAAAAGGTACTTTAACAAAGGTCAAATTAGAGTATGTTCCCTCAAAAGAAAAAGTTGTTGATATATTTACAAAGCCCCTTCCATATGAAGCATTTTAATATATTCGAAAAAAATGTGGGAGTAGTCTTTGCTTCATCTCTATATTGATTAGTCTGCTCAAACCTTCAAGCACATTTAATATTTCAGGACTTCACTTTCTATACACTGATCATATGAAATAAAGTCACGTATATACATGATTTCCTATACAGACAACCGTGTATGTTTTTCTTTGATAGAGAAACAGTGGGACAGACTCAGGAAAAGACCTTGATATGCCTCAGAAAACTAGTATTTGGATTTCCTATTCTGATATTGATGGTTACAGTCTGTTGATGATGCTACTTATAAGTGGTATTGCGTTATGATGATCTACGATTTCATACAACATGACATTGTTTCTTTTTTTATTGATGAATATTATTTTGATGTATGAATTAATGTGACCATATGTGATAGTGTACGGTTGGCACAGGTTTAGGGGGAGCATTAGTCTTGCTACTAATGATGCATTAATTGCAATATGTTTTCTTATTATTTAATACTTGTGATTGTTGCTAAATAAACTCGTGTAGTCAGTTGAATGATGCTATGTTGTTGGAAAATTATTATGGTCGCTGAATGATGTCCGATGATATTGATCTCTCACTTTTGAGGTCTTTGGTCTTGGTTATAAATGTGATATCTTTCATTTGATGTAAAGTTCATGTAGAGACTTATGATATAATTATTTTCTATTTAGTCATGTATGGACTATTGAGGTCAAGTCAATTATGTGATCCCATGTTGGGGATTTGATGTAATGATGTGTCAAATATGTAATCCCATTGCGTTGGGATATTAGTCAATATGAGACATTGGTGATAGGAAAGGTCATGTAAATCTCTTAGAAGGTTCAACATGTGCTCAGGGGGAGAATGGTCAGTATATAGTGTAGATTAGATGTAATTTGTTCATGTTGATATACGGGGAGAGAAGAATTCATTCAAAATTGGTCAACCTTTTTCCCTTGATGTCAAAGGGGGAGAGTATCTTGGATTAGGAAAGTATCTTGGTATGTTTCACGGGTATATTCAATCCGTGGTGAACAAACACCAAAGTGGTTTCCATCAAGTCCAAAGGGGGAGAATGTTTGAATTATAATGTATATGTTGTCCTTGATGGAAACCTACTTGATGAGTTGTTCATTGATGGAAACTTACTTGGTGTAGTATGTATTAAAAATCCATTTCATGGGTAACGGAGTGATTGGATAGAGGCATGCAGTTAAGAGACAAAAGAATGATGTAGGTGAACAATTGAAGAAATATACGTGGGTTTGGTGAATCAAATCTGTGCACACACGTAGGTATGAATAAGAGAAAGAGCATACATTTTACACACTATGGAATCCTAAATACCAAGGGTCTTTACCATGGTATTAGTCCATAGTAATGAGAATTTCAATGGCTATTTGATCCCATCCAAGAATTCCATCAGTATTAGTGTGGTTTTAGCCTATGGTATTGGCTAAGGCCTAAGCTATATAAGGAGAGGAAGATCCAAGTGTTGAAGTGTGCAAGTGAGAGGGTGATTGATGAATACTTCGATTTGAAGTATGATTGTATGGTTTGGGTTATTGATGAGTGATTGGTTTGAAATAAGTATGCACCCGGTAACACAATGACGGATCATGCTCAATAGACCTAAAATGACTATGGATTGTATGGTCTACTTATGAGTTGATTTAATTTGTGATTTTACGTGTGTTTTAATTTGTATGTTGAGATCTGGGTATGTCTAAAGTTTTGATGTGTAGCACAACTATGAGTTAATAATTGAATATATGTATGCGGGTTTTTGTCTCAGGTAAGGCACGTACACACACATATTCCATTATGAGTAGTAGCATATCGATTCTGCATTATGGGAAAATATGTACGTGGGTTACATTCCTGAAAAGCGCATATACAGGTAGAAAATATTCATGATAAGTGTGTATATAAGCTAGGTTTTCTATAGAGCATGATGTCTAATCAGTCTAATTTGTTTCATTGAAGTTTGATGTTGTCTATCTATGATGTCTCTCATGAAGGTATGGGTTTAACAGTGATATTTGAAGTTAAATTGATTGTGATTTTATATGATGAATGGTCATTATGCTAATAGCTATATGGGGTTCAGAGAACTGCAATATGATAGGATGATTCAATATGTTTGTGTGCAATTCATTGTTTGGCTCAAATTGACAGCAGTTCATAATTTGGTATGTTGAGATATGTACGCGGGTTTACTTCATGGAAAGCGTGTATACACACAGGTTTGATTAAGCAAAGTAGCGTATATATTCTGTCATATATGATTTATAAGGGTTGCAGTTGATTCAATATTTTGATGCAGTGTTTTGGGTTTATTATTAATGTACTAGTTACAATCATCTAATTTTTTTGAATGTTGATTTGAGTTGGCGATTGGTTGAGTGATTGGTTGGTTACGTGATTGATTGGTTCACTGGTTGTTTGATTCATTGATTCGATAATTGGTTGAATTATTTGGTAAAATGATCAGTTTCTATTTTGATATATGATATTGGGCTTAAATGATGGTAGTGGGTCTAGTATGAAAATATGGTGAAAAGTGGCCTATAATTTGTGATGTGTTGAAGCAGGTGGATCCAGTATGAAATTTATGAAACGTGGTCCACGATGGTTCTGAGGGTTGAAGCCTCTAGTGAGGAAGCTGAAGCTTCCTACTAGTATTAGCTGGTGTTCAGATCAGGGGGTTGGAGCTCCCTTCTAGTGGGTGCTGGTAAGCGAGATCTGGGGGTTGGAGCTCCCTTCTAGTAGGTGTTGGAGAACAATTTAAGGTAGTAGCATTCTTGTTGGGCCTCCGTTTTGTCTTATTTTTCTAGAAATTTCTCTCATGTTGTTGATTAGCTAAATGGTTATTTTCGAAGAATATTTGTTACTTATTTGTTTTAACAAGATTAAAATAGCATTAATAAAATTTTAATAAAGGATTGTCTATTTCAGGATTAAAACTGGTTCGATTATGCTTTGGACATGCTTGCACCAGAGAAGAAATGAATTCCTGCACCACTTACCTTCCTGCACCATGAAAACGTATTCCTACACCATTTTATGTATTCTTTCACTTCAAAGGATTCTTGGACTACACTCGTGTTCCTGTAATAGAATCAAGGGATGTGTTCAATTCCTGTTCAAGGCATTTTCACCAATTTTTAGTTGGGTTTCATGAATCCAATTATTGTGCGCTGCTTCTCTCAATTAATTTACCAGGCTGAAATGTTGTGGTTTCTAAGCTGAAATGTATTGCAGGGCTAGCTCACCTCGAAAGAAAGAAACTTGAACAACTATACAGAATTTATTGCTCCGTAGGATGTTGTAACTTATGGAGGACTTTGCGCACTTTCATCTTTTGATAGATCATAACTGAAGAATAAAGTTATAGACAATATCAATTTTCAAAATTTCTTGGAACTAGTGCCTGAAGTAAGGGAACTTATTCATGACTTCTATGCAAGCCGATATGCTTCATGCATAAAGTATCTACATAATCTCAAGGAAAACCTACTACTTGATATACATATTCATGATCACCTGGAAACATTGTATGATCAGATTCAGCACAAAGCCCTTATCCAGTATACAACTCCTTTCATATATGTTGATATTCATAAAATGGCAAATGAATTCGTGACAAATGTGGTTGGGCTTGAAAAGGAGCTCGAATCTTTGATTATGGATAATCAAAATCAGGCACGCATTGATTCACATAGAAATATATTATACACTCACCATGCTGATCAACGTAATATGACATTTCAGCAGGTTCTCCTGTAATATTCCCAATTAGCTTTCAACTAGTTGGAATATTATATGTTGCTTCTATTTTTTTTCTAGAGGAATAAATGGGGTAGGGAGACCCTTAAAACTATTTACTAGGAATAAAACACTTCACTACAAGGGAAAGACCCTCTAGTGGATGTTTCTGAGGAACCCCACAGAAAAATACCCCATACATCCATTTCTAGCAGAGGTTACTAGAGGAGGTTGGCGGGCGGAGGGTTTTGCAGATATTTTCCTCTCTGTGCACTTATCATTACACATCGCCCCAGTGCTCTGGAACCAAGAAATCATCAGTGCAGACAAAAACATTGGCACACTGGACACCGTGCACTTCGTACACACCCACCCAGTGTGTCTTATTATTCTATAGCACTGGTGCATCACAACTCTTCCACGCTGGTGCATTATAAAACACCGCGCTAAAACCAAAACCATGTGGTGCGGTAGAAAGAAACCGCATTGGTGCATCATAATACATTGCGCCAAAACATAAACCGACCGATGCGTTTGTAATAAACAGAACCGGTGCGCCTATAAACCATGCGCACCGGTAAAGGGTTAAATTTTTTTTTTTTAAATTACGACGAAAAAACCCAGATTTTTCACTTTTCCAGTGCTCCCAAGCTCTCAATTACCGTTGTGTGCCCTACCATAGAACGCACCAGTGTGCACGAAACATTGGCACACTGGACAGTGTGCGCGACGTACACACACCTATGAGGCGTCCTATTACTGTAACGCACTGGTGCTTCACCATTATTTCGCGCCGATGCATCATAAAACACTGCGCCAAAATAGAAACGCGTCGGTGCTTTCTTATCCAAGAGCACTGGTGCGCCTATAAACCGCACGCACCAGAATAGCGTTACATTAAAAAAAAAATTAAGGCCAAAACACCGATGCTTTACAACTATTCTGCATCGATGTTTTACATATATTCCACCCTGGTGCATCATCAAAATTTCATGCCAAAACTAAAACATCCTGGTGCGGTGTTAGGGTACAGCCCCGATGCATTATAAACAACACGCCAAATTTGACACAGCCCATTGCGGTTGTAGGTAAGCATACCGGTGCGCCTATAAAACCTCGCACACCAGAACAGGGTTAAATAAACAAAATTACAACAAAAAAACCTCATTTTTCACTTTCCTCAGTGCTCCAGAGCTCTCAAGCACCGGTGCCCTTTCCCCTTTTCTGAGCTGCCCTGACATCGATGCTCTCATTGCACCCATTGCATGCACTACTACTCTGCATTGGCCATGTTAGTCTCCTATACCAATAGGTGTCATTTTTCATGATTGTCTTGATGGAAGTATGGAATATGTTCAAACCTTCTTACTTGAGCAAAGGTGTTCCATATTCTTGAAAACCAAAAAATCAAAAAAATTTAAAAAAATGTAAAGAGGGTATACCCTAAAAGAAAGATCAAAGGGTAAAAAAGAATAAAAATGGTCAAAAAAGAAAAAGAAATGAACCCCAAGCAAAAAATAGACCAAGGAAAGTGTGCAAATCCAAATGCCACTAATTTTTACTCTGTTGTAATAAATCAATTGTGTGCAGCTTGTGAAACTTTTGCCACAATTCATGAATAAGTCAAACTATTTAAACTTGGCTTACTCATATTTCAATTTCATGTTTTAGATTAGAGAATAAATATCTAGCCAAACAGTTTAATCTTGGCAGATAAGTAGCTAGGTAGAGTGAATAAAAGGTGCTCAACAGTTTAATCTGAGCCCTTGGATGTAATAAGGGTAGAAATAAATAGATTCATCATGTAAAAAGAAAAGATTGATCAGGGTTTGCAAGTCTAAATGCACCCTAATAAAGAAGACAAAATGGTAGTGTTAAGTAGATTGGGTAGGTAGATGGTGCTGCAAAGTGTTATCTGATGAATGGTGCTGCTACATGTTAGTTAATCATTTACTTTCATCAAAAGTACTGAAGCAGAAAATACACTGGAAAATCACAGCAAGCAAAGTCAAATTCATTAACCTCCCCCATCATTTTCCCCCTCAAGTGTTTTACTAATTTCCCCAAAAGTACTAAGGTAATTGGAGATCAAAGGGGCTCAAGGCATTTCCTTGACTTCTGGAGGGACCGGACCCTCGGCCTAATGATCAAAAGACCTAAGCACTTGAAATAATCCATCATTGATTATCTTCCATCTTTAATTTTTTCCTAAGTAAAATCCTATTTTACTTAGGAAACTGATGCAATATTCCATAAAATTCCTCAAAACAACTTGTTATTCTAAGTTTAAGTGTTGAAGATAAAATGTTGCAATTTACTTCATAAGTTATCACTTTCTTAGATGTACAAAGATGTTTTGATTTTCCTTGAACTTTTTCATATTAACATTTGATTTTACTATATTAAATCCCTAGTAAAATCCCTTTTCCTAAGTATATAACTCCCTTTTCTAATAAATATCCCCAAAACCCTTTATTATAATGTTTTACCAAAGTATATATTCCCGCACATTTAAAATAAACACCCCGCTTTATAAGCCCTTTGGTTAAAACTATAGCCTTATATATAAATTCCGCCCCTATGATGAATTAATTATATTAATTCATTCATCATATAATAAAAATATATACAAAAAACTTTAGACATACGACAAGTATGTTTAATACCAAAACATATCAATAAACTTTGCGAAAGTCTATGCCACCATCAGCATTCCACGTGGCATTCCACCTGGCCAAACTCCGCCGCAATCCATTTCATAATTTCATGGGGTTAATTAATCATTTGGACTAATTAACAACCATTGCCGCCTATTAACTTTTCCCCGGGATGATTACATTACGCATTAAAACCTTTTTAAACCTTGACGGGCCCACCTTTGAAATCGCACAAGTCCCCATCCCTTTCAGCCGTTGGATCATCCGTTCGTTGATCAACGGTGATCATCGATCCCGCTGCCCATCCCTTGCCAGCATGTTAACCAGCGGGGGATGGGCGGTTTTTGAAAAGTCAGCATTCCACGTGGCGTTAAAACTATGGAATCGCTCCCCCCGCGTCCTTTACCGCCTTCGTCCATAAGCGGTGCGGGCTCACTGCTTACCGCTTACCGCATACCGCCGGCCCCACTTCCCTACGTCACCCCGTACGTCAAATGACGTCATCACCTCGAAAAAGACAAAAACCCTTTTGACTTGTAAATAAGCCATTTTCGTGTTTTTCGGTTATTTTTAGTTTCTGAAAGAGAAAGAGCTCCCGCTGCAATTTTCAAATTCCACTGCAAATACACCAATTTACTCCGAAATTCAGCTGCGCCCGTGTTGAAGAACGTCCCCGCCATTGTTCATTACCTGTTAAAGAACCAGTTTCCATCTAAAAACAGGTATTTATTTTTTCGCGCCCCGACTGCAAGTCAAGCTTAGTTTCCTTTGTTTTTTCTCTGAAAAAATGGTTAAAAATCCTCTCTGAGTCCTCATTAAAGATTTAAAACCTGTGAATTTGCTTCCCAAACCTGCAAATTGTTCCAATTTCCTCTTTTATCAGATATCCCGCCCGGTCTGCAAGGAAAAACGAAAACCTCCATTTTGAATCCACAAGAACCAAAATGGAGGCCCCGACAGCTTTAAATATCACTCCATTGAATGCTCCTCACCGGGAATTAGACTATTTACCTCTAATAGATGAAGATTTCCAAATTAAAGACCTGCATTTTGATGAAAGTCCCAGTTTGAGTTTCTGTCGCTGCAGAGACGAACACTTAAAGGGGCAAGATCTTATAGGGTTGTGGGAATCCAATCTCCCAAGGTATTTTATTCCTACAGTCCACGTTTTCCCCGAAATCATTCATTACTGTCATGCAAATTATGATCCTGCACAAAGAGCTGTATTAGCTCCTGAACAAAGTGTTTTGTTCCCTATCACACCTCAGGCTATCAATGCTATGTTATACTTTGAGCCAGAACAAGAATTAGCACCTTTATCCATGGAAGGGTTGATTGAGAAAACCAGGCAGTTAACCCCAGAGAAATTAAAAGCAATGTGTCAGTATTTCATGTTACCTGAGCATCAGCCAAAAGGGACTCCCCCCTATGGTTTTTACTTTTTCAATACATTGGGAAGGCTTATTGTGAATGTAATATCTTTTGTTTTAGGATTCAATACCAGTGAGTATGTAGATGAGATAACTCTGGCTTTTCTATCCATCTTTACCCCTGGGCAGCCTCCTGAGATTAAGTATGATTATGCTTCCTTCATTGCCAACAAAATCCATGATCAATTTTTAAGGCTAGATGATGAAAAGGTTTTCAAGTACTCCTCAGTTATCTATCATCTCATAATTTTCTATCACTCAGGCAAATTCCCTTTCCCTGTTCAGAAACTTGATGCTAAAGGTAATCCCAGGTCTGTTATTTTTTGGTCCCCTATCATTCATTTGTCCTCTGATTCTCCCTACTCTTATTCAGAATTCATTGATCAGTTTGTACATCCTGCTACAACTTTGTTAACAGGAGTTTCTCCCCCCAGGCTTAGTACCGAAATTAGAAAGACCTTGCAATTGTCAAAGAGTTATAAAGTTGGGGATTGGTACTTATACCAAAACCATACAGTCATCGGGATTTATGGATGTGAATTACATCCATTCAAGTTACCCAGATATGTACCAATGAGAATTTTTGCTTTGGAATACTTTAGACAGATGAATAACTCAGATGTAATCCATTTCTGCAATGTAAAGAAGAAAGCACAGTTAAGGATCAAAAGCCATTTAGGACCTTTCATTTGCAATTCTAGAGAAGCTGAGAGAGAAGCAGAACTTATATTAGAGAGAAAATTCCAGACATCTTTCCGTTAGGTCCCATATGACCCCTTTGGTTTCATTTGTGAAAGAAGGTTAAAAAATAAGTCATCTCCTTATGTACATCACAGAATTCCTGACATAGAACAGTATGCAAATCAAGATGAATGGGTTAAAGGAACACTTATTGAAGAGGGAAGTGGAGCTGACAAATTGAATAAACTTATGAAAGATGTTGAGAAGAAATTTGACCTAGAAACATATGATCAAATGCAGGTACCCTACATTGGCACATCTTCAGCAGCCACTCTACAACAAGATCTACAGGAAGATAGTCCATCAGTAGCAGCAGAACCCAAGGGTAAAGGAAAAGAACCTATAGTTCAGGTCATTGAAACCCTGGTCATGGAAGAAAAATCACAGAGTTCCAAAGCACCAGAACTATCTCAGACTTCTCACACACCAGCAAAGCAAATCCAAGTTCCAGAGATGCAAACTCCACTGAATGTGGAAATAGGGAAAAAGAGGCTAGCTCCAGATACCACACCTTCAAAAGGAGCCCCACAAGTTTATCAAGCTAAAAAACACAAGTCTGATCCACTTCCAGATGTAGAGATTATAGATGAAGTATTTGATGATGGTAGGGAAGATAGTCAGCAAACAGGTACAGCAAGTGAAACAAACATAAGCCAGAAAGGGATACAAAAGCAATTAAGCGCTGAAGTATCTTCTTTCAGACCGCCAAAGACAGATACTGGAGACATTAAGAAAACCTTCATTAATATCAAAACAAAGAATGAACCATTGAAAATGAAGGTATACGATCAGTATATGAAGATGGCTCCTCACAATCAGCAAAGGTTGATGTCAGCCTTTGATCTTTCACAAGGTAAAATGCAAATGAGCCACTTCAAAGCAAAGGTGCCAAAGCCAACTTCAGCAACAGATTACATCAGAACAAATTTTGAAGTTTTAGCAAAAGATATCCATCCCTTGGATCAGATAGAGCTTCATAGACAAACAGGGGAAATGGTTTATTCTACTCTCACCAACAAAGCCATGGTAGCTTTAACGCTGCAAGATTCCTTGAATAATACTACTGCACAATTAAAGATTGAGAGGGCCTCCTCACAGGCCAAGGACAATAGAATAAAATCTCTAGAAGAGATCATCATTGGTTTGGGTCACAATCCCAAAGACATTAAAGGTATTGAGGCATTGGTAAAAAAGAAAGAGGATGATATAGCTGCACTCAGAAAACAGCTGAAATTACCAGCCTCGAGGCACCCTCAGACACAGGAAGTTATAAAAGGAAATTCACAGGAAGAAATGATGGAGTTGCTCTTGAATTTGACAGAGCGACTAAATGAAACAGAAAAGGAGTTGGAAAAATCATTGCAGGAACAGGAAAATATCAAGCAGACTTCAACAACGGGTACTACAACTACAGGACAGCAGGAACAACCATCTCAGGTGAACATTTCTAATTTGCATTCTGAGGATTTAATTAAGCAGATGGAGAGTTTGCAGCTAAAGGTCACAGAACTCCAAGAAACAAAATTACAATTAACAAAATTGGAGGGAAAATATGACACATCCAAAAAGACAGTTGCTGACAACCTCAGGGAAATAAAAAGATTGGAGAAATTGGTTGAGGCTTTGCAAAAAGATCTTTCACTGGAAAAGCCTCTGAACGAAATAAATGATATTCTTTGGGGCAACATCATTGAATTAATAAGAGGTATTTGGCCCTCAATTCAAGCTATTTTTGAGCAAAATGAATTAGTCAAGATAGCACAAGAGGAAATAAACAAAACTAGACATGAATTAAGAGGTAAGCCGGAGCAGGCCCAGCAGCTCATTCAATTTTTGAATTCCAGAACAAAACAACAGCTTGCATTGTTAGGAATGGATGACAGAACAGGTGCAGTTTTGGAAGCAAAGAGAGTGTTCACCAAGAGGACTTTCATGCAAAATCTAGAAAGAAAGTGTACAGACATTTTGGTTGATATCAACGTTTTCAGAGAAAAGTTTCAAGCTTTGCTGGACAGTGAATTGCCAAGTCCCATGCTTACAGAGGATCAAATAGTAGACTTGGAAACCTATGAGAAAAGAATAAAAGCTCATGCTAAAAATACAGCTATAGGTTCTACTAGCTCATCAGAACCTGCATTACCAACTGGGAAAAGTATCTATGAAAAAGTGAGGAATCTATTTCATCTGGAGCATGAATTAAAGTATCTATTTCCGAACGAGCCCACTTTTTATAAACTTACTGAAGCAGATGAAACTTTAAGGAAACTCATAAGAACAATGATACCAGATGATCAGTGGTGGAAGGAAATGCTGGAAGTTTTGTAAAAAATGTTTTCAGGATGAAAGTTTATCTTTACTATTGAGTAAATGGTAAAAAACAGAAAAGCAGATGAAAGAGTATCAGATGAAAGGTTAAAGAGTATCCGTGAGAAGAAAGAGTATTCAACAAGTCAAAGGAATACGCAAAGAACAGCACAGAGCCCTATTTTAAGCACTTATCCTTAGCACGTCCATGAAGAAAGGAATAGCACATCAGCCGTTACTCATTATTCTATTTACGAGACCATGTGTCTCTTGTTTGTTTGTAAATATGCTTTAAATCAGCCTGAATTATTGGCTATGATAGAGTAAGATTGTTAGGATTATTTTTGTATAAATAAGCCCTCAAAGAGAGTTTTGAGGGTGGATTCTATTACTCTGCTGTAACTCTGAGATTTTCGGAATAAAAGCTTTTGGAGAAATTTACTTGTGGCTTACTGGATGACGATTTGAAGCACTGGACTTGTTGCAGGATTCATGTGTTGGACTACAGTTCAATAAGTGTTTCTACCCTTTGTCTGAAATTTTATATTAGTTTATAATACCATCTTATCCATTTCTGAATAATTTACATAAAGGATTGAAACAGAATTTGCTTAATTGTACTCTGTTTTCAAATGTGATTGTTCTTAATGTTTTCTTCTAAATTAGCTATAAGCATGAATTCTTAAATGCTCCTGCTTTGCTAATTTAAAAATTGTTGATTACTATAATAAAGAATCCTTCATTGCTCTTTGTTTGTAGTCATTTCACTTTTTTCTTCTGAACATGGTGAAAGATTCTTAGTTGCCTTTCATCCCTTCAGGATCATCCCATCCACTTTAAATTTTAAGGATTGTTCTCTGTCTAGCTATCTTGCCCTGTAATACCATCTGGTGTTTAGAATAGAAATCTAGTAAAGCCATCCTTTGATTCCATAGCCCAATGGACTGAAAGCCCTCAACCTTGCCCTTAGTTTGTGGATTCCACCAATTTCCAAACAAACCCTTGAATCTATAACTAGCCTAAAACCTTTCAAGAACAAAGATAAATTATAAAGAGAGAGCCCTCTCTGGATGCAGATTGGCTAGATTCTGCATCTAAAAGGTTGGTTTGTGGTTACCTCGGGTATACTTTCCTCTTACACAACTTCTAGGAAAAACTGAGTGATAACATAGTGGCGACTCCACTGGGGACCTGAATCGATTTTACTTGTTAATATTGTTCAAATATAAGCTATAGACAGAGTCTGAAGATCAGCCAGGTAGCCTTTGAAATTGCTTTTGCTCTGCAAATGCAAAAGTAAATAAATGCTGTTTCAGTCTATCTCTGATTTAGCTTATAAGTTGAATCTTAGTTTCAAATTTTTCAATCAGATTCTCTAGTTTAAACAGATCTTTGAGGAAATTTTAATCACATATCATTATTTCTTAAAGAATTTGTAGAAGTTGTATTTATTTTACAATTAAAACCCAAAATCCAAAAACATATATTCTAAGAAAACTGGCTTCAGAAAGGATTCGACATACTAGGTCAAACCCTGACCCCAATCCACCACCAATATTTGAAAATCCAAATCTGATCCCTAGGATTCTTAGAAGACAAGGAAGTAAAGAAAGTTCTGAAAGAGGAAGTCAGGAAAGTACAGGTAGTTCTAGACCACTCTCTAGATCTGCATCTTGTCCTGTGAAAATTATTTATATTGATGACATTCCTTTTGATGCAAGATTTGAAACATCTTTGTTTGTGAATTTTTCTGAGACTGAATTATCTAGGTTAATTCCAGATCCTTTGTTCTTTGAAGATTTGCAATATAGATTTGTTTCACATCATCTTGACAGAGAATTGCATAACTCCATTCAGTCTGAGCAAGCCTTTGAAGAAAGCTCAAACATTTCTGTGATAACTGAAGCATCTCCGAGCTCAGCCACTTTTCAAACACCTGTTAGACCTCCATCTCCTCCTGTTAGACCTCCATCTCCTCCCGTAAGACCACCTTCTCCTCCTACTAGACCGGCTACTCCTGTCACTCCACTTTATCTTTCAATGGCTAATCGATATGCCCCTTTACAGTTACCAGCCAACCCTCCAGCTTTACCACAAGACTACCAAAGTAAGATCACACCTTTTGACGGATCAGGTACCTACACAGCTCAACAACACACCAAAAGAATGACAGATTACTTTGAGTTTTATGAGATTGATACTGATGATATCCGTATGAGAATTTTCGTACAAAGTCTTACTGGAGAAGTTAGAACTTGGTTTAGGGCTCTCGCCCCGAACAGTATTGCTGACCTAGAAGCTTTGTATAGGGCATTTTTGAACAGATGGGAGAAAAAGAAAGATCCTCTCCAGATCCTATCAGAATTTGAAAAATTAAGAAGAAGACCAAATGAAACCGTACAAGATTACATCATAAGATTCAATGAATCATATCATGCAGTTCCTCTGAACCTAAGACCCCCACCTAATAACGTGTTGGTCAAATTTCCAGACGGTTTTGACTCTGATATAGCTTATTCTCTTAGGGAAAGAGCTCCACAAACACTAGAGGAAATGCAAAGCATAGTGGTGAGCGTAGAAGCAAATCTGATAGAAAAACGAGCCAGAGATAGGGCAGAGAGAAGAATGCCTATGAAGGAAGAACCTTCAGCTTTTGAAAAGAGGCTGGATGTAATCATTAAAGGTATGGAAAGATTAGGTGATAGAGTGGAAACCATTGAAAGAAAGTCTGCTACTGATAACCAGAATGTTGCAAGAAACCCAAACTTTAGGAGGAATCTGAACCAAAATATTGGAAAGAATATCCCTGATCAAAACATTAGACCACCTTTCCAAGAAAACTTTGTTGAAGGTTCAACCTCAGAAGAACCTACAGAAGATGTAGAAATAAACAATGTCAATGAGGACAAAGATGAACCAGAAGTCTTCCTATCTCAGGATGATCAAGAGAATCATATCCTTGAAACATTCCAAACTCATTCAGGTGAGACTTTTGATTTCAAAGAAGGCTATGACACAGCAATCTACGAGGTTTATAAGCAGTACAACTTGAGAAGTAGACGGATAGATGTACCAGAGAAAAATAAACAGAAAACCACAAAACAAAATGTCAAAGGTAAACAAAACATTCCCCCTGTACAAAACATTCCCCCTGTACAAAACATTCCCCAAATACAAATTTTGCCTAGGATAACTCCCAGTTTTTCGAATCCAATAATTGAAGATGTCTCTGACAACCAACCAAACAACAAACAGCAATCCAATACATCTCCTCATGTAGGAACTGCAGAAGAAACAGTAGAAGTTAGTCCTGAAACATCTTCAAAACAAAACTTCATTCATGAAAAAGAGAAAAACATTGAAGATCCAGTAAACAGAGAAAATCCAACTGTGCAAAACACTAAAGCTCAAACAGAAAAACCCTTTAATCTAGAAGCTGAAATAGGCAAACTCAAGATAGTTGTTCCTTTATCAGAATTGGCTAAACATGATGTCTATAGGAATCAGATTTCCAAGTCTTTAAACATTAACATTACTGGATTAGATGATTCAGTACATATTCTTGATGATCAACCCAAACTTCTTTTTGGCCCTGAGGTTAATGGCAAACCAGAAAGTGGAGGAACTCCTCCATTTTATGTAAGCCTGAATGTTCACGATAAGATACTCCATAATGCAATGCTTGATTCTGGAGCATCTCACAATTTGATGCCAAAAGCAGTAATGGAAAGATTGAATCTAGATATTACCAGACCATACAAAGATTTGTTTTCATTTGATTCCAGTCAGGTAAAATGTTTAGGTTTAATTAAAGATCTGTGTGTCACTTTGGTTCAATACCCTGCTAAGTTTGTTTTAATGGACATAGTAGTTGCTGATATTCCACCTAAATATGGTATGTTATTGTCTAGGTCTTGGGGTGCTAAACTTGGAGGATCTATTCAATTAGACATGTCTTATGCAACTATTTCAGTATTTGGTCACCCTAAAAGATTATATAGAGAAACTTTGATGAAGTACTTAGTGAGTAGCCATGAGAAGCCTGAAAACTTCCCTGTTTATTCTGTACATTTTGACATGGATTCTTTTATTTTATACAATGCTGAGTCAGATCTTCCTACTGAAATAGAAGCTCCTGAAATGGAAATCATAAACAAAACCACTGTCAAAATTGAAGAAATCTCTGAAAACAAAGAAACACCAGATGACCAAGAAAAACCTGAAAAAACTAAACAACTAGCTCTTGTCAGAAAATCTGTTAAAACAATTGATGAAGATTATGAACATGAAATTCTATGGCATTTAGAGTTTGATGGCTCGGTAAACAGACTAGGTGCAGGAGCTGGAATTTGGTTACACAATGTAGAGAACAATCATGCAGAGGGTCATGCTTATAGGTTAAATTTCAAATGCACTAACAACATGGCAGAGTATGAAGCTGTTTTATTGGGGCTTAAACATGTCAAGAAGTTGGGAGGCATTAGGGTATCAATCATAGGCGACTCTGAACTAATTATCCAACAGATTAAAGGAGAATGTGCAACAAAGGACATGAGACTGAAACAATACCGAGAGACAGTTGTAGAGATTCTCAACACATTTCTACAAGCCCAACTTGCCAAAATTCCCAGGAAACAAAACTTGCATGCTCACAGTTTAGCAATGTTTGCTAGTACATGCAAGTTGCCTTTTGATCCCAATCATCAGTTTTCAGCTGAGATAAGGCACAGGCCTGCAATACCAGACAATCTTTTGAATTGGCAAGTATTTGTGAATAACAATCAAATCAATAATTTTTTGACACTTCAGAATGAGTTTTCCAACTGTAATATAGATGAAGACATAACCGTTGATAAATTTGATCAAGAAAAAGAACAAAAAATAGAAATTTCAATAGAAAATGCAATTCATATGCTGCATCCAACCACGTTCACTGAAAAAGACATACAAAATTTGAAACAAATGGAATTTGATGAGATCATAGATGAAACAGAAATCATTAATTTAAAAGATAATCAATTACCCAAAGGATTAACACCTTTGGAAGATCTATTCGACTCAAATGATATTCCATTCAGACCTAAAATGGAACCTGTTAAGGCTGATATGGAGGAATGCAACTTAGGAACACCAGAACATCCAAAAAATGTTAAGTTGTCCAAATCTCTTCCAAAAGATCAGAAGGTTAAATATGTTGAACTATTAAAAGAATTCCAGGATGTCTTTGCCTGGAGTTATGAAGACCTCAAATCTTATGATACATCCATCATTCAACATACTATACCTTTGAAACCAGACCAGAAACCTTTTAAACAAAATCTTAGGAGAATTAATCCTGTTTTATTACCCTCAATTGAAAAGGAAATCAAAAGAATGTTTGAAGCAGGGATTATAGCTCCTATCAGATTTTCAGAATGGGTTTCTAACCTAGTACCAACAAGAAAAAAGACAGGAGAAATCAGACTGTGTGTCGACTTAAGGAATTTGAATAAAGTTTCTTTAAAAGACAACTATCCTCTGCCGAAAATGGACCACATTCTGCAAAGGGTAGTGGGATCTTCGAGAATATCACTACTGGATGGATTTTCAGGGTACAACCAGATTCTGGTTCATCCTGATGATCAGGATAAAACAACATTTACCACACCATGGGGTACGTTTAAATATGTCAAAATGCCATTTGGGCTCAAGAATGCAGGAGCTACATTTCAAAGAGTGATGGACATTGCTTTTGCTAAAGAGATACATGATTTTCTGGTTATTTACTTAGATGATTTGACTGTTTTTTCTAAAACAGATCAAGAACATTTAGATCACCTAAGGCAAGTATTTATAAAGTGCGGAAAATATGGAATTTCTTTAAACCCTAAGAAGTCACTGTTTGGTTTGGAAGAAGGAAAGCTTTTAGGGCATATCATTTCTAAAGATGGCATTAGGATTGATCCATAAAGAATTCAAGCAATTTTGCAAATACCCCACCCCAGAAACATAAAAGAATTGCAAGCATTTATAGGAAAAATCAACTTCTTGAGAAGATTTATTTCTAGTCTAGCAGAATTACTTAGATTACTGACTAACATGTTAAGGAAAGATTCAAGCATTGACTGGACTGTAGAAGCCAAACAATCATTCGAGGAAATTAAAATGGCTTTAACAAGGACACCAGTTCTGACCAGTCCTAAATTTGATAGAGACTTTATTATTTTTTCATTTGCTTCTGAACATACTGTTGCATCTGTTTTACTTCAAAAAGATGACCAAGGGTGTGAAAAGCCAATAGCATTTTTTAGTAAAGCACTGAGGGATGCACCTCTAAAGTACAATATTATGGAAAAACAGGCTTTTGCATTGGTAAAAGCAATCAAAGATTTCATAGTTTACATATTATATTCTCATGTGATAGCATATGTGCCTAATGCAGTAGTTAAAGATATTTTGACTCAAGATGGCATTGAAGGTAAACGAGGTAAGTGGATAGCTACCATTTTGGAATATGATATTGAGATTAAGCCAACTAAACTGATAAAAGGCCAAGGTTTAGCACAACTTATGACAGAAACCAATTGCCAAGCCTTAGATATCAATGAACTGGATAACGAGCAGGAGATGGCGACTCCTCATATCAGTCAAGCTTTCTTAGATTCACCCTGGTATACTGATATAATTCATGTTTTATTAAACCTTCAAGCTCCTCCAGGGTTGTCCAGAACTAAGCAAAGATTTTTAAAAATGACATCTTTGAAATATTGTATTTTAGATAGCACTTTATTTTGGAAAAATCATGAAGGAATTTTGTTGAATTGTCTCTTAAAAGATGAAGCTGATAAAGTTCTTAATGAATTTCATGCAGGGGATTGTGGAGGACATCTCTACTGGAAATCTACTGCAGACAAGATCTTAAGGGCTGGTTTTTACTGGCCAACATTATTTTCTGATGTAAAGAAATTTGTAACAAGTTGTCACAAATGTCAAATATTTGAGGGTAAAAGAAAGTTGTTACCTCTACCTTTAAAACCAGTTTCCACGGAAAGACCCTTTCAACAATGGGGATTAGATTTTATTGGAGAAATTCACCCCCCGTCTTCAGGGCAACATAGATGGATTTTAACTGCTACAGACTATTTCACCAAATGGATTGAAGCCATCCCATAAAGACAGTCCAATGATTCTGTAATCATAGGGTTTCTTGAAACTAACATACTTTCAAGATTTGGATGTCCAGAAAAGATTATAACAGACAATGCTGCTGCATTTAAATCAAAGAAAATGATTAGTTTCTGCCATAAATATCATATTACTTTAGGCCATTCCACAGCCTATTACCCCCGGGGTAATGGACTAGCAGAATCCTCCAATAAGAGTTTGATCAATATCATTAAGAAATTGTTGGAGGAAAATAAAAAGAACTGGCATAAGAAACTGACCTATGCATTATGGGCAGACAGACTCACAACCAAGAAATCCATTGGGACTAGTCCATATGAGTTAGTTTATGGTCTGGAAGCAAGATTCCCATCATCTTTAGGAATCCCTGTCATGAAATTACTTCAGGAGGCTCAAGTGGAGCCAAATGACATTCGAAGAAGAATTAATCAAACAATCCACCTGCAACAAACCAGAGAAGAGGTATACCAAAGATCACAAGTCTTACAGGAAAAGCTAAAGAAAATGTTTGATAAAAGGACCAAAGCAGAGGATTTTCAGTTAGGAGACAAGGTCCTAAGATGGGATTCTAGAAGAGAAGAAAAAGGAAAACATGGGAAGTTTGATTTCTTGTGGAAAGGGCCTTATATCATTCATGCCTTGCGGGGAAACAACACTTACTTTTTGAAGGACTTGGACAATTCAGAAGTTGAAGAAGGACCAGTCAATGGTCGAATGCTTAAGCATTATTTTGATCCAATTTACTAGAATGTTTAAATGTTTCTAACTTGTACATAATATATTGTTTGCTTGTTTTATTTTTGTTACTACAGTTTGGATTGGATGGTGACTTCTTGGAATTGAAGCCCGAAGTGAAGGCCCTAAGTTCCAAAAGTTTCACTATCATATGTAAAATAAAGCTACCAGAAGAAGGAAGATTTCATACTTTCAGTTTGAAGACATTTTGAGGCATCTGACCTGTTGTTCTTGACTTTCCACAAGGAAAAGCCATCCCCAAGTGGAGCCAGTGTTAGCCTCCTATATCAATAGGTTTCATCTTTCATGATTGTCTTGATAGAAGTATGGAATATGTTCAAACCTTCTTAATTGAGCAAAGGTGTTCCATATTCTTGAAAACCAAAAAAATCAAAAAATTTAAAAAATGTAAAGAGGGTATACCCTAAAAGAAAGATCAAAGGGTAAAAAGAATAAAAATGGTCAAAAAAGAAAAAGAAATGAACCCCAAGCAAAAAATAGACCAAGGAAAGTGTGCAAATCCAAATGCCACTAATTTTTACTCTGTTGTAATAAATCAATTGTGTGAAGCTTGTGAAACTTTTGCCACAATTCATGAATAAGTCAAACTGTTTAAACTTGGCTTAGTCATATTTCAATTTCATGTTATAGATTAGAGAATAAATATCTAGCCAAACAGTTTAATCTTGGCAGATAAGTAGCTAGGTAGAGTGAATAAAAGTTGCTCAACAGTTTAATCTGAGCCCTTGGATGTAATAAGGGTAGAAATAGATAGATTTATCATGTAAAAAGAAAAGGTTGAAAAGGGTTTGCAAGTCTAAATGCACCCTAATAAAGAAGAGAAAATGGTAGTGTCAAGTAGATAGGGTAGGTAGATGGTGCTGCAAAGTGTTATCTGATGAATGATGCTGCTACATGTTTTTGATCCTTTACTTTCATCATAAGTACTGAAGCAGGAAATACACTGAAAAATCACAGCAAGCAAAGTCAAATTCATTAACCTCCCCCATCATTTTTCCCCCTCAAAAGTTTTACTAATTTCCCCAAAAGTACTAAGGTAATTGGAGATCAAAGGGGCTCAAGGCATTTCCTTGACTTCTGGAGGGACCGGACCCTCGGCCTAATGATCAAAAGACCTAAGCACTTGAAATAATCCATCATTGATTATCTTCCATCTTTAACTTTTTCGTAAGTAAAATCCTATTTTACTTAGGAAACTGATGCAATATTCCATAAAATTCCTCAAAACAACTTGTTATTCTAAGTTTAAGTGTTGAAGATAAAATGTTGCAATTTACTTCATAAGTTATCACTTTCTTAGATGTACAAAGATGTTTTGATTTTCCTTGTCCTTTTTCATATTAACATTTGATTTTACTATATTAAATTCCTAGTAAAATCCCTTTTCCTAAGTATATAACTCCCTTTTCTAATAAATATCCCCAAAACCCTTTATTATAATGTTTTACCAAAGTATATATTCCCGCACATTTAAAATAAACGCCCCGCTTTATAAGCCCTTTGGTTAAAAATATAGCCTTATATATAAATTCCGCCCCTATGATGAATTAATTATATTAATTCATTCATCATATAATAAAAATATATACAAAAAACTTTAGACATACGACAAGTATGTTTAATACCAAAACATATCAATAAACTTTGCGAAAGTCTAGGCCACCGTGTTCCGTCCACGTGGCATTCCACCTGGCCAAGCTCCGCCGCAATCCATTTCATAATTTTATGGGGTTAATTAATCATTTGGACTAATTAACAACCATTTCCGCCTATTAACTTTTCCCCGGGGTAATTAGATCACGCATTAAAACCTTTTTAAAACCCCGACTGGCCCACCTTTGAAATCGCACAAGTTCCCCGTCCTTTCAGTCGTTGGATCATTCGTTCGTTGATCAACGGTGATTATCAATCCCGCTGCCCATCCCTTGCCAGCATGTTAACAAGCGGGGGATGGGCGGTTTTTGAAAAGTCAGCATTCCACGTGGCGTTAAAACTATGGAATCGCTCCCCCGCGTCTTTTACCGCCTTCGTCCATAAGCGGTGCGGGCTCACCGCTTACCGCTTACCGCATACCGCCGGCCCCACTTCCCTACGTCACCCCGTACGTCAAATGACGTCATCACCTCGAAAAAGACAAAAACCCTTTTGACTTGTAAATAAGCCATTTTTCGTGTTTTTTCGGTTATTTTTAGTTTCTGAAAGAGACAGAGCTCCCGCTGCAATTTTCAAAATCCACTGCAAATACACCAATTTACTCCGAAATTCAGCTGCGCCCGTGTTGAATAACGTCCCCGCCATTGTTCATTACCTGTTAAAGAACCAGTTTCCATCTAAAAACAGGTATTTATTTTTTCGCGCCCCGACTGCAAGTCAAGCTTAGTTTCCTTTGTTTTTTCTCTGAAAAAATGGTTAAAAATCCTCTCTGAGTCCTCATTAAAGATTTAAAACCTGTGAATTTTCTTCCCAAACCTGCGAATTGTTCCAATTTCCTCTTTTGTCAGATATCCCGCCCGGTCTGCAAGAAAAAACGAAAACCTCCATTTTGAATCCACAAGAACCAAAATGGAGGCCCCGACAGCTCTTAATATCACTCCATTGAATGCTCCTCACCGTGAATTAGACTATTTACCTCTGATAGATGAAGATTTCCAGATTAAAGACCTGCATTTTGATGAAAGTCCCCGTTTGAGTTTCTGTCGCTGCAGAGACGAACACTCGAAGGGGCAAGATCTTATAGGGTTGTGGGAATCCAATCTCCCAAGGTATTTTATTCCTACAGTCCACGTTTTCCCTGAAATCATTCATTATTGTCATGCAAATTATGATCCTGCACAAAGAGCTGTATTAGCTCCTGATCAAAGTGTTCTGTTCCCTATCACACCTCAGGCTATCAATGCTATGTTATACTTTGAGCCAGAACAAGAATTAGCACCTTTATCCATAGAAGGGTTGATTGAGAAAACCAGGCAGTTAACCCCAGAGAAATTAAAAGCAATGTGTCAGTATTTCATGTTACCTGAGCATCAGCCAAAAGGGACTCCCCCCTATGGTTTTTACTTTTTCAATAAATTGGGAAGGCTTATTGTGAATGTAATATCCTTTGTCTTAGGATTCAATACCAGTGAGTATGTAGATGAGATAACTTTGGCTTTGCTATCTATATTTACCCCTGGGCAGCCTCCTGAGATTAAGTATGATTATGCTTCCTTCATTGCCAACAAAATCCATGATCAATTTTTAAGGCTAGATACTGAAAAGGTTTTTAAGTACTCCTCAGTCATCTATCATCTCATGATCTTTTATCAGTCAGACAGTTTCCCTTTCCCTGATCAGAAAATTGATGCTAGAGGTAATCCCAGGTCTGTTATTTTTTGGTCCCCTATCATTCATTTGTCCTCTGATTCTCCCTACTCTTATTCAGAATTCATTGATCAGTTTGTACATCCTGCTACAACTTTGTTAACAGGAGTTTCTCCCCCCAGGCTTAGTACTGAGATTAGAAAGACCCTGCAATTATCAAAGAGTTATAAAGTTGGGGATTGGTATTTATACCAAAACCATACAGTCATCAGGATTTATGGATGTGAATTACATCCATTCAAGTTACCCAGATATGTACCAATGAGAATTTTTGCTTTGGAATACTTTAGACGGATGAATAACTCAGATGTAATCCATTTCTGCAATGTAAAGAAGAAAGCACAGTTAAGGATCAAAAGCCAGTTAGGTCCTTTCATTTGCAATTCTAGAGAAGCTGAGAGAGAAGCAGAACTTATATTAGAGAGAAAATTCCAGACATCTTTCCGTTGGGTCCCATATGACCCCTTTGGTTTCATTTGTGAAAGAAGGTTAAAAAATACGTCATCTCCTTATGTACATCACAGAATTCCTGACATAGAACAGTATGCAAATCAAGATGAATGGGTTAAAGGAACACTTGTTGAAGAGGGAAGTGGAGCTGCCAAATTGAATAAACTTATGAAAGATGTTGAGAAGAAATTTGACCTAGAAACATATGATCAAATGCAGGTACCCTACATTGGCACATCATCAGCAGCCACTCTACAACAAGCTCTACGGGAAGATAGTCCATCAGTAGCAGCGGAGCCCAAGGGTAAAGGAAAAGAACCTATAGTTCAGGTCATTGAAACCCTGGTCATGGCAGAAAAATCACAGAGTTCCAAAGCACCAGAACCATCTCAGATTTCTCAAACACCAGCAAAGCAAATCCAAGTTCCAGAGATGCAAACTCCACTGAATGTGGAAATAGGGAAAAAGAGGCTAGCTCCAGATACCACACCTTCAAAAGGAGCCCCACAAGTTTATCAAGCTAAAAACACAAGTCTGATCCAACTCCAGATGTAGAAATTATAGATGAAGTATTTGATGATGGTAGGGAAGATAGTCAGCAAACAGGCACAGCAAGTGAAACAAACATAAGCTAGAAAGGGATACAAAAGCAATTAAGCACTGAAGTATCTTCTTTCAGACCGCCAAAGACAGATACTGGAGACATTAAGAAAACCTTCATTAATATCAAAACAAAGAATGAACCATTGAAAATGAAGGTATACGATCAGTATATGAAGATGGCTCCTCACAATCAGCAAAGGTTGATGTCAGCATTTGATCTGTCACAAAGTAAAATGCAAATGAGCCACTTCAAAGCAAAGGTGCCAAAGCCAACTTCAGCAACAGATTACATCAGAACAAATTTTGAAGTTTTAACAAAAGATATCCATCCCTTGGATCAGATAGAGCTTCATAGACAAACAGGGGAAATGGTTTATTCTACTCTCACCAACAAAGCCATGGCAGCTTTAACGCTACAAGATTCCTTGAATAATACTACTGCATAATTGAAGATTGAGAGGGCCTCCTCACAGGCCAAGGACAATAGAATAAAATCTCTAGAAGAGATCATCATTGGTTTGGGTCACAATCCCAAAGACATTAAAGGTCTTGAGGCATTGGTAAAAAAGAAAGAGGATGATATAGCTGCACTCAGAAAACAGCTGAAATTACCAGCCTCGAGGCACCCTCAGACACAGGAAGTTATAAAAGGAAATTCACAAGAAGAAATGATGGAGTTGCTCTTGAATTTGACAGAGCGACTAAATGAAACAGAGAAGGAGTTGGAAAAAGCGTTGCAGGAATAGGAAATTCTCAAGCAGGCTTCAGCAACAGGTACTACAACTACAGGACAGTAGGAACAACCAGCTCAGGTAAACATTTCTAATTTGAATTCTGAGGATTTAATTAAACAGATGGAGAGTTTGCAGCTAAAGGTCACAGAACTCCAAGAAAAAAAATTACAATTAACAAAATTGGAGGGAAAATATGACACATCCAAAAAGACAGCTGCTGACAACCTCAGGGAAATAAAAAGATTGGAGAAATTGGTTGAGGCTTTGCAAAAATATCTTTCACTGGAAAAGCCTCTGAACGAAATAAATGATATTCTTTGGGGCAACATCATTGACTTAATAAGAGGTATTTGGCCTTCCATTCAAGCTATTTTTGAGCAAAATGAGTTAGTCAAGATAGCACAAGAGGAAATAAACAAAACTAGACATGAAATAAGAGGCAAGCCGGAGCAGGCCCAGCAGCTCATTCAATTTTTGAATTCCAGAACAAAACAACAGCTTGCATTGTTAGGAATTGATGACAGAACAGGTGCAGTTTTGGAAGCAAAAAGAGTTTTCACCAAGAGGACTTTCATGCAAAATCTAGAAAGAAAGTGTACAGACATTTTGGTTGATATCAACGTTTTCAGAGAGAAGTTTCAAGCTTTGCTGGACAGTGAATTGCCAAGTCCCATGCTCACAGAGGATCAAATAGTAGACTTGGAAACCTATGAGAAAGGAATAAAAGCTCATGCTAAAAATACAGCTATAGGTTCTACTAGCTCATCAGAACCTGCATTACCAACTGGGAAAAGTATTTATGAAAAAGTGAGGAATCTATTTCATCTGGAGCATGAATTAAAGTATCTATTTCCGAACGAGCCCACTTTTTATAAACTTACTGAAGCAGATGAAACTTTAAGGAAACTCAGAAGAACAATGATACCAGATGATCAGTGGTGGAAGGAAATGCTGGAAATTTTGTAAAAAATGTTTTCAGGATAAGAGTTTATCTTTACTATTGAGTAAATGGTAAAAAACAGAAAAGCAGATGAAAGAGTATCAGATGAAAGGTTAAAGAGTATCCGTAAGAAGAAAGAGTATTCAACCAGTCAAAGGAATACGCAAAGGACAGCACAGAGCCCTATTTTAAGCACTTATCCTTAGCACGTCCATGAAGAAAGGAACAGCACATCAGCCGTTACTCATTATTCTATTTACGAGACCATGTGTCTCTTGTTTGTTTGTAAATATGCTTTAAGTCAGCCTGGATTATTGGCTAGGATAGAGTAAGATTGTTAGGATTATTTTTTTGTATAAATACTCCACTCTTGGAAGCATTTGGGGGTGGATTCTATTACTCTGCTGTAACATTGAGATTTTCTGAATAAAAGCTTTTGGAGAAATTTACTTGTGGCTTGCTGGATGACGATTTAAAGCACTGGACTTGTTGCAGGATTCATGTGTTGGACTACAGTTCAATAAGTGTTTCTACCCTTTGTCTGCAATTTTATATTAGTTTATAATACCATCTTATCCATTTCTGAATAATTTACATAAAAGATTGAGACAGAATTTGCTTAATTGTACTCTGTTTTCAAATGTGATTGTTCTTAAAGTTTTCTTCTAAATTAGCTATAAGCATGAATTCTTAAATGCTCCTGCTTTGCTAATTTAAACATTGTTGATTACTATAATAAAGAATCCTTCATTGCTCTTTGTTTGTAGTCATTTCACTTCTTTCTTCTGAACATGGTGAAAGATTCTTAGTTGCCTTTCATCCCTTCAGGATCATCCCTTCAGGATCATCCCTTCCACTTTAAATTTTAAGGATTGTTCTCTGTCTAGCTATCTTGCCCTGTAATACCATCTTGTGCTTAGAATAGAAATCCAGTAAAGCCATCCTTTGACTCCATAGCCCAATGGACTGAAAGCTCTCAACCTTGCCCTTAGTTTGTGGATTCCACCAATTTCCAAACAAAACCTTGAATCTATAACTAGCCTAAAACCTTTCAAGAACAAAGATAAATCATAAAGAGAGAGCCCTCTCTGGATGCAGATTGGCTAGATTCTGCATCTAAAAGGTTGGTTTGTGGTTACCTCGGGTATACTTTCCTCTTACACAACTTCTAGGAAAACCTGAGTGATAACAGGCCACAAATCTCCAGCTTGCATTTTGAAAAATGGTGGGAAAATTTTCTTTTGCAAATTTTACAGCCAATATGCCTCCTCGACGGCAAAATGTACAGGTATTTTTCTATTTTTTCCATAATTAAGCCTTTTAGCGGATTAGAAATTGAAATAACCTTAAAAATAACCATTAAAAAAAAAAACTTTGTCGCGCGGTACACCGGAGTTGTTCGGCTCGCACCGGATAGTGGTGCTGCCTATAAAATTTACAGGTCGCACTAAAAACTAAAAAAATAAAATAAAAGGCGGTGCACTCATTTATCCAGGGGCCTCGTTGACCACGAGAATCACAGTGCGGTGCGTTGACGGAATTATCTGCCCTAGTGTATGTCAGCGCACCACATTCTGGATTCCAAGAGGGTCAACGGTGCGGCCGAGTAAAAGACCGCACCATCGACTATGTAATTGTCATGAAGTCGGTGCGTTGACACGACTATACGCGTCGGGGTGTATATTTTAGTCAGCGCACCGCTATTCTGAACTTTGATAAAGTTAACAATGCTTGAAAAATAAACAGCTGCACCGAGGCCGGTGTGTTGTATTTCATTAGGGGCACCGACACTGGTGCTCTACATTCTTAAAACACACCGCCACCGGTGCATGAATATTTCTATGGCGCACCGACTTGTCTATTTTTTTTTTTCAAAAAAAAATATATATGTATATTCCTAAATACATGTCTGTTTTAATAAAAAAAAATTATTTAATATGGCAATGATTCAGAGAGAAGAGGAGGAACAGCAACAACAACAGGCTTAACAGTATGACATGATTTTCCAATGGGAGGGCCGAGAGAGGGAGAGAGATGCATACCCTCGCCTTATTACTATAGATACCTAGGGGATCCTTAGGCAGGTAGGCCTCCTCAAGTTCTATGAGGAGGCTACTTCCCTAAAGGCCCATAGTGTGTTTTTGGGATATCTTATCCGCAGGTGGAATGCCCATCGACAGGCTTTCCAGGTTGGTCCTGACCAGTGGTACACACCCACTGAGGAGGATATTTATTTTATTACAGGACTACCGAGGAGAGGGGTGGATTTTCCATCATTCCCAGACGTGCCAGCTGGTTGTGTAGCAGGGAGTCAGTTAGTTTACTCCCAGAGATACATTGGAGCACATGTACTGTCTCTTTCAAAGTTTCAGGTACCTAGAGGTCAGTTACGTATAGGTTTTTTTGATAGAAATGATGTGCAGTGCCTCTCCCTTATCATTTCAACCATTTCGCACAAAACCAGTGATGGGAAACACATTAGTTGCTCACTTTTATACTATCTTGATTCTTTAGTACAATAGCCACAACTTGTCAGGTGGTCTCCCATTTTTTTGCGGAAATTTTGTACGGCCTTAAATAGATGCCATGCTCATGCACAAGGGAGGGTCACCTTCCCTTCTGCTTCAGAGCTGTTTTGTTTATTTTTTGAGAGGTTTCCAGAGATGAGACCTAGTTTTGTTCGACATCCTCGTAGGCCGATGTTTTAGGCTCGGATGCACATGTGGGGGCAGATGATGCCCAAGAGGGGAGACACTTTGTTTCCAGCCAGGATATCACGTGATTCACTGGACTAACTAGCCAGTGTTGACAGGCTACATCCATTCATTATGGTCCCATGTCCTTATGTTGGCTTAGATTGACAAGGGTGGCCCAACATCCTCTTCACAGTTGATGAGCCGCCAGATGATAGAGGTAATATTACTGTTTTATTTATATTTATTCTAACATTTTCTTTAACTTGTTTTTATTAAATTGTGTGATGAAATTGTCTAATTATTGTTGTGTACTTGTATATATTTTGCATACATTGGCTCTTTTGATGGCGAGGAGATGCTGGGTCGACCACATGATCTAGGTGTGGATCCTGATGATGATGATCAGGAAATGGCTGATGCCAAGGATGATCATGATGAGGATGAGGCCGATGCAGCAGAGAGACATGCTCCTGCTCATGGTGCACCGGTGCCACCTTTTGCTAGGCGTGGTCGACCTAAGACTAGATATAGGGTGGAGTTGGCCAACCAACTATGTGCATTGATTTTTGATGCGGGCATTAGGCCCACTCATTACAGAGACGTATAGGCCAATGATAGGTTGTTACAGATGTGGAGAGGCATGCCGCATGACATGTATGGCTTGATGCGGCATGTTGTAGGAGCTACGACAACTGTTACGTGACTGAGGAGGACTGTCCGTAGTTGTAGGCGTAGTCGAGCCGTAGCACGTGATGGACAGTCCGCGAGCAGCGAATCACATGCATCTCATGATCATTCACCTCGCGGCGCGCCTGATGAGCATGAGGCTCCATTGACAGCGTCTGACAGTCATCATGGAGATGAGGCTAGATCATCGACCACGTCCAGTCAGCAGCCTACAACATCCATCAGTACTAGTCATGATCATGAGTAGGCTGGACCATCGACCGTCGAGGTTGCACTATTGACTGAGCAGGCCTCCACTACTACTGCTCATATTGATGTTGTACTACCACCAGCGAATGCATCCATCAGTACTAGTGATCATGATCATGATCAGGCTCGACCATCGACTGTCGAGGCTGCACCCAGCTTTACTAAGCAGGCATCCACTTGTACTGCTATTGATGTTGTTATACTAAAACCAGCGCCTGATCCATGACATTTATTTTACAATTGTATATTTTTAACATTATTCAGTTATATATATATATATGGTCCATGTATTTTATGTTCATGTTGCAGTTGTACTTAATTTTCATGTTGGTGATCATCATGATGTGGCGCATATTGTTAGGTCATGTTAGATATGTTCATTTAATGTTTAGCTTGCAGATAGATGTGTATATGTGATAGCATCAGTTATTTGACATATTGAGATGTATATTTGATGTTTGTGTTGTGATGATGTTAATATATAATGTTAATTTGATGTTTGAATGTGTTTATTAGTCAAATATGATGTTTGTACGATGGTTATCATGATCGTGATGATGTTTATTAATTAATTTAATATTAAATGACCATGATATTTATTAAATATTATGTCGTGATTGTAATTGTAATTTAAATTTTAATTGTATGTAAAATTGTATTTTTATTTGTACTAATTGTAATTTTAACTGTAATTGTATGTAAAATATTTATTAATGTAAAATTTTAATTGTAATTGTAATATTTAATTTATTCTGAAATGATTGTAATTGTATATATGAATAATTGTAAAATTGTAATTGTAAATGTAATTCTATGTAAAATTGTAAATGAAATTGTATGTAAAATTCTAAAATTGTAATTGTATTTGTAATTGTAATTTTAATTGAATTGTATGTAAAATATTTGTAAAATTGTAATTGTAATTGTAGATGTAATTCTATGTAAAATTGTAAATGTAATTGTATGTAAAATTCTAAAATTGTAATTGTACTTGTAATTGTAATTTTAATTGAATTGTATGTAAAATATTTGTAAAATTGTAATTGTAATTGTAAATGTAATTGTATGTAAAATTGTAATTGTAATTTTAATTCTAATTCTAATTGTACGTTTAATTGTAATTGTATGTAAAATATTTGTAAAATTTTAATTCTATTAATGTGAAAATTTTAATTGTATTAACGTGAAATGATTTTATTAAAATATTTAAATTTGTAAATAATTTTAAAATAACAAATCTAGAATAATACGAATTTTTGTAACATAATAAAGTTTAGAAAATAATGAAAATAAATTCATGTACTTTATAATTATCATTATTTTATTATGATCTTACATACAAAAAAAAGAACTTTATACAGTCCAGTGTGCTTATCATCCTAACACGCACCAGTAATGAATAAACGCAAAAAAAAAAAAAAAACGCAACTCTATTTTCTTTAAGTGAAAAAAAAAATGGAAATTTGAAAAATGGGTAGCAAAATATTTTTGAAAATCTAATTTCATAAAATAATTCTTTAAATACTAAACACTTTTCATTATTTCACTATTTTTGCTAAAATTTTCAGCCATATATTTGCAGGAGACAGATGTGGAGCAAGAGAGTAGGAGGGCACTGTGGAACAGTGAAATACGTTCAAACAGAAGTATTCAAACAATCAAAAACCAAACCTCTGGTGATTCAAACCCTGTATCATAGAATTTGAAACCATCTCGTGATTAAATTTGATTATTTTTTTTACTTTTTTCTGTAGTTTTATCCATTTTTAACCTAAACCCTTAATTATTTTGTTTTTTCCCTTTCTTCTCCCTGTTTTTGTGATTTCAGAATTAGGGTTTTTCATTTTAGATTGACGTCCAACCCACGGGATGACTTGCATAGTCATATCCCAATCCATTCGGCCATTGCGTGAATTTTTGAAACTTTTGATTTTTCTTTATCGGTGCGCCCTGTGTATGCTACCACACCGGTGCACTATATTATACAGCACACCGCGCAAGTATTGTAGTAAAAAAAATGAAAACATTTTTTCTAAATCCGTGTTCCAAATCTGAAATAGGGCACCGGTGCTCCATTTAACTAGGCAAGCACCATATGGTGTATTACACCATTTTTGCGGTGCGTTTATAATACCCCACGCACCGTTAGGTCTATTACACAGTTTTTTGTGGTGCGTTTACAATACCCAATGCACCGTATGGTGTATTATACTGTTTTGCAGTGCGTTATTAATATATTCACGCACCGACTGTGGTTCGGACCTCATGAAAGACACACCGTGTCTTGAGATTTATTTTCTACCTGAAAAGTTGAGAATTTATTTATAAATATATTAATGAATGATATGGTACAGGTTTTAGATTGATAAAGAAATGTATGACAATAGATCAAGTAACAAAAATACTATTAACACATCAAGAAAAGAAAAAAAGGCAAGTTCTTTGTAAATTCTTTATAAAAAATATTATTTTTGAACTATATGTAAGTTTAACTAATATGTATTGTCTACTGTGTGTCATGCAGAGCCACAAAATGACAAAGCTCGATATGATTATTTCTGATCTAGGACCAGAAGAGCGTAAAAGTTTAATGGAAAAATTGCAAAAGGATGAATGAGGTGAATGAAAAAATACTATCGATCCAATATGAGTTTCTTTTTTTAATTATCATTAATAATATAATTAAAATTATTAGATAACATGTGTCAAACAATCTACTAATTCACATATGTTTAATGTTCTACAGGGACCAACAACTCAGAAAAGGAATGTTGTTCTAAGAAAAGAAAAAAATAGAACTTGCAAATGAAAATCAATTGCTCCTTAGCTCATCTGGAGTGGTGCTGGAAGTTAACGAAAGGGGGACAAATTTTTACAAAAGTTTGAGGGATCTAGTAGAACGAATGTATAGACGTTCTTTCCAACAACAACAACATGCTTCAAATGTAATATGTAATCATTGAATTTTTCGATCATTAGGTACAATAAATAAACAATTTAGCATTAAATATTAATTTTCAAGAATTTTCTTGCAGAAAAGAAAAGAAAATGGAACCCATTCAACACATAAAACAGGACAACAAGGAAGAAAATGGTTGATCTCTAAGTTTGTGAGTAATTGTTACTTCCTTATAACAACTTAACTAGATTTCATTTTTGTATTTTTTAATTTGTTTTACAAAAATCGTCATTGAATGTCTTCAAACAGGTGCTAACATACAAAGAATAACCATCAGACGAATTGATTGAAATGGGGTTAAATATGTGTTGTGAGCCAGAATTTAATTGTGGAATTTGTAAGCATCTATCGATCTTGTTTTACTTAGCTCCATCTATAATTAATAGAACAAAAACATGTTTTATATTAAATATATGATTTTTTATGGGGTATAAAGCTTTCATGAAACAAAGTATGGAACTGCGCCAATAGATGAAATTTTGAAAGATGGCATGGTACATGGTTTTGAAAGAATGTGTATAGTTTATGAGTCAATTGTTGCTATGATATGTCATTTTTATTTTCGATTTACATTGATGTATATTATTTAATATTGCAATTTTAATTATTCTCACCAATGTATATACACTCATTTCAGTTTATTTTTATGTTTGTAGATGGAAGGTGAAAAAGAAGAAAACAATCAATGCCGTGAACACAACATTCTTGATGTTCGGTCCCTATATTACTAGTATAGTCCCTTATTGTTGTTAGTGTAACCCCCTTATTGTTATTATTGTACCCTTGTAACCCCAATTTTATTATTATTGTGCCCTTAAATTATTAATGTTAGGTCGGCTAGGATTACATTGTGGCCCACTAGGATTACATTATGGCCCCATGGACTCCTATATATAGAAAGGAGGTATTGTAAATTGGATCATCCAAGAATTGTTCATTTATGTAATGTATTGGAGATTTACCCCTCGAAGTGGCTTATTTCTAAGGCGTTGATATCTCTTTTCTTCTATTTTTGGAGCTGGTTACACAACATTTGGTATCAGAGCTTTGGATTCTAGGGTTTCGCTGCTCCAAACAGGTCATCGTGGAATTTTCACTATAACATTGTTTCTACGAAGTTTCAGAAGCTGAAATTTTTAGGGTGCGAAGCCGAAATCCTGAGGAAGATTGTATAAAAATTTCAGAGCTTGGTTCGTAACATTTTCGGAGATATGATCTGTGGAAGTTAGGTCTTTTTTTAGGATCCTAAACAGGTCATCGTGGCATTTGCGCTATAACATTTTTTCTACGAAGGTTCAGAATATGAAATTTGTATGGTGCAAACCTAAAATCCTGAGGAAATTCATAAAAAAAATTCAGAGCTTGGTTCGCAATATTTTTGGAGATATGATCTGTGGAAGGTAGTGCTTTTTCAAGCTCCTGAATTTCATCTCAAAGAGGTGATCGTGGGAAAAGTTCAATAACTCTCTCTCTGGGCATCGGATTGGAGTGCCGTAAAAAGTGGTCGCAATTACACGGACTCTAGTTTCTTGGCTATCAATTTCAGAGACAAAGGACGAAAAAGTGACACGTGGAAAGTCGTACAAGTTCGCTCTACTGAACCAATCCATAATTAGGTCATTGTGGGAGATTGGACACAACTTTGTCTTGGAGAATCCAAATCAGGTCAGACCTGTGGCATTCGAAAGATAATTCAGAGGCCTACGTTGGTACTGAAATTCAGATATTGAAGTGCTGCAATCACAGAGATAATCCAATTTCAATATCGAGCTCCACAAAATCAAGAAAAAGGTGTGTATTTTTTTTTCGAATTGCATAAGTCTTGTTTGAAGAATTAATTTGAATTGATTCCAAGGGAATATTGTAGAATAGATATCAGTATTGGGTTCTAAAAGATGCCCCGTAAAAATAATTCAACACCCATTAAGCCTTCAGAAGGGTCTACTATGACTCATGAAGATGAAGAATTGCAACATGATCTATCGAAATTACAAGAGAAAGTGCAACAAATTTCACTCTCGCAAAGAGCAACAAAAAATGAAATAGAAGTTTTGAAGAAAGGTGTGGAAGCTAAGATGGATGGGATGGAAGCTGGCATGGAAGCTAAGATGGATGACATGAAAGACAACATGGAAAACAACATGAAAAACATGAAGAATGATCTAAAAGCAGACATCGAATGTTTGACCAAGTTGATACAAGAAATGTTTCCTAATGGTGAAAAGATAGTAGAAGAACCTCATGATGAGAACAAAATAAATGTTAATCGCGATTTCATAAACTCTAATGTTGGCGGGAAGAACCACCATATTCCAAAAATGGATATGAGGAAGTTTGATGGGAAGGATCGTGTAACATGGATACTACAGATGGAGCAATATTTTGATCTCCATAATGTGCAAAACACACAAAAGGTACGCATTGCAACTTTACATTTATAACAAAATACATTTGTATGGTATCGATGGCTTTGCTCCCGTAAAAAAATTATCACTTGGTCAATTTTTACGGAAGAAATGATAGCACATTATGAGGATACAAAGAGCAACACCTTCTTTAGCCAATCGATAAATCTCAAACAAAAGGGTTTAGTGGGGAAGCACATTGAGGACTTCCAAAAATTGAATATAAGGGCAATTGATATTCCAGAGGAACACAGGATTGATCTCTTCATAGGCACTTTAAAGGATAACGTCCAACATGAAGTTCGCGTTCTGGAACCTGATTCATTGGAGAAAGCATTCAGGTTGGCAAGAAAAGTTGAATGTAAAATTATGGCGACAAGGAAGCCTACCACTCAATTCTATAAAGAAGGAAGTGTTGCTACATCTATATTTCCACAACCTACAAATTTGACACCACAAAAATTGGAAGAAAAAAGAGAAAAAGGGCTTTGATACAGTTGTGATAGCAAATACACTAAAGGTCATGAGTGTGCTGAGAAGAAATTATTTTACATAGATTGTGAAGAGGAAGAAGAAAATGAATAAGAAGAGGATATACACCAGGAACCAACCCTAGAAGAGGAAGAAATGAATCCGACCATATCGTGTAATGCACTGGCAGGAATTACCACTCCTCAAACTCTCAAGATAGAAGGACAAATCCAGAAGAAAAAGGTAATAGTGTTGATTGATTCAGGTAGCACCCATAATTTTATTCATTGTAAGGTAGCCAAGGAATTAAATTGTTTCCTATACCCAACACCGGAATGTCAAGTGATGGTTGCAAATGGAGGAACTATAAATTGCTCTGGAAAATGCCATAATATCAAGCTAACCATGGGGGAATATGTATTGACTAGTCCAATGCTTTCCATTCCTATGGGAGGTGCTGATGTTGTACTAGGAGTACAATGGTTACAATCTTTGGGGACGGTAGCTTTTAATGTTCAAGAACTTTTCTTGAAATTTTTTTCAGAAGGAAAGGAAGTCGAATTACGGGGTATTGAAGGGAAGCCAGGAAGGATAATAAGCTCTAATGTCATGACAAAGCTTCTAAAGAAAGAACAACGAGACGTAATTGCACAATTATGCTCTCTAGAAGTTCCGACATCAAAATCATCTATTTCTGCAGATCTCCAACAAGTCTTGGACAATCATTCCAAGGTGTTTGAAACTCCCAAAGGACTCCCACCTATTCGTGATCATGATCATGCTATTCATTTTATTCCAGGAAGTGTTCCTCCAAACATAAGGCCTTATAGATATCCTTACTTCCAAAAGAGCGAAATTGAACGTATCATTGCAGAAATGTTAGAGGCGGATATAATTCAACCTAGTCAAAGTTCTTTCTCTACTCCTGTAGTATTGGTACACAAGAAGGATGGATCATGGTGAATGTGTCTGGATTATAGGGAGCTCAATAAGCTCACCATTAAAGACAAATTTCCCATTCCTGTGATTGATGAATTATTGGATGAATTACATGGAGCAATTTATTTTACCAAGTTCGATCTTCGTTTAGGATATCATCAAATTAGAATGAAGACTGAAGATATTCCAAAAACAACATTTCGAACTCATGAGGGTCATTATGAATTTTTGGTCATGTCTTTTGGCCTTACCAATGCACCTTCTACATTTCAAGGGTTGATGAATTCCATTTTCAAACCCTTCCTTAGAAAATTTGTGCTGGTATTTTTTGATGATATACTAATCTATAGCAGATCTTGGAAGGATCATGTTGAACATGTTGACAGGGTGCTCAAACTATTGCAGGAGAAACAATTATATGCAAAAACATCCAAATGTTTCTTTGGAGTACAAGAGGTGGAATATCTGGGTCATATTGTATCTCACGAGGGTGTTAAAGTAGACCCTAACAAATTAAAGCCATTAAGGAATGGAAAGTCCCCATGACCATAAAGCAGTTGCGAGGATTTCTCGGCTTAAAAGGGTATTATCGCAAGTTTGTTAAGAATTATGGGAGAATAGCAGCACCTCTAACAACATTATTGAAGAAAGATGCATTTTCATGGACTCCTGAAGCAACTAAGGCCTTTGAACGTCTTAAAGAGGCAATGTGCCTAGCACCGGTCTTAGCTATACCAGACTTCACAAAAACCTTTATTGTGGAATGTGATGCCTCAGGAAATGGAATTGGTGCAGTTTTAATGCAGGAAGGAAGACCCATTGCTTTTGAAAGTCGTCCAATCAAAGGAAAGCATTTACAGAAACCTATTTATGAGAAGGAAATGTTAGCAATACTGCATGCACTAAAGAAATGGCGAACTTACCTAATGGGAAGACACTTCAAGGTAAAAACTGATCATGATAGTCTTAAACACTTTTTGAACAAAGACTATCGTCAGAAGAGCAACAGAAATGGGTCACAAAGATGTTGGGTTATGACTTTGAAATAATCTACAAAAAAGGAAAGCTTAATGTTGTTGCAGATGCACTCTCAAGAAAGAATGAAGAGGTGGAAGCATTTCTTTGTGCCATTTCTATTATCCAACCAGATTGGATAACCGAAGCAAGATATGAATGGAAGAAGGACAAAGATGTATGGACACTCATTCAAAAGTTGCAGCAAGATCCTAGTACATCTGATACATTTAGTTGGAAAAATGATTCCTTATGGTACAAAGATCGCTTATATCTTTGTAAGAATTCCCAACTCAAACAAAATATTCTTTTGGAATTGCACACTTCTCCTTTAGGAGGACACTCAGAATTTTTAAAAACTTCCCACAAGGTGAAGAAAGAATTTTTTTGGGATGGCCTTAAATCTGATATTCAAAAGTTTGTTGCGGAATGTTTGGTTTGCCAGCAGAATAAAGTGGAAACAATTAAGACCCCGAGACTTCTACAACCTTTATGCATTCCGAGTCAACGTTGGGAGGAGATTTCAATGGATTTTATCACAGGTTTACCTAAGTCCGAAGGAAAGAGTGTCATCATGGTGGTAGTTGATAGACTTACCAAGTCTGAACACTTTTGTGCATTATCTCATCCATTTAAAGCAAGTACAGTTGCTACTACATTTATGGACAGAATTCAAAAGCTACATGGAAGCCCAAGGGTTATTGTGAGCGACAGAGATCCCATTTCTACTGGAAATTTTTGGACGGAGTTATTTTCTTGTTTGGGTACTCAATTAGCTCATAGCTCATCTTATCATCCTCAATCTGATGGTCAAACTGAGATCGTAAATAAATGTTTGGAAAGATATCTTCGTTGTTTTGTATCTGATAAACAAACACAATGGGTCAAGTGGTTACCTCTTGCTGAATGGTGGTATAACACTTCCTTCCATACTGCAGCAAAAATGACCCCATTTATGGCACTTTTTGGATATCATCCACCATCCATCACATCATCTTTAAGAGAAAATTCGAAGGTTCAAGCAGTGGAAGATCACATCGAGCATCAACAAGAAGTTCTCCAACTATTAAAGGATAACCCGAATTTGGCACAAAATCGAATGAAACAACAGGCAGATCAACATTGCAGCGAGAGAAGTTTTGATGTAGGAGATTGGGTATTTTTACGGCTACAACCATACAAACAAATGTCCTTCAAGCAAGCTAAGAAGGATAATAAATTATCGCCAAAGTACTATGGTCCTTACAAGGTGTTGCAAAAGATTGGTACTATGGCATACAAATTGGAGCTTCCTGCTTCTTCGCGAGTACATCCAATTTTCCATGTTTCATGCTTAAAGAAGGTTATCGGTGAAAATATTCAAGTTCAAACAATATTACCAGAACTTGATGAGGAAGGAAAAATCATATTGGAACCTGAAGCGGTCACGGAAACAAGAACTCGACAACTACGGAATCGATCAATTTCAGAGTATCTCATCAAGTGGAAGAACTTACCCACCGAAGATTCTACATGGGAGGATGAGAATTTTATACAGAAGCACCCAGAGCTACTCAAGTGTTGAGGACAACACTTTTTTGAAGGAGAGGGGCATGTTAGGTCCCTATATTACTAGTATAGTCCCTTATTGTTGTTAGTGTAACCCCCTTATTGTTATTATTGTACCCTTGTAACTCCCATTTTATTATTATTGTGCCTTTAAATTATTAATGTTAGGTCGGCTAGGATTACATTGTGGCCCACTAGGATTACATTATGGCCCCATGGACTCCTATATATAGAAAGGAGGTTTTGTAAATTGGATCATCCAAGAATTGTTCATTTATGTAATGTATTGGAGGTTTCCCCCTCGAAGTGGCTTATTTCTAAGGCGTTGATATCTCATAACCCATCATGGAAGTAGCTCTAGCAGTGACAGCAGTTCAAGCGAAGAATGATGATCACTATGTTTGGATATCAAAGCAAGGCGTTTTATGTTTTGAAATATGTCTATGAAATTAGATATTTTGTTTAATGTAACGTACATAGTGTCCCAATTGAAAGACAAAGGGATACAAATATTAACTGTCCCATTTTGTATGATAAATATTGTCTTATTCATATATATTATATATATAATCATAAAATATGTTTTAATTTATTCTATTGCGTTCTCCATTATCGTTCTCAAGTGCACTAATAAAAATTTAATTCATATGAATATCGTTATAAGATATATATGTGTCGACTTTTGATGAATAATGAATTTTAAAAAACCACAATAATTCTGATATGATATAACAAATTAATCCAAACAGCACATTCAAATGCATTAATAAAAATGTAATTAATATGAATATTGTTATAAGATGTGTCGACTTTTGATGAATAATGAATTTAAAACAATCACAATAATTGCACTGTCACAGGTCGATGTTTCTAAAAAAACAAAATGAAAACTGGTGCATGTCAGTAACTGTCAACCGGTGCGTTTATCATCTATGGGCACCGCACAAATACCGGTACCAGTTATAAATATCGGTGTGTTTGTGTGATACTACGTACTGGGGCGTTTATGTATCTATAAGAAACGGTGCATTTGTACGATCCATGTGCACCGCACAAATACCGATACCAATTATAAATCTCGGTGCCTATATGTGATATGGCGCATCGATACATCATAAAGGTATAAGCATTGGTGCATTGATATGACCTATGGCCATCGCTCAAATCCCATAACCAATTAGAACGGCCCTGTGCGTTGTATCACCAGCACTATTCCCGGTGTTGTTTTATACCTTAATGGCCCAGTGCATTCTCCTTCAACCACCCTGGGGGCACCTTCTACATGTACGCACCGGTGCGTTAAAGCTAGAGTAGTGCACCGATGAAAAAACATCTGTAATAACCTATGGCTGCCCTTTTTTTTTTAGTTTTGTTGAATTTCCATTAAAAGCTCCACCAAAACCTCCATTCCCAGAAATGGATGTGGTAGCATATGTTTTTTTGACAATTTTGGCCAATTTTATAACACTAAAAATATCCATTATAACCTCCGCTAGAGGGTCTTTTCCTTGTAGTGCTTCCAGTGTGAATGTGGATAAATTTAGATAGTAAAAATAAATCCACCTTGGGTGTGAAAGAGATCAATGCATGTAGAATAGATCAAGGTTGACCAAATCAACAACGCTGCCAAAGAAGAGAGTGGAGCTAGTGGGTACAATGTAGTTTTGGAGGAGGAGTCTTTGCATGGAAGTAACCTCATAAATGAGTGGGGCCAAGGGTGAGTAAGCTCACCAAGAATATAAGAAAAGGGATGGAAGCCATGAGAGGAATTCATAATATTTTTTATGTTTGAGTCTTATGAATTTTTGCATGCTTTAGCTGTTTAGCTGGGTTTGTTGTATTTTTTAGTACAAGGTCATTTCCATGTGGGAATTCGCCACTCTTTCTTGGAGGACTTGGGAAGGAAATCTAAGAGAATTATTTTGAGCTTCATTTCCACCATCTGGAATTGGGCCAAGTAGTCACCTACAACAACAATGCAGTCTCCTTGAGGAACTGTGTTATTTTTCATGGTGTTGCAGTGGAGGGGTCAAAAATCTTGTTTATGAGCTAGTCTCCTAGTGAAAGGATCAACCTTTCACCCGGAAAGCTAGTAAGGAGAAGTTACGGCCATTTATTTTTCTTTTCATATATATTTATGCAGAGCTTTAGTAAGACAACGAGATTCAGCCATAGATCTGTAGTTTATACTTTTTGTATCTCATGCCTTTCAAGAAACCCTTGCTGGGTTATCTTGGGATTGTGTAGAAGAGACTAGATCTCCATTTTTCAGCACTTTTGAGTAATATATCAGTAGATCCATTTGTTTTCCTATTTCTGTAGGAGTAACCCTCATTGGACTACGTTGTCATATGCTTCAGAATTTCTATGTTGCAGCATTCATGGGTTTGTAGTGTTTCTGGGCTGTTTTGGGCTTGGGAGGCCTGTTTAAATAAGTTGGAATGATTTGTTTCTCATCACATTGTATATTTGGTTGCTGTGAAACATAAAAAAATGGATCCATGGGCTTTTATTGACTTATATAACGTAATTTGATGAATAATGAATTTTTTATGCTTATATTGTTGTCTTTCCTAATTAGGAATATTACAGTGGTATCAAAGCCCTAATCTTGGCTCAACTTGTGGGGCAATACATCTACAGCCATGGAGGAGAGAGAGATTCAAAATCTTCTTCTTCAGACCATGTAGGACATTGCAAAATATATCAATGAGATGAGATTGGAAAGGCAGAAGGAATCCCCTAGAGGTTTTCACCATGGAGAAAGATCTGGCACCTCACATTTGTGGTGGGAGCAAATAGTATCATAGCATTTTTCACAATGCTCCACTATGCCCACATTCCTATCTTTGGAAGGTGAGGAAGGAGGGCCCTTGAGGGAATAAACCCTTGGTGACTATTTTGTGGAATATTTATCTCTATCCCAAAGATTCAAGGAACATTTTAACTTTCAAGAGTTCTGTCGGATCAAGGATGGTAGGAGATCCTTAAATCACCATAAAAGGGGAGGGTACATGCAGAACTTAGATCTACAGCACAGTTTGGGCAGATTATTTTTTCCCTCTTATGATGGATCACCCAAGTGCACAGCCAAGTCTTCGGTAGAGAACTTGGATACTTATTTCCAACTCAACAAAGTTTCAGAATTGGAGGCTATCAAAATAGCAGCGCTGCACCTAGAAGGTGAGACACATGAGTGGTGGTTTCATGGGTTATCTACACTTAGGCATGCTAGTATGACTTCATATTCAGACTTCACTAGGAGGTTGGTGGAGAGATTTGATCCTAGGGATCCAGAGGCACACTTTGTTGGGCTAAACAAGCTCAAACAATTGGAAGATTTAGAAACCTATATCTCTGAGTTTCTAAAGCTTTCAGTCATGGTATCTGACCTCACTATGACCCGGAGAGTATGCATGTTTATTGATGGAATGGTTGAACCATTGCATGGGTTGGAAAAATCCACTAGACCAATTACGCTTCAAGAATATATGGATAAGGCTAGAGACTTGGAGCATGCTCTACCAAAGGCCAAAGCCACATTCTAGCAAAATATCTCTACTTGCAAAAAGGAGACTCAAGAGAAGACTTCTCTTGATAATGATCAGAGAGATCTAAGGAAGAAAAAACTTTGTTTCACTTGCCGGAAGCCATGGGTACCAAACCACCAGTGTGTTGCATGGAGAGCACATTGCATTGATATATTTTCTGATGAGGAGAAGTAGGCCAGCATTGTAGCAACAGAAGGAGGTGCACCACCCACAAGAGATGTAGTGAAGGCATTTTCTCCAATGGGAGGGAATCTTGCAACTTTGAGAGGAGTTCCCAAGTATTTAACCTTAGGAGTTAGAGGCACTATTATGGGGCAAAGAGTATCAGTATTGGTAGACAGTGGAGCTACCCATAAATTCATTGATACACAGTTGGTGCAAAGGAGGGGCATTCACATAGAAGATTTTGAGGGGTTCTCAGTTTTGGTTCCAGGAGCTAGAACCATGCAGTATGCCAAATATGTTCCGGCCTTAACCATCACTATGGGAACCTACACACTAACAAACCACTTCTTTCTGGTTGATATTCCAGACACCAATGTGGTATTGGGTGTACAGTGCTTAATCACCTTAGGGAAGGTTACCATAGATTGGGAAACCTTAGAGATGGAATGGACAAAAAAAGGGAGTGGTAAACATCAGAACATAAAAGCCATACAAACCTATCCACCCCAGATTGTCTCATCAAATAGGATGGAAGCAGATTTGCACAGAGGGGACACAGAATGGGCAGTAGAACTAAGTTTGTCAGAGGCAGGGAGAAAGGAATCATCGGTACATCCAGATGTACAATCTTTTTTGGATCAATACTCTAAAGTGTTTTGAGATATTCCACCTGGGAGACCTCCTGACCGAGGTTTTCAGCACACTATTGAGTTGTTGTTAGGGATCCAAGCAATGATCACCACACCCTATAGGCATCCCAAAGCCTATAGATATGAGATTCAAAAGGCCATTCAGGAGCTTCTGGCCTTGGGACACATTCGGCCTAGCACCAATCCTTTTTCCTCTTTAGTGGTCTTGGTGAAGAAGAAGGATGGCACATTGAGGATGTGCATTGATTATAGAGCTTTGAACAAAAATACCATGAAGAACAGATACCCAATTCCCAGGATCAATGAATTGATGGATGAACTAAGAGGGTCCAAGTATTTTTCCAAGATTGATTTGAGATCAAGGTATCATCAAATCAAGGTGATGGATCAAGACATCCCCAAGACAACATTCCGATGTCACTATGGACATTTTGAGTTCTTGGTAATGCCTTTTGGACTAACCAATGCTCTGGCAACATTCCAAACCACATCTTCCATGGTCACTTAAGGAAGTTTGTATTGGTGTTTTTTGATGACATTCTTATTTATAACCGCACATGGGAGGAGCATTTGCAACATATTGAGGCATTATTGTGCATTCTTAAGGAGAAGATGTTCTATGCGAAGCTCTCTGAGTGTGAGTTCGGGCTCACTGAGATGTGTTATTTGGGCCACATCATTGGAGCGGATGGGATGAGAGGCCATGAAGAGAAGATCCATGTTATTAGAACTGGGCCCCAACCAAAGAATTTCACAAAACTTCAGGGGTCTGTAGGTATCTGTACCTATTACCGGAAGTTTGTAAAAGGGTTCTCTCAACTAGCAGCACCACTTACAGATCTAACTAAGAAGGGAGATTTTATTTGGACAACCACAACACAGAGAGCTTTTGATAAGCTCAAGGAGGTGATGAGTGGTTTCCCAGTATTGGTCCTACCTGATTTTACCCAACCCTTTATGTTGGAATGTGATGCTTCGAGAGAAGGCATTGGAGCAATATTGATGCAAGGGGGACACCTCATAGCTTTTGAAAGTTGGAATTTGCTGCCACATGAGAGGTTATACCCCATATATGACAAGGAGACGCTAGCTATTATGCATGCTTTAGCCAAGTTCTGACAATATTTGGTGGGAAATAGATTCTGAGTGAAGATTGACCATAATAGTCTCTGATTCTTTCTTTAGAAGAAGCATCTTTAGGAGAGGCAACTGAAATGGGTGAGCAAGATCCAAGCATATGACTTTGACATAGAATATGTCAAACGGAAGATTAATGTAGTTGCAGATGCTTTATCTCGGAGGCTAGTATTGTTGTCCTTGATGAGCATGGATGCAGATTAGAAGGCTCAGTTGTTAGTGGAATACTCCAAAGAATACTTTGCATGTGAGATCCTAGACGGATTGGTGACCGATGAGTGGTACAGAGTGATGGATCAGGTCATATATTACTGGGATCAGGTCTTCTTGGCTAGAGATTCTAAGCTCAAGAAAAATATTTTGCAGGCATCACATGATTCTCCACTTGTAGGGCATCAAGGATTCACCAAGACATATCAGTCTATCTGAAGAGAGATTCTCATGGAAGGGTCTCAAGGAGGATTTGCTCCAACACATCAAGGAGTGTGTAGTTTTCCAGCAGAACAAAGGAAATCACAACCATCCTGCAGGATTGTTGCAACCACTCCCTATTCCGGAGGGGAAATGGGAGAGTATTTCCATGGAATTCATCACTGGTCTACCTATAGTTCAAGGTAAGGATTGTATCTTTGTAGTTGTTGATCGAATAAAAAAGTATTCACATTTCTTTGCTATTTCTGCACGATATATTGCTTCACAAGTAGTCGAGATTTTCTTCAGGGATGTGTTTGGACTCCGTGGTCTTCCAAAGACCATAGTCAATGATTGGGACAGTCACTTCAAGGGTGGCTTTTGGCAAGAGTGTTTTTAGTTAGTGGGTACTAAATTAACACCAAGTACCAGCTATCATCCAAAAACCGATGGAAAGACTGAAATAGTGAACAAGTGGTTGGAAGGCTACTTGCGGAACTATGTTTCAGGGCAATAGAGAGCATGGCTGCATTGGCTCTAATTGAGGGAGTATTGTTACAACACAACTTTTCATATGTCCATTGGCATGACCCCATTTCGAGCCCTTTATGGGTATGATGCACTATCATTTGCTGATGTGATGTTTGGGGAAAGTAAATATCCTAGAGAAAAGGAGTGGATTCAAGAGAGTCAGGATATACTCGGGGCCCTCAAGGATATCATTTCTACAGCACAAAACCAACAGAAAATGTATGTAGACCATGGTTGGATAGAGAGGTAGTTTGAGGTGGATGATTTGGTCTATCTTCTCCTTCAGCCATATAGGAAATCTACACTCAAGGAGAAATGAGCTGAGAAGCTTAAACCTCGTTTCTATGGACCATATAGGGTGATCCATCATGTTCGAGAGGTAGCATATGACCTAGAGCTTTCTGTCCACCTATTGATGATGAGGTCCATCTAGTTTTACAACCAAAGGCTATCTTGGACACTTAGGAGAGGCAGCTAAGGATCAGGTTGATTAAAGAATATTTGATTCGATGGAGGAATCTTCCTAATGAGGATGCCACTTGGGAAGGAGAGAATATTTTTCAGCATCCTTCTTTACTGTTGCTTGAGGAAAAGCAGCTTTTGGGAGGGGAGGACTGTAATATTCCCAATTATCTTTTAGCTAGTTGGAATATTATATTATGCTTCTATTTTCTACCTAGAGGAATAAATGGGGTAGGGAGACCCTTAAATCTCTTTAGTATGAATAAAAAACTTCCAGTGTGAATGTGGATCATTTTAGATAGTCAAAATAAAGACATCTTGGGTGTGAAATGGAGCTATGCATGTAGACTAGATCAAGGTTGACCAAATCAACAGCGTTGCCAAAGAAGAGAGTGGAGCTAGTGGGGACAACGCAGCTTTGGAGGAGGAGTCTTTGTATGGAAGTAACTTCATAAATGAGTGGGGCCAAGGGTGAGGAAGATCACCAAGAATACAAGGAAAGGGATGGAAGCCATGAGAGGCATTCAAAATATTTGTTATTTTTTAGTCTTATGACTTATTGCATGCTTCGACTATTTAGCTAGGTTTGTTGTACTATTTAGTACAAGGGAATTTCCATGCGGGAATTCCCCACTCTTTCTTGGAGGAATTGGGAAGGAAATCTGAGAGGAGTATTCTGAACTTCATTTCCACCATCCAGAATTGGGCCAAGCAGTCACCTATAGCCACAACACAGTCTCCTTGAGGAACTGCGTTATTTTTCATGGTGTTGTAGTAGAGGGGTCAAAAACCATGTTTATGAGCTAGTCTCCTAGTGAAAGGATCAACCTTTCACACCGAAAGCTAGTAAGGAGAAGTTACAGCCATTTCCTTGTAATTTCATCTATATTTATGTAGAGCTTTAGAAAGAAAGCATGATTCAGCCACATATCTGTAGTTTATACTTTTTGTATCTCATGCCTTTCAAGAAACCATTGCCGGGTTATATTGGGATTGTGTAGAAGAGACTAGATTCCCATTTTTCAGCACTTTTGAGTAATATATCAGTAGATCCATTTGTTTTCCTATTTCTGTAGCAGTAACCCTCATTGGACTGCACTTTCATATGCTTCAGAATTTCTGTGTTGTAGTATTCATGGGATTGTAGTGTTTCTGGGTTGTTCTAGGCTTGGGAGGCCTGTTTAACTAAGTTGGAATGATTTGTTTCTCATCACATTGTGTATTTGGTTACTATGATACATAAACTAATAAATCCATGGGCTGTTCTTGACTTATATAACATAATTTTCTGAAAAATGTGTTTTTGATGCTTATATTGTTGTCTTTCCTAATTAGGAATATTACTTCTCCAGACTGGGGTGGAATTTGATAGGGATGCATGAGAAATGATGTTGCAGGAAAATATCATGAGGGATTTTTCCATGAATGGAAATTTCGAATTGCAGTCGACAGCATCTGGAAAATCTAAATCTTCTAGTACAATATTTTCATATGATGGTGTTGCATGCTTATTCGGTTACCATCTTGATAAACGCCAGACAACTCTTGCTAGTAAGCAATGTTGTTGCAATTGATTGTTCAGATCGATGATCTGCCCTCCTGCATTTTAGATGGCTAATTTAAATCCCCAAATTGTAATTCGATGCATATATAAGTTGCCTAGAGCTAGTCAGTAATGTGGGGGGGGGGATTGAATTAGGGAATCGATCAATAGGGAGTTGGAGGCATGCACAGGCGCAGAGGGAATATGCAGGAGGGAGGAGAAGTTGGTCCTGATATAGCGCCACGCACTTATAACTGGCAGATCGCTACTCTTGTCTTACTGGAGTTAAGAGTCTATATGCATAATGTAGAAATAGCTTTCCAAGAATTAATTAAAGTATTTCTAGCCACGCTCTGTCCATTTATTTGTTGCATCTAATGATTTTATTTTTTGTGTAAACCAGGTTGCTCATAGAGGGTGCTAGCTGGCTAGGTTGGCTGCCAGACCAACTCGACACCGCTCTCCATCTCTTATATTAAATAGCATTAAATTTATTATTTACTGTGTGAATTCATTTAATTTTTTCCAATCTCTTTTCTTCCTCAAGTTATTGTTATTTAATTTGTTGCAATATTTTATTTTCATTTTTAAAGTTAATTTGATTTGATGCAAATTGTTCCTGCACCTGAACTATTTCATTTGTTGCATTAAGAGTGGTGCTTGCACTCATAGTATTTATATTGAATCAAATTGCGTCCTCCAGACTTGTAAGGTGCAACTTGAATCCTTTGGATTGATCCAAACCCATTTAATTTATAACGTAGAACCTGAGATCGAATTGAGGGTTTATGGTCTCGAGAGACGAAATTTATTAAAAACGAAACTATGCTATGTTGAAAATGATAATATTTGTTTTCCATTGTAATTTATCATTAAGCTTCTGGGTAGTTTTTACATGATTAACTTTTGGGGACAAGGAAGGAGAGATTCTTATTAAATCAACTTATTTTATAAGCTTATTTACACAGTAGATTTACTCTTTATGCTACTAATGCTTTCATGTTAATTTCACACAGAGGTTTATGCAAGCAGGATTAGTGTAGGCATAATTAGTGCAAGAAGAATTAGTATAGGCATAATGGTTTTCAATTTATTTTGAATTTAGTACATCATTTACAATCTTTTGATATTTTGTTGACACTACTTGGTTTCCAGTTCTAATTTCCTTTATGTTTGCTCGTACTTCGAATTTCCTTTCGCATTGATAGTATAGGATTTCCTTTTGTTTCCCACATGATTTTAATTGTTTGGATTGGTATTTCTCAAATTCTCTTTTAGTGTAGGACTTCATTTATTTCTAATATTAATGTGCAAGATAGACTAGACTTTGTTTTGCAAGTTGCCAAGGGTTCTCTTTATCATTTCCAATGTTGTGTCTCGAAGTTCACGAACTATCCAGAATGATAAATTAAACGTTGGTACATTTATAGACCATATACTGCAACCAACACTTCTGCAGGTGGGTTCCAGTGTGCTGGTTTGAGTCTATGCAAGTACAATATTGTAAGAATTTTTCATTTTAATAAAATTGAAGACAAAGATGACAACAACGATGGTTTTCTCCCACATTGGGTTTCCACCTAAAATCTTGGTGTTCATGTGTGGTTCTTATGTTAGGTCCCTATATTACTAGTATAGTCCCTTATTTTTGTTAGTGTAACCACCTTATTGTTATCATTGTACCCCTGTAACCCCCATATTGCTATTATTGTGCCCTTAAATTATTATTGTTAGGTCGGCTAGGATTACATTTTGGCCCCACTAGGATTACATTATGGCCCCATGGACTCCTATATATAGAAAGGAGGTTTTGTAAATTGTATCATCCAAGAATTGTTCATTTATGTAATGTATTGGAGGTTGCCCCCTCCAAGTGGCTTATTTCTAAGGCGTTGATATCTCTTTGCTTCTATTTTTGGAGATGGTTACAAAACATTTGGTATCAGAGTTTTGGATTCTAGGGTTTCGCTGCTCCAAACAGGTCATCGTGGAATTTTCGTTATAACATTTTTTATACGAAGCTTCAGAAGCTGAAATTTTTAGGTACTAAGCCGAAATCCCGAGGAAAATCACAAAAAATTTAGACTGGTTCGCAATATTTTTGGAGATATGATCTGTGGAATGTAGTGCTTTTTCAAGCTCCTGAATTTCATCTCAAAGAGGTGATCGTGGGAAAAGTTCAATAACTCTCTCTCTGGGCATCGGATTGGAGTGCCGTAAAAATTGGTCACAAGTACACGGACTTTAGTTTCTTGGCTATCAATTTCAGAGATGAAGGATGAAACAGTGACACGTGGCAAGTCGTACAAGTTCGCTCTACTGAACCAGTCCATAATTAGGTCATTGTGGGAGATTGGACACAACTTTGTCTTGGAGAATCCAAATCAGGTCAGACCTGTGGCATTTGAAAGATAATTCAGAGGGATACATTGGTACCAAAATTCAAATATTGAAGTGCTGCAATCATAGAGATAATCCAATTTCAATATTGAGCTCCTCAAAAGTAAGAAAAAGGTGTGTATTTTTTTTTCCGAATTGCATAAGTATTTTTTAAAGAATCAATTTGAATTGATTCCAAGGGCATATTGTAGAATCCATATCAGTATTGGGTTCTAAAAGATGCCTCGTAAAAATAATTCAACACCCATTAAGCCTTCAGAAGGCTCTACTATGACTCATGAAGATGAAGAATTGCAACATGATCTATCAAAATTACAAGAGCAAGTGCAACAAATTTCACTCTCACAAAGAGCAACAAAAAATGAAATGGAAGTTTTGAAGAAATGTGTGGAAGCGAAGATGGATGGCATGGAAGCTGGCATGGAAGCTAAGATGGAAAACATGAAGAATGATCTAAAAACAGACATCGAAGGTTTGACAAAGTTGATACAAGAAATGTTTCCTAATGGTGAAAATATAGTAGAAGAACCTCATGATGAGAACAAAATCAATGTTAATCGTGATTTTATAAACTCTAATGTTGGCGGGAAGAACCACCATATTCCAAAAATGGATATGAGGAAGTTTGATGGAAAGGATCCTGTAACATGGATACTACAGATGGAGCAATATTTGATCTCCATAATGTGCAAAACACACAAAAGGTACGCATTGCAACTTTACACTTAGAACAAAATACATTTGTATGGTATCGATGGCTTTGCTCCCGTAAAAAAATTGTCACTTGGTCAATTTTTACGGAGGAAATGATAGCACATTATGAGGATACAAAGAGCACCACCTTCTTTACCCAATTGATAAATCTCAAACAAAAGGGTTTAGTGGGGCAGCACATTGAGGACTTCCAAAAATTGAATATAAGGGTAACTGATCTTACAGAGGAACACAGGATTGATCTCTTCCTAGGCACTTTAAAGGATAACATCCAACATGAAGTTCGCGTTTTGGAACCTGATTCATTGGAGAAGGTATTCAGGTTGGCAAGAAAAGTTGAATGTAAAATTATGGCGACAAGGAAGCCTACCACTCAATTCTATAAAGAAGGAAGTGTTGCTACGCCTAGATTTCCACAACTTACAAGGTTGACACCACAACAATTGGAAGAAAAAAGAGCAAAAGGGCTTTGCTACAGTTGTGATAGCAAATACACTAAAGGTCATAAGTGTGCTGAGAAGAAATTATTTTAAATAGATTGTGAAGAGGAAGAAGAAAATGAACAAGAAGAGGATATACACCAAGAACCAGCCCTAGAAGAGGAAGAAATGAGTCCGACCATATCGTGTAATGCATTGGCAGGAATTACCACTCCTCAAACTCTCAAGATAGAAGGACATATCAAGAAGAAAAAGGTAATAGTGTTGATTGATTCAAGTAGCACCCATAATTTTATTCATTGTAAGGTAGCCAAGGAATTAAATTGTTTCCTATACCCAGCACCAGAATGTCAAGTGATGGTTGCAAATGGAGGAACTATAAATTACTCTTGAAAATGCCATAATATCAAGCTAACCATGGGGGAATATTTATTGACTAGTCCAATGCTTTCCATTCCTATGGGAGGTGCTGATGTTGTACTAGGAGTACAATGGTTACAATCTTTGGGGATGGTAGATTTTAATTTTCAAGAACTTTTCTTGAAATTTTTTTCAGAAGGAAAGGAAGTCGAATTACGGGGTATTGAAGGGAAGCCAGGAAGGATAATAAGCTCTAATTTCATGAAAAAGCTTCTAAAGAAAGAACAACGAGGCGTAATTGCACAATTATGCTCACTAGAAGTTCCAACATCAAAATCATCTATTTCTGCAGATCTCCAACAAGTCTTGGACAATCATTCCAAGGTGTTTGAAACTCCCAAAGGACTCCCACCTATTCGTGATCATGATCATGCTATTCATTTGATTCCAGAAGTGTTCCTCCAAACATCAGGCCTTATATATATCCTTACGTCCAAAAGAGCGAAATTGAACGTATGATTGCAGAAATGTTAGAGGCGGGTATAATTCAACCTAGTCAAAGTTCTTTCTCTGCTCCTGTAGTATTGGTACACAAGGATGGATCATGGCGAATGTGTCCGGATTATAGGGAGCTCAATAAGCTCACCATTAAAGATAAATTTCCCATTCCTGTGATTGATGAATTATTGGATGAATTACATGGAGCAATTTATTTTACCAAGTTGGATCTTCGTCCAGGATATCATCAAATTAGAATGAAGACTAAAGATATTCCAAAAACAGCATTTCGAACTCATGAGGGTCATTATGAATTTTTGGTCATGCCTTTTGGCCTCACCAATGCACCTTCTACATTTCAAGGGTTGATGAATTCCATTTTCAAACCCTTCCTTAGAAAATTTGTGCTAGTATTTTTTGATGATATACTAATCTAGAGCAGGTCTTGGAAGGATCATGTTGAACATGTTGACATGGTGCTCAAACTATTGCAGGAGAAAACATTATATGCAAAAACATCCAAATGTTTCTTTGGAGTACAAGAGGTGGAATATCTGGGTCATATTGTATCTCATGAGGGTGTTAAGGTAGACCCTAACAAAATTAAAGCCATTAAGGAATGGAAAGTCCCAACAACCATAAAGAAGTTGCGAGGATTTCTCGGGTTAACAGGGTATTATCACAAGTTTGTTAAGAATTATGGGATAATATCAGCACCTCTAACAACATTATTGAAGAACGATGCATTTTCATGGTCTCCTAAAGCAACTAAGGCTTTTGAACATCTTAAAGAGGCCATGTGTCGAGCACCATTCTTAGCTACGCCAGACTTCACAAAAACCTTTATTGTGGAATGTGATGCCTCAGGAAATGGAATTGGTGTTGTTTTAATGCAGGAAGGAAGACCCATTGCTTTTGAAATCCGTCCAATCAAAGGAAAGTATTTACAGAAACCTATTTATGAGAAGGAAATGTTAGCAATATTGCATGCACTAAAGAAATGGAGAACTTACCTAATGGGAAGACACTTCAAGGTAAAAACTGATCATGATAGTCTTGAACACTTTTTGGAACAAAGACTATCTTCAGAAGAGCAGCAAAAATGGGTCACAAAGATGTTGGGTTATGACTTTGAAATAATCTACAAAAAAGGAAAGCTTAATGTTGTTGCAGATGCACTCTCAAGAAAGAATGAAGAGGTGGAAGTATTGCTTTGTGCCATTTCTATTATCCAACCAAATTGGATAACCGAAGCAAGAGATGAATGGAAGAAGGACAAAGATGTATGGACACTAGTTCAAAAGTTGCAGCAAGATCCTAGTACATCTGATACATTTAGTTGGAAAAATGATTCCTTATGGTACAAAGAAGAGATCACTACAGACAATAATTCTAAACTAAACAAGATTTTTTGGAATGCACACTTCTCCTTAGGATATTATTGGGATTTTTAAAAACTTACCACAGGGTGAAGAAAGAATTTTTTTGGGATGGCCTTAAATCTGATATTCAAAAGTTTGTGGTGGAATGTTTTGTTTTCCAGCAGAATAAAGTTGATACAATTAAGACCCCAAGACTTCTACAACCTTTGTCCATTCCAAGTCAACGTTGGGAGGATATTTCAATGGATTTTATCACAGGTTTACCTAAGTCTCAAGGAAAGAGTGTCATCATGGTGGTAGTTGATAGACTTACCAAGTATGCACACTTTTGTGCATTATCTCATCCATTTAAAGCAAGTACAGTTGCTACTACATTTATGGACAGAATTCAAAAGCTACATCGAAGCCCAAGGGTTATTGTGAGCGACAGAGATCCCATTTTTACTGGAAATTTTTGGACGGAGTTATTTTCTTGTTTGGGTACTCAATTAGCTCATAGCTTATCTTATCATCCTCAATCTGATGGTCAAACTGAGATAGTAAATAAATGTTTGGAAGGATATCTTCGTTGTTTTGTATCTGATAAACAAACACAATGGGTCAAGTGGTTACCTCTTGCTGAATGGTGGTATAACACTTCTTCCATACTGCAGCAAAAATGACCCCATTTATGGCACTTTATGGATATCATCCACCATCCATCACATCAAGCATCAGTAAGAAGTTTTCCAACTCTTAAAGGATAACCCTAATTTGGCACAAAATTGAATGAAACAACAGGCAGATCAACATCGCAGCGAGAGAAGTTTTGATGTAGGAGATTGGGTATTTTTACGGCTACAACCATACAAACAAATGTCCCTCAAGCAAGCTAAGAAGGATAATAAATTATCGCCAAAGTACTATGGTCCTTACAATGTGTTGCAAAATATTGGTACTATGGCATACAAATTGGAGCTTCCTGCTTCTTCACGAGTGCATCCAGTTTTCCATGTTTCATGCTTAAAGAAGGTTATAGGTGAAAATATTCCAATTCAAACAATATTGTCAAAACTTGATGAGGAAGGAAAAATCATATTGGAACCTGAAGCGGTCATGGAAACAAGAACTCGACAGCTACGGAATTGATCAATTTCAGAGTATCTCATCAAGTGGAAGAACTTACCCACTGAAGATTCTACATGGGAGAATGAGAATTTTATACAGAAGCACCCAGAGCTACTCAAGCGTTGAGGACAACACTTTTTTGAAGGAGAGGGGCATGTTAGGTCCCTATATTACTAGTATAGTACCTTATTGTTGTTAGTGTAACCCTTTTATTGTTATTATTGTACCCTTGTAACCCCCATTTTGTTATTATTGTGCCCTTAAATTATTATTGTTAGGTCGGCTAGGATTACATTGTGGCCCACTAGGATTACATTATAGCCCCATGGACTCCTATATATAGAAAGGAGGTTTTGTAAATTGTATCATCCAAGAATTTTTCATTTATGTAATGTATTGGAGGTTGCCCCCTCGAAGTGGCTTATTTCTAAGGCGTTGATATCTCTTTTCTTATATTTTTGGAGCTGGTTACACAACATCTTATGTGTGATGTTTTATTCTATTCTTACTAAGCATTTTTGTTGCCTATCAAATGTCTAATGAATCTCTAATGCACTAGATTAAGTTAAACAAATGAATATTTCACTGAAATATAAGTTCACTAAATATATGCTAGTTTTCTACATAAAAGCCACGTATATACACAAGTTCACTTCGGTATAGCCACGTACATAAATCATAATAAAAGAAAAAAAATTTGTATGTTTTAAATTACTGTTTCCCCCCCGCCCCCCCCCCACTCTGAGTATTTTTCCCAACAATTGGAATCAGAGCAGGTCCTTCAGAAGAAGCTTGAGCGCTTAAAGAAAGATCCACCAACATGAGCAATCAAAAGGGGACAACATCTATCACGCCACCACTATTCAAAGAAAATAATCTAATTCTGGAAGACAAGAGCAAGATGATATCTATAGTCCCTTGGAGAAGATGTATGGGCTATCGTTGAAGGAGGTTATCCGTATCCATCCTTTGTTCCCACAAATGAGGAAAAAAGAAGAAGTATGAAACCAATGAAAAAGTAGTCAATGCCTTGTTGGGAAGCCTGATTGAATCATAATTTCTCAAATTCATGCAGCTAAATTCAGAAAATTCTATATGGTACAAGATCATCCAAAGCTATAAATGCAAAACCAAGGTAAAATGTGCTAAATTTCAAACTCTTAGAATTCAATATGAAACTCTCAGAATGCATTATGATGAAATTATTACAAGTTTCTTCCTAAGAATATATGAGATTGTGAATCGTATGAGAAATGTGGGTGAAGAAATAAAAGACTGGACCACAGTAGAGAAAATTTTGAGATCTCTAACCAAAAAATTCGATTCGAAAGTATTTTCCTTTGAAGAAATGCAAGATCTGGAGAACCTTACTATTATACAACTCCACGAGATTTAAAAACCTTTGAAATGAGAAAGAGATGTCCTTTAGATATCATAGAAGCTGCATTCAAAGTAGTTGAAAGAGGAAAATAAAAGGAAGAACACAATGAATCAGGTTATATATCAGAAGAAGATGAGGAAAATTTTGTAAATAAACTCAAACTAGGCACCAAAAGGTTCATAGGTAAGCTTCCTTTCAAGTGTTTTTCTTGTGGTGTAGTTGATCATTATGCTTCTAAGTGTCCTCATAAATAAAACCATGAAAAATGGAAAGAAACCGCAAAGATGAATAAGGACTGGTTTGAAAATAAGACAAGATATTATACTCATGAAGATAGTGATGGCTTGTCAAATAGTGAAGAGGGAGAGTTTTATCAAGATTTTAAATTGATCATGGCATTTGAAAGAAGTACTAATGAGTCGGATGACAAATTCATGGATTCTCTAGAAGAGAAGGATTTTTGTTGTTGAAGAAATCACTTAGCTTAAAGTATGTTTGGAAGAAGATAAAATTACAATATATACTTTAAAAAAACAACTCATATAAATTTTCTAAAGGTTCTGAAACCTTAGATGAAATCATCAAGGTACAATGGTCTCCTATTATGAAGACAGGTCTTGGATACAATTGAGAAACATAAAAGACTTAAAATCCCTCTGTAGTAACACAAAGTTATCTTAATGCAACAAAAATCAATCAGAAAAAATCTAGCCTTCAACAAAAGAATAAAGATAATTCACAGGTAAGTCATGTCGGCTCTAATCCAAGGGTAAACAACACCAGAAGCTTCAATCAAAAGGTAAACAACACCATAAGATACTATGCTCCCAGAAATTTCTAATTTAATGGATAATTTTTCACATGTCATAATTTTGGTCACAAGGCTGCTCAATGTGTTGCATACAAAACCATCATGAATATAGAAGCAAGAAAACAAAACAATGAGACTGCAATCAAGAAAAAATATTATAATAATTTCTCACCTCTTCAAGATGAAATAGAATGGTCCTTTTGCAATAACTTTGGAGATAAGGAATTTGAATGCAAGAGAAAAGTGCAACCAACATCTCAAAACGAGAAAACAACAACAAATTATAAGTTATGGAAAAGGAATACCTTGGAATCCAAAAACTTTGGTATATCATTGTATATGGATTATTTTTGGAGCGGGGTCCCCTATGTTCGAAGACCATTTTTGCTATATTTTTGTAATATATTTTGCAAGTTTAGTCATGTGCAGGTGCTTTGGGGTGGGTCAAAGCCCCTCATGAGTTGTAATGGGTAAAAAGGGTAGATCAAGGGGCCGCAAACCATGGTTTTCAGTCCCTAGAGTAGTGCAGGCTAATAGTATAAATAGAAGTCTATTTCAAGTCTAAAAATTTAGTTTTTGGATAAGTCTGAACATTGATGATAGATCTTGTTGTTTTGTGATATCTTTGTGTGGAATTGTCTGGGTAGAAAGCTCTTGTTGGTTGTGTGCGCGGAGACCTTAGTCTTGTGGTGTGCAACCCCCACTGGCTGTGTGCGTGAGTGACTGAAGGGTTGTGTATGAAGGATCTGAAATGATATTAATAAAGGAATGTTTTTTGCGGTTATTTGAGTCTAAAATTCATCTACTATTTATGTTATGAATGTTTCCTGCATCTTATTTCTGATTTCTGTATTGTCTGCATTTAGATCTCTTGCGCAACTGTGTTTGGGTTTATATGAATTATTATTGGATGGATCTGATGGTACAAGGTTCTGATATTGTTTGTTAAGAGTTATTACTTGGATTATAGATGTTGTATTAAATTGCGCAAGGCTCTCTGCATAATTGACCTAAATAATTCTGTAAGGGTTTCCTGGTTAGGGCTTCTGTTGCAAAGGTATGTTTATGGTTATTTTGGATCTTAAGGCACCCACATCATTCAAACCTATCTCAGCGTGTGGAAACCTAGTTCCAGCGCCCCCCCCATATTGCTTCAGGTGAGACTTTGACTTGTGTAGGAAAGTCAATGTCGAAAGTGCCAGTAGTAAGAGAGTTTTGTTGGTTAACCTCAACTCCGAACCTGGCTCGGGACACCTCAAGCCAATAAATGATTCCATTGCTAGGATCAGGAACTTTTTGAGAGAGGTCAGGGGATGTCGAAAGGTCATTGGAAACCATTAAAGCCTGAACTTGAGGAATGGCTTGAAAAAAATATTCAAGAATTTTCCGTAAAAGAAAACATAATTAAGAAGTTATCTACTGAAGAGTGGAAGAATACGTGTATTTTCGCTGAGGTACACAAGATCTTCTTAGTAACCATTGCACACGAATTGCAGGAGTGGTTGACAAGGCTAGCAAAATTCCAAACCTGTTGGAAGGATGATCAGGTCATGCAGTGGACCCCTGAATTGATCCAAAAGTTGGAGAAGACTGATAATTCCATTACCCAAACTATATATCATTGGGTTGAAAACATCTTCAGCAGGTTTTTAATAGAGTTTGCAGTCGATCAGTTTGTTTCATACTCTGAAGCTGAAAGAAGATTTTTCAAGGGATTGAGAGGTAAGTTCTTACAGACATTTCCTTTGTTGATTAAGATGTTATTGTGCGAAAAGGGTACTTTGTGCGGTCACACTAATTGAATGACCCATGATCAGAGTGAAAGCACTACGCAGAGTGGTAAATATTATCGGGTCAATCAGAGAGGGAGGATGCAGGAAGGTGCGATAGAAGTGCAGGGTGACGCGTAGGAAAGGAAACTAGCCATTGGAATAGTGAAATGGGGCAAAAAAGTGAAATTACCGTTGGATGGAGCAAATTTCTCACATTTAATGAGGCGATCTTGGAGGATATTTACCGTTTTCTTGAAGGTAAGTGGAAATTAATAATAATCCAACCATTTTTACCATGGCTGGCTTATAAAAAGGTGGGTGTGGGTCTCAATTGGTTCCTTTGTTGTTTTAATTTTTGGTGCTATGTGATTATCTGAAATTTTTTCTACCCTATTGTCTGTGAGTTCTATATGTTTGGTCATGAATCTCCATCTGACAACAGTAATACCAAATTCATATTCCACCTGAGAATGACGGCCACCAACCCCGTGAAGGATCATTTTGTGCCCCTCACTACCTCTACGAAGATGGGATCAGCTGAGGTCAGAGAAGTAGTGCCGGAGGTGGAAGAATTCATGTCCACACTGGCTAAAGGAAAGGGAAAGGGAAAGATGTCAAAGTGGGCTACCTCTGAGCCATGCACCTTTCCGCGGAATGTAACTTCCCTGCGGAAAACCACTAAGGATTAATTCCCCATCGACAATCCATCGAAGTGCCCAATGAGTGCTAGAAAAGAATCTATTTTTGTGGAGCCTGTCTCGTGGCAGCCACCCTATGTCAAGCTATGGAAGCCCTCTGTAGAAAGTCGCGGAACGTCGATATTGTTTGGGAATACCTGCAAATGTCGTTGATCGCTCGGGATGTTCCTCTTATTGGTGAAATGTTTGGAAATATTCCATAGATCAAGTTTGATGATTATGACTTAGCGAATGAAGCAACGTTCCCTCAGCTCGCACCAGAAAATTACTTGGAACGGGTGTTGTATGATGATGTGCCTAAGTTTGAGCCAATGCCTTGGGCACATGGGCTACACAATGCAAGATTCCTCAACCTACTAGGGATTCCAAATTTCAACAGGTACCCCATCACCAACATTTGCGTACGTCAATTGTTGGCCTTAGTCCATAAGGGCTCCATATGGATTCAGGGGTGAATTCCCATAAACTTTGTGATCATCGGCCTGCCCAAGAAGGGGTCCCATCTGATGAAGCGATTTAAGAAAAGCAACGAGCTAAAAGTGGTGACTGATGTAGAGAACAAGTTCAAGGTGGGAAGGGACAAGAGGGGATTTATGGTCCAGTCTATCGTGGACCCGATGGTGCACTTGGGTACCTCGTCCTTGGCTGTAAGCTAGTGAGGAGATGTCACCCGAAAATGTTCCCAGCGCACGTGATTTCCTTGGCAGGGCAATGTGAAAAGGGGGTCCTTTATAACTAGTCGCAGTTTCTGGGAGAAGAATTTCTGGAAAATTTTCGCGAGGTGCAGGAACTGCGGAAGCAGTTCTGCTACTTGTGGCAACTGCTATTGATTGCGATGGTGGCATGGGAGACTCCAACAAATGTAGTCCTCCCTGAGATTGAGCCAGGTACATGCAAAGGGGCGCGCTACGTGAACCTATGGGACTCATCTAACCCCTAACGAGTGGAGGAGAATAAAATATTCTGGGTACTTTTTTAAAGTACGCTGGCTCAAGCCATACATTCAAGATCCAGACTCTCATTGGTTGTGCATGATAAGTATAAGAGCGTTGCAGAATTTCAGGTAACCATGCACAACCTGCAGATTAAAGCATGCAAGGACTCTAATTGGTACACCTTGCCCTATATGGTCACGAAGACAGATGTTGACCAGGTTGTGGCGACATGGCCAAATGAATGGAAGATCGGGCTTGGCTCTACACGGCCCATTACGCCGTCCACTTCCGGTAAAGATACAACTCCAAAAGACACAACGGAGTCACGCATGGAGATGGGTGCTAAGAATACCGGCAGGAAAGACAATGGGGCCGAAGTAGGGAAGGAGCCAGATGTAGAAAAGGATAAAGATCAGGAGTTGGGGGGAGACCAGGAGGAGGTGGACCTCAGAGGTCTAGATGGGCTCAATGGGGATGGTGTTGAATATCCGCATGGCATCAAGCAAGGTATAGAAACATATAAATGGTCGTGCAAGAAGCGGAAAGGGTCCAAGGAGGGAGGAGAGGAAGAGATTACTCTGACAGAAGAGGACCTCGACAAGATTGCAAATGTAGTTGCTTCAACGTCAGAGGACCACTGGAACACGATGGAGGCACAATACAAGGACGCAATGGAATCCTTATAATAAATTTTTCATGTTCTACAGCTGAAGACAGATACCGTACAAGCGAGCATAGATCAAGTGAGGCTAGTGCAAGCGAGCCTCCCATCCAATTCAATCATCATGATAGCTGAAAGAATAATATGCCCCTTCCCGGGTGCAGCAGTGACCGTGGAACAACCAGAGCTATGCGTGTAGGTGAAAACCTACCTCGAGGTCGGCATTGACCTTGCGAAGCTGCCATGTGGGAAGCTTAATTCTCTCCACATATTCATATATGCCGAGCTACATAGCATAGAGGCACAGGCATAGTAGCAGCTCAGCGAAGCTGAATAGACTGCAAAAAAAAGACGACAAAGTCTATCCAGGCTCAAACAGTGCAACAGGCAGTCGTAGCACAGCGCGCAGATCTGGAGAGCTTCATTGATATATTATGTGGTGACATCTCCGAAGTAGTCATCTCGACCTCCATCACGCCATGAGCCAATATTGAGAGCCTGGTCGTAGTGCTCAAAGCTTCGAGGTCTGAAATCCAGTCAGTTAAAGAATATTTTGAGCAGCAAATTGCTGCATTGTAGGCTAAGCTACATCCTGAGGACCCTTCAGAGGTGCACAAGAAATGGGCCACCCTAGTGAAGATAATATTTTCCAGCATCTCCTCCAATGTTGATAAGGGCTTAGAGCTTCTAGAGACTGCCGTGGGACTGTGGAACTCTATGCAGACAGATCCACTAGTTAAGAAAATTGCCTAGGAGTTCCCTGCTAAAGAGCAGGATTTCGAGGATTTGCAGGATTCTTTGCCTATATTCATTCCTTCTCAACGAATGGCACGCCTTCAGACTAGCCAAGTGTTGCGGGACGAGGTCGAGGAGCTCTTCGGAAAGAAATAAATCATTAGGGGAATTTTGAGGTCTAAAATGGACCTCCTAAGAAAAATGTACAACAAAAATAAACTTTATAAGAACCAATAGGATTCAAGATGATGATGTCAACCATGGGGGATTATTCACCATTTTTTAAGTAAAAGGGTAAAAATATTAAAAAACAATAAAATAATAAAACTACTTTTTCAACTTGTATTTTCAACTTATCCCCCAAAGTTTTTACTCAAATTTCCCGCTCGAAATTTGAGTAAAAACTTTGGGAGATAAGTCAAAAATATGAGTTTAAAAAGTAGTCTTTCATTTTTTTCCCTCTAAAATTTGATGATGTAATCAAATCTTATTTTATTATTTCCACTATTATTTTATAATTTTCTTAGGAGGCCCATTTTAGACCTCAAAATTCCCATAATGTGTCAGCGATCATATGAAGTCGTGAGCAGACGAGGCAATGAAATTGTCTCGGGACCTTAATTCTGCAGTCCGAAACTTGAACCGTACTTTACAGAGCATAACTTTGGCCACATAAGGGTCAAATTCAGAGAATCTGGTGGAGACAGTGCAGAGCGCAACAGACCATAGTGTGGGTGTCTTGGCACCATTTTTTGCTGCCATCGAGGAGCTCCAGAACAAAATGAAGAATCCAATGCTATTGTGACTTAGGACGAGCCAAAATATTGTGTTGGGGGTCTGTTAGAGCAGGGTCCCCTAAGTCCAAAGACCATTTTTGCTATATTTTTGTAATGTATTTTGCAATTTTAGTCATGCATAGGGTCTTTAGGGCAGGTCAAAGCCCCTCATGAGTTGTAATGGGTAAAAAGGGTAGATCAAGGGGCCAAAAACCATGGTTTGCAGACCCTAGAGTAGTGTAGGCTAATAATATAAATAGAAGTATATATCGAGCCTAGAAAGTCATTTTTTGGAGTCTGAACATTGATGATAGATCTTGTTTTTTTGTGATATATTTGTGTGGAATTTTCTGGGTAGAAGGCTCATGTTGGTTGTGTGCGCGGAGACCTCAGTCCTGTTGTGTGTAGACCCTGCTGGCTGTGTGTGTGGGTGACTGAAGGGTTGTGTATGAAGGATCTGAACTGATATTAATAAAGGAATGTTGTTGCGGATATCTGAGTCTGAAATGCATCTACTGTTTATGTTATGAATGTTTCTACATCTTATTTCTTATTTTTTTATTGTCTGTAATTAGATCTCTTGCGCAACTGTGTTTGGGTTTAGATGGATGATTATTGGATGGATCTGATGGTATAAGGTTCTGGTATTTTTTGTTAAGAGTTATTACTTGGATTATAGATGCAGTATTAACTTGCGAAAGGCTTTCTTCAATTGACCTAAATTTGTATGTAAGGGTTTCTTGGTTATGACTTATGTTGCGAAGGTTTGTTTATGGTTATTTTGGATCTTAAGGCACCCATATGATTCAAAATTCTCTTAGGGTGTGGAAACCTGGTTCCAGCAACCCCCCATACTGCTTCGAGTGAGACTTTGACTTGTGCAAGCAGGTCACTGCTGAAAGGGCCAGTAGTAAGAGGTTTTTGTCGGTTATCCTCAACTCCGAACCTGAGTCAGGACACCTCAAGCCAACAATGATCAAGAATATTAGTGGTACATTAACAAAATATGCTCAAAACACATGATAGGTGATAAATATAAGCTCATTTCATACAATGAATTAGAGAAAGAAAAGAATTTTACTTTTGGAAATGACTCACCTAATGTGATTAAGGGTAAATGATCTATTTTTCTAAAATAAAAGGTTAAAGCAGGTAATGTTTTGTTTTTCGGTGGTTTAAATCATAACTTGTTGAGTGTTAGTCAAATGTGCAACCAAGGAAATGAGGTTGTTTTCAGATCAAAATACTGTGTGGTTCGAGATCTTGATAGAGGGAAGACCATAATAAAGGGAACAAGAATTACAAGTAATCTTTATGTCCTGAAATGCGGCCAAGAACAATGTTAATTATGGAAAGCAGAGGAAATCTAGCTATGGCACAAAAGGTTATGACATCTAAGCTTTGCATAAATACACAAGACTAGAAAAATTGGAGCATTTCATGACTTTCCCAACATCACTCTTCCAGAAAGTACCATGTGAAAATCATGTTAATTCAGTAAGAAAACCGGGGCACAATTCAATGTCAAAGAAGGGTAAGAAAGTAAGCCTCTTGAACTTATTCATACTGATTTTTGTTGGCCAATGAGGATAAATTCACCTCTAGGAGAACAATACTTCATCTTATGTATTGACGACTTCATTAGAATGTGTTGGATTGGCTTATTAAAATACAAATATGAATAATTTGATAAATTTAAATTCTTTAAAGCATTAGTAGATAATAAGTTAGACCTAAAAATCAAATGCCTCAGATCTAAAAAAGGAGGAGAATTCATAATAGATTAATTTTTTTTATTTTTGTGAACAACATGGCTTCAAAAGTTAGTTTTATGTAGCCAAAACTACTCAGCAAAATGGGGTAGCAGAAACAATGAATATAATAATTCAACAAATGGCTCGTGTTAAGCTTGATGATTTTGGATGATAGGAATCTGGATTAGGGGCTAAAATTTTCTGAAAATTCAAATTTCTCAAAATTGCACCAAGCCAAAACAACATCGACTGGCTCGTCGCCAGGAATCCAACGCAACTCGTTTCGTCGTAAACCAAGTTCAGATCAAGAAGTTCTAGTTTTCTGATCGTTGTTCAATACAAGAAAATTCTTTTTTTTTAAATTGCAGAACAGGTATAGGATGATGACATGGCAGCCCAGTCAGCATGCAGATCTTCTTCAATTTTTTCCCAATGGGACTGTGACAAGTTTCACTGTAGGATTCACCAGTTTGGGTTTGAGAAGGTAAAATCACCCAATGTCCTCCTAAGGTCCACCTAAGGTTGAATTCGAATTTTTTTTATTATGTGGGAGGACATCCCAACCAGGGACCACCACGTGTCTCCCCTGTGCTAAGGTTCAGGTTTGATATTTATGTGGTGACATATGTGCTAACCTAAGGTTGAAACTATGGGTTGTATTTTATTTCAAAGTTCGACATTTATTAAACCTATGGTCCATGGCATATATATAAACCTATAGTTTTAAACTACATGGTGGAGGTGTATTAAATTGGAACCATAGTCTGAGCATATGATATATCTATTTCCGGTGGGAATTTCAAACGTATTAAACTTTGCAAAGTGTGAATATATTTATATCCAAACTCTGGATAATACAGGTTCATTGCATATAATGATTACGATGGCACAAAGGTTTCAGAGCAATGTATATGGTTAATGGCACGTATATCACCAAGTCTTTTCAAAGGTTTGATTTATGGTACAAAACAATATATGGAGGGGCGGAGGTCTGGGTTCGAGCCCGTGACCTCCCCCCAACCACTACTACCTCTTACCAATGAGCCACAGTTGCATTCCTTGTAAAGGATTGGTGCGAACTTATATTTGAAGCATATTTGTTCTCTGATGGTGGGAAGGAGGGGGTCAGCCCCATGGGCCAACCCTCCTCCCATGTGACTTCACCACATAACGATGAATTGGCACCCAACTCTAACTGCGCTTATTGTATAATTAATATGCACTTACCCAATAATTAAACAACAGATTAACTTGGCAGTGGAATTAGTGGAGCCTTCATTTTCGGCGGAATTTCCAGATTGATGGAGCTATCTCGAGTCCTCTCCAGATTTGGAGGAGGAATCTAGGGGAAAATTAAGTGAACCCTATCTTGAGAATTTTTTGACCAATTTTTGCTCAGGAAGAATCATTCCTAGCATATTGGCATGATCTAAATACATTGGAACAACTTTCAAAGGCAGAGGAGAAATTATACAGAGGTTTTTGTCACCTTGAAGAATTTTGAAGCCTAGGGCCACCAGGAAGGAAGACCATGCCTAGATCAGCTGAAGACCAAATGGAGTGAATTAATACTCATTTTTATATGTATTTTATGCTATGAACACAGTGGTATAGTTTGTGGAGGCATTGGAGCACTTCTGAAAGTGTTTTTGTAATTTTGGAGATTAAACAAGACCATGGCCACCATGATGGGAGGTCAAGCTTAGATCAGTTGGAAACCAATTTTAGAGATTGAATAGTCATTTTTGGGGTTTTTATGTCTTCTAAATTCAATGGAGCAGGCTGAAAATACATTGGATAACTACAGTTTCTTGTAATCATACATTTGACTCTTAATCCCAAGAGGGCCTAGCTAGTTGAAGAAGGTCCATGGAGATGTAGCCTAGGAGGGGTGAAATATGTTATCATCCATTGTGTTATATGTATGTTGTGAGTTATTTTTCTACATTTCATTTGTTTTTCATGATTTTTTAAAAAACTAATTAACTTATAATTTGATCATGAAAGACACATGAAACTTGACACATAAACCCCTTCACAAATGGTTAACTTGAGATGATCCTAAAGACACATTTTTAATACTGATGAGTGTTACACGTCATTTTGTCACCATGAAATTTGAATATTCATATGGTTCTATCACCATCCATATCATGTTCCCTTAGAGGTCAAAAACACTAATGTTCCTAATCAAGTCTTGGAATTGGAGAAAAGCTCTATAAAACCCTTAAGAGTCTACCCGTGCAGTTTTTCTAGCCTTTCCCTATGCATGTGTTGATGTTCTATCCATAAACTGTGGAAACCCCCGCACCTTTGCCACTATAACCTGCGCACCCCCATGAAAAGAAAATAAAAGAAGAAAGTAAATTCTAAAAGCCTAGTTGGTTGAATATTCTCCCAACTAGAAGCTTCTAGAGTCGTGATCAATTTGAGTTGTATCCCTCCACTCATGGAGCTTACCCCTTGGTCCATGGAGCACAAATCCCTTCATGAGAGGAATCCATCCCCCTCTTCATGGAACTGAAACTACCTCCATTTCCCTATAAATTGAGCTCAAGTTTTAGGTTGAAGGGTAGATACCAATGTAATTAGAGTCTATACAGTTTCTAAGCTAAAGAGAGTTCATAAGAGTGCATAATTTCTACACTAGTGAGTTTTTGCTAGCATGAGAATGATCACACAGTTGTGTCTATAACTCCATGCTAGTATTCAAAGAGGAAAGCTTATCAGTCTGAAGGAGAATGATTGTTCAGGACCCTAGGAGAAATATGTACAACATCAAGGCATCAGGTTGTAAAATTACTCTTTCTATTCAAGATAATACATATGGATCTCTTTTTCTCATTTATTTGTTTCTATGCTTATTGGAATAATGTCAATACTTAGACTCCTTGATCACTAAGTTGGATTAGTATTTTTTTATTATTATATGTTGCAGATGCTTTGATTATTTGTCTTGTCTTTGATTGCAGGTTCTACTCATTGGATAACTACTTTGGAATGATGGGACAAAGGGCTACATCAAACGTTTGGATTTCAAGGTAGGGGCATGTCCTCTCTCCTTTACTATTATAATAATATTGAAATCTAATTAATATAGAGGTGTTGTGCTATACAAAAACCCCCCATTTTTTTTTTATAAATAGGGACCCTTTAAAAATAAATAGGAAATTCTTTTTATAATTTACTAAAATTATAAAAAAAAAACTTAGAAAATAAAATTTCTGTTTTTCCTTTAAAAACCGCATCGCATATTACATATCTTATTTCAAGAAAGAATTATAAAATGTAAGATATGCGAACTCCGAAATGGGCTCGAAGCCTTTCCGAGCAAATAATTAAAAAACCTTGTAAAAACATCAAAATCATCGTTTTATTCTTCCTATTTCGCATCGCACTTTAGTTAATCAATAAAGCCTAAGAAACAAACGATATAAGTCGTGATACCTGCGGACCCAACAAGCAAATAAACTAGGAAATATAAAATCTTCCGCGATCGCGTCCGCTTTAATTTTTTCGCAATTCGCATTGCGCACAACTTATAATATACATTCAAACGTTATCTTATAAAAGTTGTGATCTGCGATTTGCACAGATCACATTTTGCAGGCTTTAAATATTAAGCATTGCGAAATATTATAAGGAATGATTGTGATTTGCGTATTAAATGAATTCAGCGTGTGAAAATAGCTTATGTCATATCAAATGGAATTTAATATCTTAATGGCTTTAAAATTATTGATAGATCTTACGTGCGAGGCCATGTGATATATTAAATTAGGAATTATGAAAGATGATTGATAGATTGACATCTTCTCGCGTGCAATAGAAGTAAATGATTGATTTACTCTTATGAGACTCCTTATATGTTAAATTTTCTTTGCTCTCAGGAAATCAATTATTTGGTTAAAGAAGTTCAAAATGAGCAAAACAGGCAAGGAAATCTCTCAAACATCATCCACAAAAGACACAGATATGTCTTCATTATTTTCAGACACCGTCTGCAACAAAGACTGTGGCAGTTCATCATGGGAGGCAATGTACAAACTCTTCGAAGATGAAGGACCAAGGGTGATATACAAAGTTTCTGCTACAAGCACTGATTCTACCTCTGATGCAACCCTTTTTGATGTTTCATGCTCACACATTCACAGAATAGTAGCGAGACCAAATATTCTTCCTTATACAGACATGGTTAAGTGGGCAATTGACCACTTAAACATTGAAGATAGAATTTTCAATATTTCAAGAGGACATATTATGGGTTCTTTCAAAGCAGAGGATTTAGCACCAATGTATCATCTACCAACCCCACAGCAGAGATACGACAATAAGTATGTGCAGAATTTCAAAGCAAAACATCCAGATCTTATCAAATTTATCCATGAATGGAAGGACAATGAAGGCAAATTGAAGCAAGACAAGTCTAATACGTACCCAATTGCACAAATTCCTAGTCCTTATTGTTATGCCGCCACTATGTTGTGTAGAATATTTTCCAAGCCTGATAGTACTATATTTTCAAGAGATTGGGTTCCCCTAATTGACGCAATCGTCAATTCATCTATCTTAAATTGGGCAGACATTCTATCCAATTACCTAGCCAAGCATATCACTGAATATAGGAATAAAAGAAGTGTTTCGCTCAGAGAAATACCTCCATTTTATATGTCTGCTTATGTCATGGACGCCATTTGTTTTACTTCTAATTTTCCTACCATGGGTTGGAAATGGACCACCAAAAACCCTACCCCGATTCATATCTACCATAGAGAACTCTGGGATTCCGAGTTCCACTTGCACTTCTATAAAATCTGCTACGGAGTCATACTACCCATGCATCAAATGATTTTCAAAAAAAAGGCTCCAAGGGTTTCTGAAGAATCCAATGTAGATATTCTTCTCATAGCAAGACGGTTTGCTGAAGAAAAGTTCACATATATTAGAGTATTTGGGAGTTATGCTTCTCCCCATGTTTTACCTTACTATGTTCCAGATAAATTACTTGCAAAATAAATAGCATATCATCTTTTCAACGGTGTCACAAAACAGTTAAAAGATGTTAAAAATGCTATTTGGCCTACTTTCCCTCTACAGTGCGGCATCTTTGCTCTGGCTAATATTGGCCATACATACAAATAATTTCCCAAGATTAACTTGTTGAAATTGGCATTTATGCCAAGAAGATTATATGATCCCAATGATGTGATTAAAAATTACATCACAGAGCTGAAAATGAAGCCTTTTGTAAAGGAAGAAGATAAATTTGATGATTTCTTTCCAGGCATGGAAAATTTCTCTGATATTACCAAATACGTTTCTAGTCAATTAAGTCAAGAATATGCTGAAGCTTTTCAAGCATATAGAAACAACAGACTAGAAAAGGTTCCTTTGAATTTTTTGACTATTGAAGATGAAAAACACATTCCAAGTGTTAGTATAGATGATGAAATGAAAGATATATCTGAAAATGAATCAGGTCAATCATAGCAGCAGTCTAATAATTCGGATCAATCTAAGGAATCCGAATCTAAGAAAGCAAATTCAGAAATTGACCAAATTCTTCAAGAGATAGAAGTGCTGGAGAAAACAAAGAACAATGGGAAAAAATCAAATTCGGAAACAGTTCGACATACTCATATCATTTTAGATCAATCCAAGCCCTCTCAAGTAAAAGATCTGATGAATGAATGAGAAGAACTTTCTCAAGAAATAAAGACTTCAAAAGAAAATCCCAATATTGATCAGACATCAAGTTTTCAAACACCAGAACCTTCACAAAAAATAGTTGAAACTATCAATCCGCTACAAAGAGCTCCAGTAGTGCATGACAAAGAAATCATACAGGCCTACCCTACAGATCAGATAGTTCTGCATATTGAAGATATTACGTCATTAGAAATTTTCTACAGTCATAGCTATAAATTTGTGGCTAAAAGGAATACAAGAAGAAGGATTGATGAAATAACTCCAAAACCAACAGATGAATCAGTTGCTGTACTTTGGAAGGATTCCTCAGATAATCCCACTGAAAATCTAACCAAGTTATCACAATATGTAGGGGCATATGCCACCACTATTGTTGATAAAGCTACTGAGGTTAGAATATTGTTGAAACAAAAGAAAGAAAAAGTACAAGAATTAGAACAGTTGTTAAATGAAGAGAAAGACAAGTCTGTTGAGAAGATCAAAATAAGCACAGCCCAATTTCATGAAGATATTGAAAACCTCAAATTGAAGTCTCAGACATAGCTTAATGAAAATCAAGCACATCTAGAAAGAGAAATGGCTGAATTACGGAGTCAACCACAGTTAAAACAATTCATCAAAGAAGCACTTGATGTAAATACTATGTTAAAGAAAGAACAAGAAATTTTTTGTCACCAAGCTTCCCTGATTGTTTCTTATTGTGAGTCCAATAAGATAATGATTCAGCAAATAGCAATTCATAAATTGGAATGTGAAAGACTTGAAAAGAAAATCGAAGAACACATTCAGTGGAAAATTTCAGACACAGGAAAACAAGCTAATCTACCACAAATACATAAGCTTCAAAAATAATTTTTATTCACAGAATGGAGAGCCCAAATTAATCAAGCAGAGAAAGAAGCAACCAAGACGTCCAAGAAATAAAATGAGATTATTTAGTCTATATGTGATCAATTGTTTAAAACAAAAAATTTTAATGAAAACACGTCTGATGTGTTTTTAGGAACAAGGGAAGTAGAATTAAAGTGGAGACAGAGAGAAGATACAAAAGAGGAAATGATAAAAAAAGTTAATAAGTTTGATCAGGAAAATTACTGGAATTTTCTGATCAATCCTTACCATCAACATCAAACTCTTCAGTCTCTTACAGATTTAGCAAAAAGATCTTTGTCAGTAATCTCAAATGCTATTTTCAAGGGACAGATTCAGTCACGGATATCATAGCCAGCTCAGCTTAAAGCAATGCTAGATATTTGTCAACTTCGTGATCACACTCAAAAAGAAAGGCAGGATTCGCAAAGTCAGGATTGTTAGTTCAAAGTTCCTAGATTATTGTTTAAGTTAAGTTTTTAGAGAAAGGTTGTTTGAAACCTCCTCTACATTTTTGTAATAATTTAGTTTTAGTTTGTAGCTAGTTTAGTATTTAAACGCTTCTCATGCATTTAGAGAAGGGCCCATAATTTTATTGAGAACATTTGCAAATAATTCTTAATTGTAAGTAATTTTTTGAATGCCTTGATAAAGTAATGGAACACAAAATTTTCAGTTATATATATCATTTTGTTGATCAATGTTGATGCACTTTTGTATTCTTTGAAAGACTTATTGATAGAGGAGTTGAATGTGGCCTATTAGCATTGATCAGTCGAACAGAGCAGTACACATCTGGTACTATTATCATGTATGCTAATTCTGTTTTTTGAATATTAGTGATGAATCCAGCTTTCATGAATTATATATGAAATCGATTGTTTTTATCTGAAATATCAGTTACACTATTTTACAATATAAAGATAGAAATTGGTTTGTTTTATATATGATCATTAGATATATGCGATATATTTCTCATATTCTTTTGATTAACTATTTTCTCAAGAGAATCATCTTACAAAGTAATAATTCTATTAAATCTGTGATGATATTCATCATCACAGATTGAATAGATATCATTTTAGATTGCATCAAACTAGTATTATCCTAGGTTAGATTAAATTAGGCTTAAATTCAAAGTTTTGCATTTTATAATAAATTTGTTTTAGTTTTTAGTAATTCTTCATTCAAATCCTTTGAGAGAAACCCAACAATCAAACAAAAAACTCAAATCTGGGAAATGGGTCCCATTATATCCAGTCAGAGCCACTATTCCAAACGGAAAAGGAATTTTCTTAAGGTCCGGACCGGGTGGTTATCCCCCTTGTTGTTGCCAAAGATTTATGAGGCCTCAACAATTTTGGCGCTAGAAGGAGGGCGACTATGAATGGAATATAAGTCTAAACCTCAAAGTAGAAGCCCTCATAAGAGTCAATCTCCCCAAAAGCATTCTACAACTTCCCGATCACACTCTAGATCACCAAATTAGAAATTGGAAATAGTAGAAACCTTTCCATCATCTCCTGAAGTATCTTGACAGTCATCTGCTTCAAAATTCACTCCTGAGTCTCCCAAAGTTCAGTATTTAATTCAGATATTAGAAGGAATATCTATTTCTACTAAACTGTTAACCGAGAAGCTTCTGAGGAAAGTATTACTTCTCTATTTAGAGAAACTGGTATATTAACTAGATCTAAAAGTGAGAAACTTGGAATTCCACCTTTTGAATTTCCAATTGAATAATTTCGCAAAAAAGTTCCTATATCTATATCTAAGTCAGATACAAGTGAAGTCACATCAAATTTCCCTTCAGTTACTTCTTCACATTCTCTTATTCAATATCCATCTTCTTAGTCTTCCACTATCTCTACTCAAACAATCAGTGTTATTGCAAGTAGTATTGTTCCAGTTGTGAGTTCTTCATTCATTCCCCCTACTTATGTATCTACTTCTATATCTTCAAAAAGTTCAAATCTAATTATGGCTAATCGACCTTGGATGAATCCTGGTGCTGTATTAATAGCCAATCCAAATCCTCTTCCGGATCATCCAGAAAAATGGTTACCTAAATATAATCCAGATGATGGTCTTCCTGCCGAAGAACATATCAATAATTTTATGTTAGGTGCGAATCTAAATGGAGTTTCTCATGAAGATATTGTAGTTAGATTGTTTCCTTATACTTTACAAGGATCTACAGGATCCTGGTATTTTTCACTTCCAGCAAGATCTATTGCCGATTGGGAAACTTTTGAACAAGTTTTCCTTGCAAAATTTGGAGATGATAGAATTGTTGCATCCCTAATAAATGTTCTTTACAATATTAAAACAAATTCAGGGGAAAGGATCAAAGATTTCAACTCCAGATTTAACAATTTATTAAACAAAATTCCAACTACTTCCAACCCTACTGTTGATGTACAAATAGAATGGTATATTTCTTCTTTTCCTTCTAATATAGCTATTTTTGTAGATAGAGCTGGTAAAGCTACCCTTTTAGAGAACATGTAAGAAGCTCTTGATGTAGATAAAATAATCTTAGCATTAGAAAAACGTTCAGAGATAGAAGACAGGAAATCCAAGAAAGTGACATTTAGTCAAGATTCAAAAAGAAGGTCTCGAAAGATCCATTTGATCTTGAAGGTCTTCAAAAAGTATTAAAGACTATGTCAAATGATATGATTGAAATAAAGAAACAGGTTGCTAAAACCTCAACCCCTAAAAAATCATTTTGGCCATTTAAGAAAAACTTTTCTTCAACATATCAACCTCCAAACGTAATTTCGAATGCTAAATCCGATCAAGATACTGAAGATCCCTCACCATCTGAACAAGAGCTAGAATTTGAGGAAGAAGTTGAATTAAATGGTTCATGGGATTTCATTCTTCCCACAGAGGAAGAAAGTGAAGCTATGCCTATGTCTACAAGAAGTAAATATTCTTTTGATTCAACTGTATCAAATCATAAACAAAAATATCTCCCCAGCAAGGAGAAAACAACAGTTAGAAAATCTAAAACTGTTCAGACAGATTCTATTCCACCAGATCCCAATACAACTTCTAAAACTTTGATAGTTTCAGATACAGTGGAATATATTATAGTTGAAGATATGAAAAATACTAAAGAAAATATTTCATTACACGAAATGACCAAACTCAAGCAACAACAGAAAATTTTTCTTAGAGAACTCAAGGCAATCCCCGTAGAACCTATACAACCACCAGTTATAGCACAAGCTTCTAAAGATATTAGAAAACCTCCATCGTATGCAAACAAATTAAATCCCAATGATCTTGTTTTAATTGGTGATAGATCTATTTCACACACTCCTCCTTTACTTTTGACTTATGAGTTTTTCAACAAAAATGTTCATAACTGTCTTATTGATTCAGGAGCTTCTTCAAACATTATGCCAAGAATGATATGTACAAAATTGAATATTACTCCTCAAAAGTCCAATAAACATATAGTTCAATTGGATAGAACAAGAGTTGAAGTTATTGGAGAAATGATGTCAGTATCTATTAAGTTATCATCCAATCCAAAGGTACTGCAAGTAATTGATATTTTGGTCGCAGACATTCCTGAATTTTATGGTCTTATTCTAAGCAGGGATTGGTCTGAAAATTTACGTGGATATTTTTCTACCGATTGGTCACACATGTGGTTACCATAAAATGGAAAACCAAATCAAATCAGAATTGGACGTGAAAATTTCATGAAACATACAGTCACTGAACTAGAAGAAGAAAATGAACCTGTAGCCTTCACCAATAATATCATAGGAAATTATTCAGCTGAATCATTTCTTGGATCATTCAATGCTCGAGTTTCACCTTTTTCAATAAACACTGCTATTTATCAAATTTTAAACTTTTCTCAAACATATGCTTCTATATGTGTTAATATTAGCAATCAAATTCCAAAACAATCTTTATTTTGGACTCTATACTTTGATGGTTCAAAATCAAAAGATGGTGCAGGAGCAGGTTGCATTTTAATCGATCCACAAGGAGAGAAAACAATGCTAGCTTGTAGACTCGAGTTTCAGTGTACAAATAATACTGCTGAATATGAAGCATTGATACAAGGTGTTAGTATGAATCTTTATTCGAAGTGTATAAAAAAATACCACTTTAGCTATGCATAACTTATAGCCCTAACAACATAAATGACTGCTAATATCTTCAGAACTGCAATTAGATGATCAATACAAATGCTGCAAAAATCTAGATCTATGCATTAGAAGACATTAAATAGTATAAAAATAAGATTTAATCCATAGATTCAATAGACAAGACAAGAATATATCCAATGAATAATTTTATTAATAGCACCTGGGAGGAAAACACAAGAGGGTGTTCCCTGTTCTCCTCAATGGGATGGGTTCTTGTGAGTCCTCAACACTTTAGATTTAGAACTTCTCTCTCTTGATGGTGTTGAAAACCCAGACAAAAATGGAAAAGTATGGCTATGATTATGGATCAATAGCCAGACCAAGTGTTGAGATCCAGAGTGATCTTTAGGAAACAAAAGGTGACAAATGAATGGGAAAACCCTTCTATTTATAACAAAATATTGAGTTAGTCTAGAGATTGGTGCATAATTAAAATATTATTAACCAAATCTAGATCCAAATTTTATGGAATATTTTTATTATATTTGTTGGTGGGAAAAGGAATTTGACTTGAGTCAAATCCCCTTATTTGTAAATAATAAATAAATAAATGATTTATTTATCATTTTAATGATGTGATTAAGTAATAATAAATAAATAAATGATTTATTTATCATTTTAAGGATATGGTTGATTAGTAATCAAATAAATAATTATTTATTTAGTTATTTAAGGGTGAATTAGTCATATTTAACAAAGAATATTATTTAAACAATTATTCTTTAGAAAATAATAAGATAAATAATGATTTATCTAATTAATTTCTTTGTTTTGGGTTAAATATAACCACAAATATTAATTAAACTACTCTTTAACTAATTATTTCTTGAGGAAAATCAAACAAATGTATATTTATTTAATATTTCCTTATGGGGTTTCCTGTTTAGACCATAAACAACTTAATAAAGGTGGTTTACTAAGTTATTTTTCGTAGTGAATGCGATTTTACTTGGGGTAAAATTGGTCTTACTTGGTGTATTTGGGTCCATCTAATAACAATGGATTAGATGACCAAAAAATGGTGTAACAGATTGCCCCCTAGCGTGCGAGCATTAGAAGCTAATCGTATGACCGAAGTACGTTGTAAGAACTCAATCACTAGACAACAACGGGGAAGTCAAAGAGAGAGGATTGTAAGGTAAACCAAAGAGCTGAAAGAACTAGACCCTGAGGAGGTGACTTGCAGGTGCGACATGTCTTTTTGATGAGTGAGTACCTACTATAGGCAGTGGGGGAGGCATACTTATGCACGCCGAGGCAATAGTACAAACAATAAGGCACCCGGAAAACCACGGAACGCATAATGCTGGCATAAACATGAGCCAGATAAATAACATGATAATGAATCCCACATACATATTGTGCTTGGGATAACAGCCAGGACTTGTACAATGATATCTGATTACATGAGATATAAATGCAACCCAGATTCCCCTGAAAACAGGAAAGGGCTCTAAAAATCTAACTGATACATGCAAACAAAAAGGCGTTGCAAGCGGCTGAGGCCAACATCATCAAATGTATGGAGCTGCATCGAAGGCTGTGATGAAGAGGTCATCCGAGTGTGTGGGGGGCTACCTGTAGGGCCACCCCCTCATGAGGGCTGAGACATCTCACACACACCCGTGAATCATGGGTGTCACCTGCTGCATCACTGAACCATCAAGTATACGGATCTCGATCATGCTAAAAGGAGCTGGAGCTGAGAAGAAATCAAGTCAAATGGAAATAAGGAGTCCCTTTTCCTGATCCGAGGCACCGAATAAGAGTGGAAGTTGGAACCAAGGTGCACCTGCCCTCTAGACGTGTCTTTTGGAATGAATGGGCTGATGTCGACAGAAGAAGGTCCGCCATAGGTGAGGCAATAAGGTATCCTCAAGTAAGGCATGAGAGAAAATAGTAGAGTGACTGACAGACTGACACCAATGATGGTCATGAAATGGGGGGGGGGAAATGGGGGGGAACGAGTAGCGAACGGATGACTTCCCTTGTTAGATCATAAATGGCATGAATTACCTAGCAGCGACTGACATTATATCATGAGGGATAGGGGACAGTGGGACTGAAGGCCACAATGTGCGACACGAGAGAGGGACCAAGCAATGAATGATGGACGACTATAGCGAGACGCAAAGGGACTCGGGATAGACTCCTTGAATGCAATGATGGCTCCACGCTGATGCTCTAAACAAGGGTTACTCGATGGTGTTGCCACATATGTAAAGGGTCTAATGGGGACCATAAAATCATGAGTACAAGATGGTAACTCACGACGAAAATCGACACGAGCGTGGACAAGTATGGAGGCAACATGGTGCCCCCAGTACGAGTGTTGCAAGTGAAGAAATTCGATATTGAGGAGGGGTGAAGTAGTGCTTCTTGGAAAAAATGTGTCCTGGTGAAGTATTAAATCAAAAAAGCTAATAGATACCCATTTGAGGGCTTGGTGAGATCTTTCCAATGGTATATATGGTTCGTCAAACTGAGCTACAGTTTCGTCACAGTAAGCGAAAGAAAAATCAGGGGTTTTCTTTTAATAAGGCATTTTCCTTCTAGATTCACTTATTTTCCAGTGGAGCTGTGGTGAATGTCGTGAGGAGAAGAGGCCTTAAATCTTGCGGCAGTTGTAGCAGATAAACTAACCATTGGAATTTGAGATCTATCAGTTGTAGGTAAGAGGCCTAATCCTACTCTTTCATTTCAGTGGATTGAAAGTTCAGTTTAGGTAATCAGAGCTCATGAACAGGCTAAGTCGCACTTTTCGGGGTTCGTTCGGAGACCTGGGTAGCAGGTTCTGGGCAGAAAACTGTGACCTGTCCTAGGAAATGACCTGAACAGTGCGACCTGTCAGAAAAAGGGGTTTTCAGTGTTGTTTTTGGCTGAGATATGAGATTTTTATGGTTGAGAGGCATAGGTGCCCCCAAGCATGTTGTGGACATGCCAAAATTTATTTAGAAAAGGGAAATATAAACACATTTTAATGATGTGGTGCACCATTTGTTTTCGATATGGTTACGCAGTTTGAGAAAGGAAATAGACGATTACCAATATCTTTTGGTATTGCCTATATGGATCAAATGGATTTTAAGTTTCTAGGTTGGCATACATGGTGCTAATACCTCAAAGATAGTATTTGGGATAATGAACTGATGTTCTTGTAGAAAACCTATAGGTTGGTCAACCACAATGTCTATGAGACTGGGTTGCTGATGAAAAATGAAGGAATGATGAGGGGTATCATTCCTAGAGCAATCTTGAAGTGATATGGGACTCTAGAAGTTCTTATAAATGTGGAAGAATAATGGGACTAGAGTCGTCATGACTAGATTCACTAGGAGAGTGTTGAATAACTGCTTCTCCTGGTCTCTCCAATATGAGTGCCTCCCTTACCCAAACATTGGGTGTCAATGTAATGGCCACACAGTGCATGTGTTTCGAATGCATGAGTTCGATGTAAGGGGGGTAGATAAAGTCAGGAGCGGTCGCTACTTCCATAATGTCGTCATCGTAATAGAAGATGGGGTGAATGATGGAAGAAAGACCACCTGACGCGATGAAACAACCTTACTCCTCATCATGAGAGGAGAGGTTCGTATGCGCACCGTCACAAGGGGTAGCGAGAGAGTGAGTAGATAAAGGATCTACCGATGTTGAGACTAGGGAGGGGGCTGAAGGGAGGTCAGGCGAAACATCAGGGGAGGTCTCATCGTGGACTTCCAACCAAGACCCCATTATCTCAACATCATAAGGGGAAAAGTTAATGGGAGCATGTGTGACCTTGGGTGTTGCCGAGGCAAGATGCGAAAATAAGGGAGTGGGTGACTCATGGTGCTTAGCCTCGAATTGGCGTAAGGCTTCTAAAGAGGAACGATACTCTTCGAGGCAAGGACACAGGTGAGTGTAATGGCCATGGAAATCACATAAAGCACAAGGGTGATTTGTGCGCAAGGGTTTGAGTTTCGGGATTGAATCGGGTATAGTGACATATACCTCTAGGATATCAGATTCCGAAAAGGACTCATTGACCATGGGCTTGAGATGAGGCAATTCGGGGCAAGTATGGGTGGCGTGGCTGACACCGTCACACAAAGCACACTAGATGTTACGCTTTGGAGGCCGAGAGGGGGCAGGGTTTGTCGAGGTAGCCTTATGCTTTAATTCCCCCTTGTGAGCTTTGTCCTTCTTACCTGAAGCGGTCGCAATGGGAGGTGGTTCCTGTTGAGGTGAATGAGGCACTTTTACAGCGGGAGAAGTCATAGGGACCTTTTGAGCCGGGGTCAAAGAAAGATAAGGTTTGGGGTGACCAGTCGAGGTAGCAGCTGGAGGATTGAGGTACCATACGGGAAGCCCAAGGGTCAGGTCAGGAAGAGAGAGGGTGGCCATAATAGGTACTGTGTATACTCCTAGTGGGGGAGCTAGGAACGGTATCTAACCAAAGGGGTGATGACCAGGTGGATCAACTCCAAAATGGTTAAGGCTTGGAGGAACTGTTCCAGAAGGGTAAAGGGGGTCATGAGTACCAACTGAAGATATAGGGCCAGGAGAAGAAGTTTCAGAAGGCTGATAAGAGGATATCATGGAAATCTGGTAATCAAGGGAACTAGATGGAAGAGGTTGAGTGGCCACCTGTCCTTTAGGTGGTTGGGTAGCCACAAATCCCTACTGAGGGAAAGGATCGGTAAGCATAGCCAGTTGACTAGGTGTAGGACTGGGAGGAATGGAAGGAATTGATTGATGTCCTCTCAATGTTTCTTGAGACTCCCATAGCTGTCGTATCTGTGGTAGAAGGGGAAAATCATGCATATAATGACCATAAACACCATAACACGAACAGGGCTTGCTTGTACAAAGATGCATGTCCTGCTTGGGTTGAGGGCCTTGTTGCTGGTTTGTAGTGTTAGGAGAATTACCTTGATTAGGTCCATGATTACCAGAGGCAGCTTGATTTTGATTTCCTTTCCTCTTTCTTTTTGAGGGAGGAGGATTAGTCCTGCCCTATTGTGCGTACACCTGCCATGGAGGGGGTGGTGGTTGCTGTTGCGGGGGTTGAGAAGGCAAGGGCGGAGGAGGTGCTAATGCTAGAGGAGCTGGAGCACCAGGCTGTGAATACATATAGTAAGGAGGTTGGGTATCAGTGTGGTAAACATGAGTTTTGGCAAAAGGAGGAGGCATGCCATATCCTGGATACGTGCTACCGGGAGGGGGAAAAGTGCTGGAGGTGCTGGCCCCGCCCTGAGAGAAACCATAGCCCATGGGAGGTTGAGCATATGGATTAAAGAGAGCTCCAACGATACCGTTGGCACCGTGAGATGCCCCGGTGCATTGGCACCACCAGATCTGGGAAGATCAGGTAGAACGGTATAAACATAACCTGAATGAGCGTAGATCAAGTCATATTTTAATGCAATTTGGAGAGCAGCTTCTTCGGTTTGAGGAAAGTGTGATGCGACGTCTCTCCCGATAGGCGGCAAGAGAGTCCTAAGGAACCAGTCCATGTAGACATGGTATTCGAAGGGAGGGGCTCGACATAGGCTCCTTCTTCTCTGCCATTCCTGAACATGGTCGGATAGGCGGGTCGCAGATGATTGACGGAAGAAGGTCAAGAGCTCAATCCCAGTGTCGTAACGAAGGGGGAGTTGGAAATAAGACAAAAATGCCCGGGTAAGAGTTGCAAAGGTGGTATGAGAGGAAGGTGCCTAATCAACATACCACTTAGAAGCTTCACTAGTAAGCATTTGTTGGAATAACCAAAGACAGACAGAGTCATCACTAATGGCATTGGACGAACACCACATGTGGAAAGATCTAACATGATTTGAGGGATCTTTTCCAGCAAGACCTTCAAAATTTGGGATGTCTGAAGGGAGCTTTGTTGGCATAGCGGGCCAACTAGCGTCATGGTGTATAGGGTCGTTTATCAACTGGTCGAAGTTGGGGAGGCTGAGGCCTGCCATGAAAGGGAGCAAGGGTACAGCTAGGGTAGTGTCCGTTGCGATCCCATTGGTGGTATTCTCGGTGGGAGGGCCAGGGTTACCCCCAGTATTAGGTCCTGCACCAGACATGGTGAAGGTGACAAGGGGAGAACTGAAGGTGGAAGGAGAAGGAGAACCCAAAGGACCAGAAGAAGAGTCAAAATGCAGACTCGGTTGCGGACTAACTCGAATCCTATGTGGAGGAGTAAGTCTCCCTATTGGAAACTGAGGATGAAGGCCAAGAAGTCTCTGGAATGAACACCTTGGTGGTGCAATGGTGAGGACACAAACACAACACAATGGAAAAAGAGACCGATAAGGGCAAGGAGGTGCAGGATCAACTGATTACAATGTCGAAACAAGGGCAGAGAGGTGCAGGATCAATTTATTTCAATGTTTTAGAGTCTTTGCTTGGTGGTGCTAACCAAGCCCTTTTTCACTTAGGGTGTGTGTGTAAAAGTGTGTAAATTTTAATTTTTAAACCCAGACATTTGTAGAGAAAAGAAAATATGTGTTGTAGAGCTGTGAATAAACATGCAAATGACAGTATATAGGCCTGCAAAACAGAAAATAAACAGCTAACAATGCAATAATCTAAACCCAAGAAGGAGAGTCTCTCAACAATTAGTCTATAGGTGAGAAAAAAACTAATGTAAAGACACTAAAAAAGGCTAATAGATCTTGGGTCAAGAGGGACAGAGATCTAAAAGACAAAATCTGCTGGAAAGTGGTGCAGAAAACAACAACAAATCAGAGGAAAATTGTTGTAAAAAGAGGTGGCGAAAGGCTATCTCCAGGAGGGAAGTGGAGTGCCCCCTAATGGAAAACCCAAACAAAGCTAAATGGGAAGATTTGGATGGATAACAAGTCGATCTGAAATGGATCTGAAGATGAGGTATCAGATCTGAAAAAATGGCTGAAGACTCTGAAATTTCAGACAACCTGCAACAACAAACACTCTTCCACAAAAAGTGGAGGGTACTGAAGCCCTAGGGGGCTAGGTTCCCACTTAGTTGAGAAAAACAGAACAAGTATAGGTCCAAAACAGGCGGAGATGGAGGTCAGACAACCCTGAACAGAGGCTCAGCAAAACCCAGAAAACTTTCAGAAAAAATCCCTACAGAAAGTCCAAGTCACAGTTTTTGGTCTTTTTTCAGCAGAGGTCGCACCTTTTTGGCTGTAAAGTGTGCCCTGGAGATCCAGGTCACAGGTTTTGGGCAGAAACGTGCGACCTACACTCTCAGTGGTAGGGTTCAGAAAAAATTTTCGACTCAGCTGTGGCTAATGTCTGTCACCTGTGCAATGGGTCTGAAAACACGTGGAAGTTAGAATTTTTATCTTTTTAGGGTTTTATGGGTTAAAAACAACATCAAGAATAAGCAAAACAAGGGGCTGAAGAGAAATCCTAGGGTTTGAAGTAGCTGGATATGCAAGGATCAGAAAAATGACAGCGATCGTAATCGTAAACCTGTGTGGAGTTTCCAGTTGTTAGTATGAATCTTTATTCGAAGTGTACGAAAAAATACCACTTTAGCTACGCATAAATTATAGCCCTAACAGCAGAAATGACTACTAATATCTTCAGATCTGTAATTAGATGATCAAGACAAATGCTGCAAAAATCTAGATCTATGCATTAGAAGACATTAAATAGTAGAAAAATAAGATTTACTCCATAGATCCAATAGACAAGACAAGAATATATCCAATGAATAATTTTATTAATGGCACCTGGGAGGAAAACACAAGAGGGTGTTCCCTGTTCTCCTCAATGGGATGGGTTCTTGTGAGTCCTCAACACTTCAGATTTAGAACTTCTCTCTCTTGATGGTGCAGAAAACCCAGACAAAAATGGAAAAGTATGGCTATGATTATGGATCAATAGCCAGACCAAGTGTTGATATCCAGAGTGATATTTAGGCAACAAAAGGTGACAAATGAATGGGAAAACCCTTCTATTTATAACAAAATATTGAGTTGGTCTAGAGATTGGTGCATAATCAAAATATTATTAACCAAATCTAGATCCAACTTTTATGGAATATTTTATTATATTTGTTCGAGGGAAAAGGAATTTGACTTGAGTTCCTAGATTACAAAATGCAAGTGTTGATTTACTTGCTAATGTAGCATCTAGACTCATACCATCTGAAGAATTTAGCTAAGATAGATTTTCAATTGAGTTAATTTTTAGGCCTTCCATTCCTGACAATGTAACAATCCCTAGGTCCACATGTCGAGGAGGAAGGGAGCTGCAGAGACAATGATGTGGAAGGACGAGAAAGTTGTGGGAGGGAGGTTGTCCAGATCGACACCTCCTCGTAGGGATCTAAAATGGAAAATTTAGGGGCGAATTTTAGCCCAAAGGTGAATTTTAAGGGATTTTAAATTTTAATAGGGCGAATTTTTTACATAAAACCCATTTTCTATAGTTTAATAAAGTTAGCCCAATAATTATTTTAAAAATAATTAGTTATTAATTAGCCCACCAAAAAAAAAGCGCATAAAACTGGAAATAATAATAATAATAATAATAATTCGCCCCCAATTTTCTTTGGTTGGAGCAGATTTCCATGGCATTCGCCTGGATTTACAGGGTCAGAGGGAGGGGTTAGACTGATTCGCCCCATTTTTTCACTCATTCGCCAGAATTTAGGAGAGGTGGCTGGGGCTTTGTGCACAGGCTCGCCGATCTTGGCATAGTGCTGAGTTTCATTCTGTCGATTTAGGGTAAATTTTTGTTTCAGTAATTACCGTGAGAATTTCTTACACTATGTGGGCAATGCGTGCGAAATTTTGGAGATATGGTTGAGGGATATGCAGCCGATATGCCGCCAGAGATTCAGATATGGAACCTGGACATTAATGGAGGAGAATGGCATCACGATAATCATGAAGTCTCACAAATATCTTTTTCCGAGCCAACGATTGATGCCCAGCTCCTCTGAAATGGAGTTATAACCATTTACTGAGCGCAGTAGAAAATTTCCTGAGGATGAAGACATTCCTGTGGAGACGTTGGTAGAAACGTGGAGCACAAAGGTGTACAGAGCAAAAGGAAGCAATGTATAAAGAACCAGAAGATCAAAATTTCCTAAGAATATTTGGAATGGTTGGAATGGTTAGGGAGGAGATCACATCTTCTGGGGGCTGCATCCATACCTAGACAGCTCAACTGACGGATGCCAGGCTTTCTCTGATCAAATATTCTGGTGATACATGTACAAAGGTTTTGTCTTATGACATGGATTGAAACAACGGTTAGGAAGGAATGGTTAGATGTTCTAGGAAGAAGACCTGTGGATCAGCGGTTAGATGGTCCTCCATACGTCCTCTTTCACTTTGATGCGCTGCGAGTCTAATGGCACGGTGAATGCAGGTGCTCTGTGCTAGTCAGTGGTGAATGCTTAAGTTCACGCTCTCCTTCAATCCACTAGGTCTCGCCAACATTGTGTTCTCCACCTTTGTGGAAGAGATTGTCCACATTAAGGCTTCATTCTGGGCTAAATGTATTAATGTTAGAATGTGAGATGTAATTCTTTGAATGGATTCTTCTCTACAGGTTATCGACTTCATTAATAAGGAGTGGTAGTAGGAGACAAGTTCTTGTTCCAGTTTTTCATGTTGCATGCCCATCATAAGAGGTGAGAGAAAATATTCTATTGTTATGTATGTGCTTCACCATAGCCTTATGGAAGAAATTCAAGTTCCTCTCTCCTTAATTTTCAAGTTCAGTGCCCACTGATAACAAATTTTTCAAGATAATGATTTCTCTTTTATAAATAAAATTACTAGATTCTTTTCTGTGGAAGAAGTGAGGAAGCACCCCCACTTACTAGTAGACTACAGTCTAATGAATTTTTCCTTATAGATTCAGTGAAATATATGTTGATAAATTTACATCCTGAATTTTGATGCATTCCTGCACCAGCCTGAGACATCATGACATGTATAGAAATGACATTGCTTTTCTGTTTTCAAAACTTCTTGGCTTCAATAAGATAGAGTACAAGATGTGTAACATTGTCTAGAAAGAAGTGTGATATAATGCGGAATTATGGTGGCATGCAGTTTTCTCGCCAATGAAAATCAGGTTGGGTAGAACTTTACAAGACAAACTGATATATGGCATTGGGCCTCTGTCAAAACCTTGCCATCCTTTTGTTAGTGATGCTTCTAAGGTGTTTAGTTTCTCAAAAGGTTGTCTTACGATGGACAGATGGGTTAAACTCAACAAGTTTTTCACAAAAATAGGGTAATTGAGAGCATTACTTTTCACAGTATATAAATTAAACTGACCATTAATTATATTGGTAGTCCAAGGTGTTTCCCCGGTCATCAAATAATCAATACTTCTATTATTGTGATACAGGTCTATGGTGGCATTTGGTTTAAATGCATTGTATGGTCGGCATTAGATGTCTGAAGATAGTCTTTGGGGAGGTCCTTGGAATTCAAGCAATGCTCACAACTTTATTCAGTACACAGTCGACCATGGTTATAATATATATGCATGGGAATTTGGTAATCTTATTTAATTGGACCTTCTATTATTAGTTTAGCATGTGGGGTTTATCAATATTGTTCATTTGTACATCATTGTGACAACCAATACTTTCATTTTAGGGTCAGGAAATGAGTTGAGTGGAAGTGGTATTGGCACAAAAGTTAGTGCTACACAATATGCTGCTGATGTAATTGAGCTTAGTAATATTTTGAAAGACATATACAAGCATTCTCTTGAGAAACCATTAAAAGTAGCACCAAATGGATTCTTTGATATGACCTGGTTTCAAAAGCTTCTTCAACAAACAAGGCAAAATGTTCTGAATGTTGTTACATGACATATATACAATCTTGGAGCAGGTAGATAAGATAAAGATAAAATCCATCATATGTATTTCAGTTTGTATTCAAAATTTTGGATAGGAAGTAATTGTGTTTCTCTGCTGCCCAGGTGTGGATAAGCATTTGATGCAGAAGATACTTAATCCAAGATACTTGAGTCGAGAAGCTCCAAAGTTCAGACAAATCCAATCTATTTTGCAGAAATACGGCCCTTGGGAAAGCTCTTGGGTCAGAGAAGAAGGTGAAGCTTATAACAGTGGAAAGCATCACATTTCAGATGCTTTTGTGAATATTTTTTGGTGAGACTTTTTTCATTTTTCTTGTTCTACCTTGGAAATATCCACGGCTATATATTTTAGAGAATTCTAGTCTATGTTGTATTTAGTAAATCAATTGTTTAGCAAAGAAATTATTCAATGGCACATTTAAATTTTATACAGACACATAATGTTCAAAACTTCAATCCCAATTCTCTACTGTTATCTCTCTTGAGTCTCATCTCGTCCTTGAGCAATTTTTTTTTTCATTCAATTTGTCTACTTGATGCACTTACCTTTCTGTTAAAATTTTCTCTTCTTTGGGAAAATGACAAATACTCATATGAGAAATTGCTGCATATTAATGAATTATTTCTCTGCCTTGTGTAGGTATCTAGATCATCTTGGAATGTCATAGACATATGATACTAAAGTTTATTGTAGACAAAGCTTGATTGGTGGTAACTATGGCCTTCTTAACACAACAAATTTTGCACCCAATCCTGATTATTATAGGTGATTATTTCATGATCTACTAGACCTCTTCAGATTGTGGGGTTGTTTTAGTTAATGTCAAGAAACTCCAAAGAATTCAATTTGGAATCTGAAAGAAATGTCTCCGTTATTGAGGGAGTAAAAGATTATTGTTTATATAGAAACAGAGGGAAGTCTTCACGCTTGTCTTTCTGATTTATGATTCAGTGCATTGCTTTGGCATCGGTTGATGGGGAGAGGTGTACTTTCCATCAATAATACAGGGCCACCCTATGTGCACGCATATGTTCATTGTGTAAAGAATGATGTCAGTATCGTGCAGTACTCTTTTCATTCTTTCTTTATCCTAGTTAATATGTGGAAAAATAACTTTTTCTTGTTGGTTATTTTTGCACTTTTAAAGTTGAATGAAACTCTGTAATTTTAATAAAGTGGGAATAACATTGTATCGAGAACAATGGGTAGTCATTAAAATGTAATGTTAGCATAATTATCAAACATCTGTTCAATTCCCTTTGATCTTAGAAAGGAAGAAAATGCAACACTAAGAACAACAACATACATTTATGTCTGCATTTATTACATCCCTCAATTGTTTGCATTCCTGATTGCATTTCTCAGAACTAATATAATGTGTGAACTTTAGATTGATTTTTGTGTGGATCAGTATCTCACTTTTGTTTATTTCTTTCTGCAGATTGGAATAACTTTACTCTTGATCAACCTCAGCAATGACACAAAAATTGATGTTCATGTTTCTTCTCATCCAAATTCTACCATGTACAAGGGAAGACCGAATGCAAAAGAGTCTTTCATACATAAGATTAAGAAATTCGTAGCCTGGGCTAGAATCAAAACATCAAAGGTGAAAGATTATAGGATGGAATACCACTTAACACCAAAATATGGTGACCTCCATAGTCAAACATTGCTTTTAAATGGTGCAGTTTTGGAGTTAACTGAAGATGGGGATATTCCTTCGTTAGATCCTGTCAAGGTTGGTTCTGGGCTACCTATTCCAGTAGCTCCTTTATCTATTGATTTTGTTTCCTTGCCTCGTCTAGAGATCTCTGCTTGTTTAATGTAGCAATGGTGTAGATATTTATTTGAAACATCAATATATCCTTCTAAATTGGGCTATTTATTGAGGTGTATTTGATCAAGTTACCAACAAATCAAGAAAATGTGTTGGTGATGCATGTTGCCACATTGTTTGTCTCAGGGCACGAATTATATAAATTTGTCCAAATTCGAAGTATTTTAATTTCGATCTTTTGGCTATTATAAGATTCTCCTTTTGGTGTGATTATTTTTCTATTGGGCTGGGGAACAAATCCTTTTACTAGTATTAGGAACTAGACTGCAGTTTTTATAATATTTTATATCATTTTTAGTGGCCACTTTAAGGAGCTGTCAATTTATAAAAGATACCCTCCCATGTAATAAGAAACTTCAATTAACCTGTCACTTTTTTATTTGTTCCTCGAATTCACAGTTCATTTATTCTATACATCTTATTTAAGAACACATTGATTTAATGTTGTGTTAAGACTGATCTCTGATGCAAGTTTTGTCATTTTATTAACCACAGATAATTATATAACACTAGAGCAGTAGAAAAATATGATATTAACACTTTTCTAGCCTTTCTAACTTGTTTTCTTTCTTTTGACTAGCTTCCTCTTGTCCATACATGGCAAGTGTACCCATCCCTGTTCTCATTGCATTTAATTTGGAATCCTTTGGCTAGAAGCCATGAGTGCAAGATGTCTGTTCCACCTATGTTTCCTAGGATTTTCACCTCCCCCCAACCAAAAACAGAAGCACAAACATGAGCACAAGTAACCACATGTTGTAGGGAAGACATGAACCTTGGTGGGTGCAGTAATAGTGCCCTGCTTTCACCGATCCAGGAAATCCCTATTGGAAGCCTTTCTAACATGGATAAATAAAATAAACATAGTAATCCTAAAGCCTCATAATGGCCTTTGCACAGAAAAACCCTACCAAGCCACAACTGACATCACCAACCAAGAATTAACTTGGCATATCAAGATAGATTAGCTAAATCAATTTGAAAACTAAGAGATGCAGTAGCCAAAGTGTTTTCACATAGGTTACAATCCTTGTAGATTTAGATCAGGTTATATTAAAGCATGTACAGTAACTATTACAGTTCTCTTTCTATACTTGTAATTTTCACGCTGATTGTTATTTTGGTCCAGTTTTATTGCAATTGTTCATAAACCTTTTGTATGAAAGTTTATCTTCCACAACTATTCAACTTATATTGTGATGTTCCAAATTTATTTCTTTTGCAGCCTTGGGCCTGCATAATCTGAATCTACACCCTCTCTAGAGTTGTCTACCAGCAATAAGGATTTCTACTTCTTCTTGCTCTGTGGCTACATGCCTCTTTGGTAACAAGTCATAACACAGCTAGAATCTCACTCTCTCAATAGCAGCACGCATATGAGCTGTTTTTCTGTAGCATAGCCTTCAAAACAAGAATCAAGTTGAGTTTCACATTCCCTTTAGTGTATATAATAGGGAATTTTTGCAGCACAACTATGAAACATCATATGCAGGGTAGCCTGTTTTGAGATTGTTCTATCAAAGAGATGATGACAAAGGAATAGATGTAGAATAATGTGGTACATCATGGATGAATGATTGGCAGTAACTTCGCTGAATCTCTTCTATCATTTAAAGGTAGTCATGAGGTTTTGCTGTCTGGTTATTGTATTGAGAATTGTAGTGTATTTTAACCTTTAATTAGGCATCTGCAGATGAAGAATTGTAACCACAAAAAGTAGTAGCTATCAAAAGAAGATATACAAATAGCCTACCAGAGTGTGAAGATACCTCCAAGAATTGTATGAAGTAGAATAACGTTGAGTAATTTTCATTTTGTCACTGAATATTGTGTCTATATGGCATGTTTTATTACATGCTTCATCTTTAATGCAAGTCAGATATTAAATTGGATTCAATTGGTGTATTATTGTTAAAGTCTACACAGACTTCCTACGAGAAAACACTTAACTTTAACCCTTATGCACTTTATTTTTGGCCATCTATCTAATAATTAGTTATGTTCTCTTACCACCAGTTATGTTCTCTTTAAGGTAATCAAAAAATAAATTTACAACCCACTGATTAGTTAATTCACGCACAACTTAACAAAAATAGGTTTCCTTGTTGTGCAGGTGTTTATTACTGTTGTGAATTGTGTGTGGCACTGAACTGGGATTGAGTTTAATACACAGTTCAATGCTTAGATTTTTTTATAATCCAGAGCCAATTCATCCCTTTATCTTGTCCATTCTAGCCACATTTCATGATTGAAAGTAAGATTAGGTCAAGGTTCATCCAGGGTGAAAACTGTTTTAGTCATAATTGACTTCATCACATCCACGAACAACTTGCCAGTAATTGATATCTGGCCAGATTTGTCATGCCTATAGAACAAGATGGTTCTTTGGGTTATATTTTATTTGGACTTATAAGTTATAACTACCAGATTTGAAAAGATGCATATATTGAAAATGTATCTCTCCTTGTACAAATTTAAAACAAGACATCATTTGTACAACAATACTAGGAGAGCATTGGCAAGTTCTAGAGTGGACCTCTTCTCCAATCAATGGAGCTATTAGGTAAATATAGGGTGCCACTGCTACTACTTGTGGGATTCTGCTACAAACAGATTCATGGCATGGCATGGACATAACATGGGGAATTACGAATGGAGTTTTTCTAATGGTTCTCTTCATGTTGATGGTTATAATTTTAACAGATTCAGCAGGGTGGTTGCAACTGGCACATATTCCTTTCAATATCCAGATTTTGAAGGCACAAGAAGGAATAATATTTTGAAGAAGTGAGAAGCAGTTCACCTTATTATAGTTACCATGCTAGGTCTTCCTTTAAGAGATTCCCAGCATCAAATCATTTCCATAAATATGGTTGTGTAAGAGTCGTGATGGTGTTGTAATGTAAATTATGTTTCCATAGTTGAACATCTGAAGTATTTTGCGATATCGTTATTGTACCATGGCACCTGGATCGGATCCAATGTTTATCAACACTTTTTTAATAGCATGTTTTCTTTTCTTCCCGTTGTTGTTCATTTCTCCTCAAACTCCTCTCCAACCTCAATATCAGTGCTAGTAGTAGCATGAGCAACAACACTATGCTTAGCAGAACTAGAAGAACACGTTTTCCAAACTGCACGAGAACTACTTCCCTCACGAGTCACCATGTGCCATGCTTGGTCTCGGTGGTTCTCTTCCTTCTACTCTTGGTTCAACTACCATATCTTCATTGGAACCAACACCCCGAACTCCACTAGACAACGATTCACCTTTTTGTAGTAGTGATTCTCCATTTGTACTGGTGATTCGCCATGATTTTACAAGATAATATAATCACATGAGAAATTCGCCAAAAAATTATATATACATATTATATTATTAATAAAATCGCCTTCCATTTTTCCTATGTATCATGGGGATTCACCCATTTATTATATATATAAATTTAGGGGGGTTCTTAAAATTTTCCCTGGGATCTAAGGTATATTCCACGAGATCCTCATCCATTTAAGCCAGCATATAGGGATGGGCAAGAGTAAAGAAAAATGACTGATTCCTATCGGCAACGGTCACGACAATGCCCGGGAAAAATATTCGATGACATGATAGCTCTAGACAGTCGTTAGGGATCAAGTGTAGTAGTCAAAAAAGACAAACCCTAACCCTAAATGGAAATCCATAACCGTATGCAGTCGAGTAGGAGTTCCACAGCGACTGCAACACCATATTCCACAATTCTATATTTTCATCATTGTGTAGGAACATATTCCTTTGGATGAGTCTTTTCTTGTTCAAGAGATGCCTCTTTTAATGAATTTTATCCTCCTTAAATTCGTGGATGACAACTGGTGGTGATTTATTTTGCAAAACCCTACCATATCTAAGTTGGAAATCATTTATACCTAGAAGGAATTGGAGAGTATTTAATAATGATACAGGTATAGTAGAATTTCTTACATCAGACAGAGCTTATGAAGGTCAGATCATAGATGAACATGAACATAATTTACAGATTGAAGATAAACCAAATACTAATTTAATTCCCAAATCTGTAGTCAAAATGGAAGATCTCTATGATCTGAAAGATAGGTTTAAGAAGGTAACTATTTCAAAAACTCAAAGTTCTACTTTAAAGTTTGAATTGATTAATCTTGGTACACCAGAAAAACCTCAAAATATCAACTAAGGTCTTGGTTTAAAACCTGAAGAAAGGATGTCATTCATTAAATTGCTGAAAACATATAAAGATATCTTTGCATGGGATTATTTAGATCTTAAGACATATGATACTTCCATAATTCAACATACCATACCCATGATTTCAGATCATAAGCCTGTTCAATAAAAACTTAGGAAAATTCATCCAAATTTAGAAGTAAAATTAAATCTAAATTAAACAAAATGCTCAAAGCCAAAGTCATTTTTCCTGTTATACATTCAAAATGGGTGTCAAACATGGTTCCAGTTAGGAAAAATAATGGAGACATTAGGATTTGCATAGACTTTAGAAATTTAAATAAAGCCTGTCAGAAAGATAATTTTCCCTTACCCACCATGGAACATATATTACAATCAGTTGCAGGATCTGAATTGATTTCTTTTCTCGACAGATTTTTAGGATACAATCAGATCATGGTCCACCCAGATGATAGATTAAAGACAACATTTATAACAAAGTGGGGAACATAAGCATATCAAAAAATGCCTTTTGGACTGATTAATGCCGGTGCTACATTTCAACGTGCTATGGATATAGATTTCAGAGGGATAATCAATAGCTTAGTTTTTATATACTTAGATGACATTACTGTTTACTCTAAGCATAGAAATAATCATATTAATCACCTAAAAAACATTTTTGAAAGATGTAGGAAATACGGTATTTCCTTGAATCCAAAAAAATGTTTTCCTTATCAGAAGGTAAATTTTTGGGATTCATTGTTTCTAAACAAGGAATCCATATCGATCCTGATAGGATTCAAGAAATCGAAAATATTCCTCTACCACACAATAAAAAAATGACGCAATCGTTTTTAGGACAAATTAATTTTGTAAAGAGGTTTGTTCCATATTTTTCCCAATTCATCTTACCCCTACAATCAATGATCAAGAAAAATTCAATTTTTAAATGGGGAAAAGAAGAGAGAAATTCTTTTGAGTTGATAAAAAAAGCCATCATTAAAGCTCCCTCCTTAACAACTCCCGATTTTCTTAAAAAAATTGTATTATATACATTTTCTTCTGATACATCATACATAGCAGTTTTGACACAGTTAAATAATCAAAACATTGAAGCACTGATTGCGTTTTTTAGTTCTAACCTTCAAGGTGTTGAGTTAAATTATTTAGCTGTGGAAAAACAAGCTTATGTTGTGTTTAAAGCTTTGAAACATTTCAGACCTTTTCTCCTAAAAACACATACTAAAATAATAGTACCTTACTCAGTAGTAAGGAAATTATTAGTTCAATGGGAAGTAAGAGAGAAGAGAGCAAATTGGGTTACCGCACCTCAAGAATATCATGTAGAGATACATCCGGCTAAAATTGTTAAAGGACAAGATCTTTGCAGGATGTTAACCGTAGCCTTTCATTTACCAACAGAAGAAGATCAATCAAATTAAATACAACTGTCTGAGGTAAACCTAAACGATTCTCAATCACAATATGCTGATCTGAAATTTTTCTTGAAAAATGGATATGCTCCATTATATCTCAATTATACAGCAAAGCATGCTTTGAGACTTAAAGAAAATCAATATCAACTCATAGATGATGTGTTATTTAGGAGAAATTATGATTATGTATTATTGAGATGTTTAGAAAAAACTGAAGCTAAAAAAGTAATGCAGGAATTACATGATGGACCAGCTGGAGGTCATTTCGAAGGAAACACCACATCTCATAAAATATTGCATGCTGGTTATTATTAGCCAACTTTGTTTGAAGATGCACATGAATATGCGAGAAAATCTAAAGTATGTCAAACTGCAGCAGGAAGAGAAAGGAAAGCAGCATTTCCATTACAGCCAGTAAATATCCAACAACCATTTGAACAATGGGGGTTAGATATTATAGGTGAAATAGCTCCTAACTCTTCAAAACAACACAAGTATATTCTAACTGCAACTGATTAATTCACAAAATGGGTAGAAGCTATCCCATTAAAGGTGGTTAATACACAAAGTATTACAGATTTTATTGATCAGTTCATAATCACCAAGTTTGGACTCCCATCAACTTTGATATTTGATAATGCATCTTACTTTTCTGGAAATGTCATGATAGAATTTTCTTTGAAAAGAGGTTTTAAATTAAAATACTCAGCTAACTATTACCCGCAAGGTAATGGATTAGCTGAATCTACAAATAAAAACCTTATCAGAATCATTAAACAAACTATAGAAAAAAATCATAAAAATTGGCATAAAGCACTACTATTTTCTCTTTGGGTAGATTGAATCACCCACAAAACTTCAATAGGTACTTCTCCGTTTGTGTTAGTTTATGGGAAAGAAGAAAATTTTCCCACAAACGTAACAATACCATCATTTTCTTTAGTACAGTTTATTGATGAGAATCCTTCCTCTTCCCTTCAACTTAGACAAGATCAAATTCTTAAGTTGGAAGAAGAAAGAGAAAAATCCAAAAAAACTCATATCCATCATCAACAAATAATAAAAGCTTCATTTGATTCAACTTCTGCCAATCCAAAGAATTTTCAAATTGGTGATTTGGTATTAAAGTGGGACAAAATGCATGAGGAAAAGGTTAAACACACAAAATCTCAAAAACTTTGGCTAGGTCCATTACAAATAATTGAAGAAATAGGCCCATCAACATTTCTGTTACAGGACTTATCAGGAAAAAAGGATTATTTGCCTGTTAATGGGCAAATTTTAAAAAAGTATTTCTCATAGGAGGTAATTCCTTCTATCCTTGTATATTAAAATCTTTTTTTTTTTCTTGTAAAAATAAAATCTTGATTAGTACTGATAGTTGGCCTTTCAAAACAAACCTCAGATAACTTTCCTCTGATTTTTCTTTTCACTTATAAAAAATTGAAAATGTTAAAGAAGGAAAATCAAAAGATTTAGAGAGACAGATTGATTCCTTCTTTCTAAAAAATGGAATTTCAATAAAACAGTTATTTGTTTTGATGAACTCTTATTTTTATATAGTGTGAATATTATTTTATTAGTCCAGAAAAGAAACTTTAATATAGTAACAAACCTTCTTGCAGAAAATCAATTTAAAACTCAACATTATCATCCAGTATCTAAAAAGGACCTATGATTCATCCCTTCCGGAAAATCTTATAAATTTTCAAAAGAAATTCAAAAGAAAATAAAAAGAGATGATTTGAAGAAAAGCTTAAAAGGTAATAAGTCTCATCACGAGCTTGTTTACCATGTTCATAAAGAAATAGTTAAACTAACATTACTAATATTGTCTACCAAAACAGTGTAATGACTTGAGATTATATCATAAAGACAAGGGGTCTCATCAAGAGCCAGCTTGATCAGTTTAATTACTATTTGTGAATGGAATTGTCATTATTTGGTTACCAATCCAAGGCAATGGCTTTTAAGAAAATAAAAATATATAAGAGCAAGTTTTCATAAATTAGAATTTACTTATGAAATTATGAGAAATACTGGACGGAAAGATGGATCATAGCTGGGTCAAAGTTAACCCTGCCAAAAGCTTAAAATTGCCTATTGGAACAGAGGCTCTATCTATGATAAAAAGAGTAAATGTATATAAAGCTGATCTGCAAAGGTTATTTACTTTATCCTTTTTAACTAAGTAAGGACTGATATAGAATTTCATACTTATATCTTTATAGAGGAATTCTCATGAATAGTGAATAAAAGAAATTTTCATTGTTTGGAAAAGATATTATTTATTTGAAATTTCCTTCCTTTAACTATTTTGTTTTAAAAAGGGTTCATAATTTTCAAAAAATTTATCAAAGACATCTGGTTCATCCAAGTGAATCGCCAATTTTTGTGCTATACAACAACCTCCCATTTATTTTTTATAAATAGGGACCCTTTAAAAATAAATAGGAAATTCTTTTTATAATTTCCTAAAATAAAAAATAAAAAAATTAGAAAATAAAATTTGTTTTTTTCCTTTAAAAAGTGCATCGCATATGACATATCTTATTTCAAAAAAGAATTATAAAATGTAAGATATGCGAACTACGAAATGCGCTCGAAGCATTTCCGAGCAAATAATTAAAAAACCTTGTAAAAACATCAAAATAATCGTTTTAGTCTTCCTTTTTCGCATCACACTTTAGTTAATCAATAAAGCCTTATGCAACAAATGATATAAGTCACGATACCCGCGGACCTGACAAGCAAATAAACTAGGAAATATAAAATCTGTCGCGATTGTGTCCACTTTAACTTTTTCACAATTCGCATTGCGCGCAACTTGTAATATACATTCAAACGTTATCTTATAAAAGTTGCGATCTGCGATATGCGCAGATCGCATTTCGCAGCCTTTAAAGATTAAGCATCATGAAATATTGTAAGGAATGATTGTGATTTGCGTATTAAATGAATTCAGCACGTGAAAATAGCTTATGTCATATCAAATGGAATTTAAGATCTTAACGGCTTTAAAACAATTGATAGATCTTACATGCGAGGCCATGTGATATATTAAATTAGGAATTATGAAAGATGATAGATAGATTTACATCTTCTTGTGTGCATTAGAAGTAAATGATTGATTTACTCTTATGAGACTCCTTATATGTTAAATTTGCTTTTCTCTCAGGAAATCAATTATTTGGTTGAAGAAGTTCAAAATGAGAAAAAGAGGCAAGAAAATCTCTCAAACATTCTCTCAAACATCATCCACAGGAGACACAGATATGTCTTCATTATTTTCAGACACCATCTGCAACAAAGACTGTGGCAGTTCATCATGGGAGGCAATGTACAAACTCTTCAAAGATGAAGGACCAAGGGTGATAGACAAAGTTTCTGCTACAGGCACTGATTCTACCTCTGATGCAACCATTTTTGATGTTTCATGCTTGCACATTCACAGAATGGCAGCGATACCAAAGATTCTTCATTATACAGACATGGTTAAGTGGGAAATTGACCACTTAAACATTTAAGATAGAATTTTCAAGAATTCGAGAGGATAGATTATGGGTTCTTTCAAAGTAGAGGATTTAGCAGCAATGTATCATCTACCAACCCCGCAGCAAAGATACGACAATAATTATTTGCAGAATTTCAAAGAAAAACATCCAAATATTATCAAAGTTATCCATGAATGGAAGGAAAATGAAGGGAAATTGAAGCAATACAAGTTTGGTATGTACCCAATTGCAAAAATTCCTAATCCTTATTGTTATGTCGCTGGTATGTTGTGTAGAATATTATTTTCCAAGCCTGATAGTACTAGATTTTCAAGAGTTTGGGTTCCCCTAATTGACGCAATCGTCAATTCATCTATCCTAAATTGGGCAGACATTCTATCCAATTTTCTAGCCAAGCATATCACTGAATATAGGAATAAAAGAAGTGTTTTTCTCAGAGAAATACCTCTATTTTATATGTTTTCTTATGTCATGGATGCCATTTGTTTTACTTCTAATTTTCCTACCATGGGTTGGAAATGGACCACCAAAAACCCTACCCCGATTCATATCTACCATAGAGAACTCTAGGATTCTGAATTCCACTTGCACTTCTATAAAATTTGCTACGGAGTCATATTTCCCATGCATCAAATGATTTTCAACAAAAAGGCTCCAAGGGTTTCTGAAGAAGCCAATGTAGATATTCTTCCCGTAGCAAGATGGTTTGCTGAAGAAAATTTCACATATATTAGAGTATTTGGGAGTTATGCTTCTCCCCATGTTTTACCTTACTATGTTCTAGATAAATTACTTGCAAAAGAAATAGCATATCAGCTTGTCAACGATGTCACAAAGCAGTTAAAAGATGGTAAAAAGGCTATTTGGCCTACTTTCCCTCTACAGTGTGACATCTTTTCTCTGGCTAATATTGGCCATACATACAAATAAGTTCCCAAGATTCAGTTGTTGAAATTGGCATTTATGCCAGGAAGATTAGATGATCCCAATGATGTGATTAAAAATTACATCGCAGAGCTGAAAATGAAGCCTTTTGTGAAGGAAGAAGATAGATTTTATGATTTCTTTCAAGGTATGGAAAATTTCTCTGATATTACCAAATACATTTCTAGTCAATTAAGTCAAGAACATGCTGAAGTTTTTCAAGCATATAGAAACAACAAAATAGAAAAGGTTCCTTTGAATTTGTTGACTATTGAAGTTGAAAAACACACTCCAAGTGTTAGTATAGATGATGAAATGAAATATATATCTGAAAATGAATCAAGTCAATCACAACGGCAGTCTGATAATTCATATTAATCTGAGGAATCTGAATCTAAGAAAGAAAATTCAGGAATTGACCAAATTCTTCAAGAGATAGAAGTGCTGGAGAAAATAAAGAACAATGGGGAAAAATCAAATTCGGAAACAATTCAACATAATCATAGCATGTTAGATCTCTCCAAGCCCTCTCAAGTAAAATATCTGATGAATGAATGGGAAGAATTTTCTCAAGCAATAAATACTTCAAAAGAAAATCCCAATATTGATCATACATCAAGTTTTCAAACACCATAACCTTCACAGAAAATAGTTGAAACTGTCAATCCACTACAAAGAGTTCCAGCGGTGCATGACAAAGAAATCATATCGGCTTACCCTACAGATCAGATAGTTCTGCAGATTGAAGATATTCCGTCATTAGACATTTTCTACAGTCCTAACTACAAACCTTTGGTTAAAAGGAATAAAAGAAGAAGGATTGATGAAACAACTCCAAAACCAACAGATGAATCAGTTGATATACTTTGGAAGGATTCCTTAGATAATTCCACTGAACATCTAACCAAGTTATCACAATATGCAGGGGCATATGCCACCGCTACTTTTGATAAAGATACTGAGGTTAGAATATTGTTGAAACAAAAGGAAGCCAAAGTACAAGAATTATAACAGTTGCTAAATGAAGAGAAAGCCAAGTCCATTGAGAATATCAAAATAAGCACAACTCAATTTCATGAAGATATTGAAAACCTCAAATTGAAGTCTCAGACAGAGCTTAATGAAAAGCAAGCACATCTGGAAAGAGCAATGGTTGAATTACAGAGTCAACCACAGTTAGAACAATTCATCAAAGAAGCACTTGATGTAAATATTATGTTAAAGAAAGAACAATAAATGTTTTGTCACCAGGCTTCCATGATTGATTCGTATTGTGATTCCAATAAGATAATGATTCAACAAATAGCAATTCAGAAATTGGAATGTGAAAGACTTGAAAAGAAAATCGAAGAACACATTCAGTGGAAAATTTCAGACCCAGGAAAACAAGCTAATCTACCACAAATAGATAAGCTTCACAAAGAATTGTTATTCACAGAATGGAGAGCACAAATTAATCAAGTAGAGAAAGAAGCAACCAAGACGTCCAAGAAATCAAATGATATCATTTAGCTATATGTGATCAATTGTTTAAAACAGAACTTCTTAAAGAAAACGCGTCTGATGTGTTTTCAGGAACGAGGGAAGTAGAATTAAAGTGGAGACAGAGAGCAGATACAAAAGAGGAAATGATCAAAAAGTTAATAAGTTTGATCAGGAAAATTACTGGAATTTTCTGATCAAACCTTACCATCAACATCAAACTCTTCAGTCTCTTATAGATTCAGCAAAAAGATCTCAGTCAATAATCTCAAATTCTATTTTCAAGGGACAGATTCGGTCACGGATATCACAGCCAGCGCAGCTTAAATCAATGCTAGATATTTGTCAACTTAGTGATCACACTCAGAAAGAAAGGTAGGATTTACAAAGTCAGGATTGTTAGTTCAAAGTTCCTAGATTATTGTTTAAGTTAAGTTTTTAGAGAAAGGCTGTTTGAAACCTCCTCTACATTTTTGTAATAATTTAATTTTAGTTTATAGCTAGTTTAGTATTTAAACCCTTCTCATGCATTTAGAGAAGGGTCCAGAATTTTATTGAGAACATTTGCAAAGAATGCTTAATTGTAAGTAAATTTGTGAATGTCTTGATAAATTAATGGAACATGACCTTTTCAGTTATATATATCATTTTGTTGATCAATTTTGATGCACTTTTGTATTCTTTGAAAGACTTATTGATAAAGGAGTTGAATGTGGCCTATTATCGCTGATCAGACGAACGGAGCAGTACACATCAGGTACTATTATCATGTATGCTAATTCTTTTTTTTTAATATTAGTGATGAATCTATCTTTCATGAATTATATATGAAATCGATTGTTTTTATCTGAAATATCAATTGTATTATTGTACGATATAAAGATAGAAACTGGTTTGTTTTATATATGATCATCAGATATATGCGATATATTTCTCATATTCTTTTGATTAACTATTTTCTCAAGAGAATCATCTTACAAAGTAATAATTCTATTAAATCTGTGATGATCTTCATCATCACAGATTGAATAGATATCATTTTAGATCGCATCAAACTATTATTATCCTAGGTTAGATTAAATTAGGCTTAAATTCAAAGTTTTAAATTTTAGAATAAATTTGTTTTAGTTTTTAGTAATTCTTCATGCAAATCCTTTGGGAGAAACCCAACAATCAAACAAAAATCCCAAATCTGGGAAACTCGTCCCATTATATCCAGTCGAAGCTGTCTTAAGGTCTGGATCGAGTGGTTATCCCCCTTGTTGTTACCACAGATTTTTGAGGCCTCAACAAGAGGAAACTTTTTTCAAATGGATATTTGTCTGTAGTTACTTGCTAGAGTACTAGGGAGATCGCTCTTTTCTGCAAGAGGAATTAATCCACGTAACAATGAGGGAGCTAGCATAGAAATAAATAGTTTTCCCATATTCAGATCATTGAAACACCTAATACATTCTGGGGTAAAGCAACACATATTGCAGCAAATATTCTCAACAAAGCTCATGTTCATGTAAATAGTGATAAAAATCCTTATGAAATTTGGCATGGTAAGCCTCCAAATATCAAGCATTTTAGAGTTTTTGGAAGTAAATGTTACATTAAAAAAATTGACAAAAATCTTGGTAAGTTTGATGCTAGGGTAGATGAAGAATTTTTTCTTGGTTACTCCTCTAGAAGCAAAGGATGCAAATGTTACAGTAAGATACTTCGAAAGATTTTTGAATGTATTGATGTGTAATTTATGAAGCATGCATAGGTTCCAAAAGAGTAATAACAACATATGATTATCATGATGATTTTTTCCCACAACAAAAAAGAGGGATATATAAGAAGAAACCTATGAAGTATCAGAAGAAGGAACAAACGATAAAGAAAGGACTTCATCCAAATAATCATCCAGAATCTCAAATTCTAGGTGAAAATGAAGTTGGGGTACAAACAAGAAGAGCTCTTGTGGGAACTCCTAGTTATCTAGCTCTATTCTCCACTATTTAACCACAAAATGTAAATCAAGAAAGCAAAGATGAATGTTGGGTTAGGTCCATGGATGAATAAATTGATCAAATAGAAAAGAATCATACATGGAAATTAGTTCCAATACCTCATGATTAGAATGTTATTGGGACAAAATGGATATTCAAAATTAAATTGAATGAAAAGGGAGAAGTTATTAGAAATAATGCAAGATTGGTTTTCAAATGTTATTCTCAACAAGAAGGAATATATTTTGAAGAAACATTTGCACCTATATCTAGACCTGAATCAATAATAATATTTCTTTCCTTTTCAAGCTTTTTTCATTTCAAACTTTACCAAATGGATGTTAAATCTGCATTCCTAAATGGGGACCTAGAAGAAGAAGTGTATATTGTACAACCAGAAGGGTTCATACTAGGAAATGATGAAAAACTTGTGTGAAAACTCAAGAAGGCATTATATGGGCTAAAAAAATCCCCTCATGCATAGTATTATCATCTTGAGAATTATCTTCAACAACAAGGTTTCACAAATGGGTCTACAGATATAAATCTGTACATAAAAATGGATGATGGTAAACTACTAATAGTTGTTGTATATGTAGATGATATCATCTTTGGTAGCAATGCAGAATATTTGAGTCATAGGTTTGCTTCTGTTATCCAAAAATAATTTTAAATGTCTTTACTTGGGGATCTAACATAATTTATTGGTTTACAAGTACAACAGGAAAAGGATGGCATATTTCTCTCACAAACAAAATATCTTAAACAAATACTGAAGAAATATGTGATGGAAGACTGCAAACCAATATGCCCTCCAATGTTGACAGGATGTATGCTCATCTCCCATGATGAATCTCCCACAGTTAATCAACTGGAATACAAATCTATGATTGGAAACTTACTTTATCTAATAGGTACTAGACAAGATATCATGCATGCAGTTGGGATTATTGGACGGTTCCAAGAAAATCCAAAGGAAACTCATCTTCAGGAAGTTAAGAGAATATTAGAATATCTACAAGTCACTCAAGACTTTAGTATATACTATCCCAAATATGCATATATTACTCTTCATGTTTACCCAGATGCACACTGGGCAAAAAAATTTGATGACCGAAAAAGCACTAGTGGAGGTGCATTTTACTTGGGGCCTAGATTGGTATATCTTGATTTAGAAAGAAACAAAGCTCTATTTATTTATCTACTGCATAAGAAGAATATGTTTTTGTTGCATATTGATGCACACAACTTCTATGGATGATGCAGACATTGCAAGATATTCAAATCAAGTGTTCCCCATCTATTTCCATTCTATGTGATAATACAAGTTCTATGTCCATCTCAAAAATCATGTTATGCACTCCAAAACCAAGCATATTCCATTTAAGTATCATTTTCTAAGAGAATATGTTCTTGAACAAAAGGTCAAGCTGGAGTATGTTCCCTCAAAAGAACAATTTTTTTATATATTTACAAAAACCCTTCCATGTGAATCATTTGAATATCTTAGACAAAAACTAGGAGTAGTCTCTGTTGATCAGTTTGCTCAAATATTCAACCACAAATGATTTTCAAGAATTCACTTTTAGTACGTGGGTCATATGAAATATAGTCAGGTATATACACGATTTCCTATACATAAATTTTTGTATGTTTTTCTTTGATATATAAATAGTGGGATAGACTCGGAAAATACCTTGATATGCCTCCAAAAACTAGTATTTGGATTTCATGTTCTGATATTAATGGTTACAGTTTGTCGATTATGCTACTTATAAGTGGTACTGAGTTATGATGACCTATGAGTTGGTACAACATGACATTTATTCTTTTATGATTGATGAATATGCTTTGATGTATGATTTGATGTGATCAGACTTGACAATGTATGGTTAGAATAGGTTGAGGGGGAGCATTAGACTTGCTGCTAATGATGCATTATTTGCAATATGTTTTCTTATTCTTTAATACTTGTGATGTTGCTAAAAAAACTCATGTAGTTGGTTGAATGATGTTATGTTGTTGTCAAATGATTATGGTTGTTGAATGATGTCCGATGATATTGATCTTTACTTTTGAGTTCTTTGGTCTTGGTTATAAATTTCATATATGTCATTTGATGTAAAGGTTGTGTAGAGATTATTGATATAATTATTTTTCTATTTAGTTATGTATGGACTATTTGGGTCAAGTCAATTAGGTAATCCCATGTTGGGGACTTGATGTAATGATGCGTCAAATATGTAATCCCAATGTGTTGGGAGATTATTCCATATGATTCATTGGTGATAGGAAAGCTCATGTAAATAGTTCACAATATTTATCATGTGCTCAGGGGGAGCATGGTTAGTATATAGTGAAGATCTGATCTATCATTCTCATGTTGATATACAGGAAGAGAAGCATTCATTCATCATTCGCCAGCCCTTTCCCCTTGATGTCAAAGGGGGAGAGTATCTTGGATTTTGGAAAGTATCTTTTTTTGTTTCATAGGTATCTTCATACTGTGGTGACCAAACACCAAAGTGGTTGTCATTAAGTCCAAAGGGGGATATTGTTGGCATTATGATGTATATGTTGTCCTTGATGGAAACCTACTTGATGAGTTGTACATTGATGGAAAATTACTTGGTACAGGGTGTATTAACATGCCAGTTCATAGGTAACAGAGTGATTTGAAAGAGGCATGAATTTCAAAGATAGAAGAATGATGCAGGTGAAAAATTGAAGAAATATACACAGGTTCGGTGAAGAAAAGTCACGTCCACATGCCGGTATGAAGAAGAGAAAACACATACATTTTCCGCACTATGGTTTCCTAAATACCAAGGGTTTTTACCATCGTATTAGCCCATAGTAATGAGCATGTCAACTGATATTTGATCCGTTCGAGGAATACCATAGGCATTAGTGTGGTTTTAGACTATGGTACTGGCTAAGGCCTAAGTTATATAAGGAGAGGAAGATCCAAGTGTTGAAGTGTGCAAGTGAGAGAATAATTGATGAATACTTCAATCTGGAGTATGATTGAATGGTTTGGGTTATTGATGAGTTATTGGTTTGAAATAAATATGAATTCGGTAATATAATGATGGGTCAGGCTCAATAAACCTGAAATGACTATGAATAGTATGATCTAATTATGAGTTTATTTAATCCGTGGTTTGATGTGTGTTTTAATTTGTATGTCAAGATCTGGGTATGTCTGATGTTATGATGTGCAACGCAACTATGAGTTGATAATTGCAGATCTGTACGTGGGTTTGTCTCAAGTAAGGCGCGTACACATGCATATTCCCTTATGAGTAGTAGCATATCAATTTTGCAGTATGGGTGGATCTATACATAGGCTACATTCCTGAAAAGCGCTTATACATGAAAAAAAATTCATGATAAGTGCATCTATAAGCTAGGGTTTCTACAGAGTATGATTCCTGATCAATTTAATCTGTTTTTTCGAAGTTTGTTGTTTTCTGTCTATGATGTATCTCATGAAGATTTGGGTTTAACAATGATATTTGAAGTTAAATTGATTTTTATTTGATATGATGAATGGTCGTGATGCCACTAGCTATACGGGGTTTAGAGAAATGTAATATGAAAGCATGATTGTGTATTATTTTTTGCAATTCATTGTTTGCTTCAGATTGACAGTAGTTTGGAATTTGGTATGTTGAGATCTGTACGCGGGTTTACTTCATGAAAAGCATGTATACACACGGGTTTGATTAATCAGAATAACATATATATTATGCCATATGATTGATCAGTGTTGCAGTTGATTCAATATATTGATGCATTGTTTTGGGTTCAGTATTGATGTTTTGGTTGTGATCTAACTATTTTGAATGTTGATTTGATTTGGTGATTGGTTGAGTGATTGGTTGGTTGAGTGATTGATTGGTTCAATGGTTGTTTGACTGATTTATTTGGTAATTGGTTGAATGATCTTGTCCAATGGTCAGTTTTAGTTTTGATATATGATATTAGGCTTAAATGATGGTAGTGGGCCTAGTTTGAAAATATGATGAAAAGTGGCCTACAATTTGTGTTGTGTTGAAGTAGGTGGATCTAGTATGAAAATTTATGAAACTTGGTCCACAATGGTGTTGAAGGTTGGAGACTTCAGTGAGGAAATCAAATATTCCTTCTAGTTGTAGCTGGTGATCAGATTAGAGGGTTGGAGCTCCCTTCCAGTGGGTGCTAGTAAAAGAGATCAAGGGGTTGGAGCTCCCTTCCAATAGGAGCTGGTGAACAAGTGAAGGTAGTAGCCTTCTGCAGGTGGGTGCCTAAGTACTAGTTTGAGTTTGTGCTAATACAATATTGTAATAATTTTTTATTATAATAAAATTGAAGACAAATATGACAACACTGATGGTTTTCTCAAACATTGTTTTTCCACCTAAAATCTTGGTGTTCATGTGTGTTGCTTATGTGTGATGCTTTATTATGTTCTTACTACAATTGTTTATTTCTCATCAAATGTCTTATGAATCTCTGATGGACTAGCTTAAGTTAAACATATGAATATTTCACTGAATATATGCTAGTTGTCTGCATAAAATTCTCTTATATACAAAGGTTCACTTCGGTATAGTCGCATACATAAATCAGAATAAAAGAAAAATTTTATGGATTTTTTAAAATACTCATTCCCCCCCCCCCCCCCCCCCCGATCCCCCCCTCCCCCCGCCCCCCTCTCAGTATTTTTTCCGAAACAGAATTACATTGGTGTTGAAGGAAAAATTTACTTGGAGTATTTCATCTTTTAAATCAATTATATTCCACATGAATAACATGGGTTCTCATAAATATTGAGGTAATAAACCACCAGTAAATTGACTGAGTCAAGTTTACCTCAACTAATTAATAAAAATTCATATAAATTCCAAAGTGAATCAATAAAAAATATTATTATTATTATTATTATTTTAATTATAATAATAATTTTTGAGCCGACATAAAATAACATAACATTGCATAATGTTACATGAATTTACAACATTTTCCGCATACTAGGTTGTAGAGCGCCTCTCAACGCAATAACAACCAATAATAAATTTAAATATATCTTAATGAGAAAATACCAAATAAAAGTGGAATAAATAAGCAAGAATAAAACATCATAAATTTTTACATGGAAACCCGATAATCATACTCGAAAAAAATACAAAGAAAGGATCAATAGCTTTTATTTATTAGCAAAAAGACATACATCAAGCTTAAACTCAACTAAATATTTTTTATCATGTGTGGGAGAAAGAGTACATACATGCAGACTATCATAGAAGAAAATAGAAAAAATCATGGGCACAATACCATGGGATACCGAATACCATTGTCTGAAAACCAAAATTGTAAAATAAACTCATTTGACTCATTCGGTAGTCAAGGTTAACATAAGATTCCTTAAGTGTGAAGAAATCAGAAAAGGATTATATTTTTATTTTATATGGTCACATATACAAAAATTTCTGTCTTGAAACCAAACAAATTTTGGGTGAATAATACCATGGGTGTCGAAAACCATTTAACCAAAACCACCATTGTAAAATAAATTCATTTAACTCGTTCCCTACTCAAGGTTAACGTAAGACTCCTTAAGTATGAAGAAGTCATAAAAGGTTTATATTTTTATTTTATATGGTCACATATATGACAATATCCCAATGAAACCAATTTTTTTTTGGTTAATATTGTTTCTATTGTTTCTATCTCCTTACTATTAATCCAATTCCAAAAGCACATTTCATCATGTTTGCATCAAATAAGGTTCTACAAAGGTCATATTTATCCCTTAGCGAAATCATAAGATTGTATTTTTTGTGTATTTTTTCCAATTGTAGCAACTCATCATCTAACATTAAAGGAATATTATAACACCTTACATCAACGTGTTTTATTTTACAATACAAGGTAGGATATTTGGAAAGATGGATTGCACTTTGGCCATCAAAATTTAGTACATTTTTTTTTCTACAAACTTAGTTACTCCAAGAACCTATCCAATGAATTTCCTTGCATGCATTAGGTTTTTCCAATATAATTAATCTCAATGGTAGAAATATCGACCACCATTTGCAATCTAGAGACCCATGTGATTCTATTTCCCCTACAAAATTATAGATGTATCCTATTATGGATTTTCCAAAATCCGCATTACCTACCATATCGAAATTTGTAAATCCTTCCAACAAGGTATCATACCTAGAAAAAAAACTATAATAATTTGAGTCTTAATGTATCTTAGAATTCATTTAACTTCATTCAAATGTTCTTTGCATGGATTTTCAAGAAACCTGCTTACCACTCCCTCTGAATGCGAAATTTTAGGGCAAGTGCATACTATTGGATAGATTAGGCCTCCTATTGCTGAAGAATATGAAATATTGGACATCTCTACTTTTTCTTCAATACTAATGGGACATTGATTAAATGATAATTTTAGATGAGAAGCAAGTGGTGTACGTACAAGTTTTGCATCAACCATATTAATTTTTTCCAATACTTCCCAAGGTATTGTTGTTGTAACAATTGCATCCAAAAATCTACCTTACTAGTCCTAAATTCTTCATTGCAAAGGCATTGTCTAATTCTTCTTTTAACCCATTAATCATCAAATTTTATTTTCCAACAATTAACATGTCATCAACATATAACGATAAGATAAGAAAATTTTCATTTTCATCTCTTATAATGTATACATAATGATATGCATTTAAAATTCTAAAACCACAATCAATCATATAAGAGTCAAATTTATTATACCATTGATGAGGGGATTTTTTAATCCCGTATAGACTCTTCTTCAGTCGGAAAAAAATAAATAAATAAATAAAATAAGTCTATACCTTTTTTTAATAAATCCTTTTGGTTTTTCCATAAATATCTCCTTCCATATCTCCATGTGCAAAAGTTGTTTTGACATCAAATTGCTCCAATTCTAAATCTAGAGTAGTTATAAGAACAAATATTAACCATATTGATGACATTTTGACAATTGGGGGGACTTTTAATTAAATCAATACCTTCTTATTGCCTAAATCCTTTCAGCACTAGTCTTGCTTTAAATATTTGTTTATTTTATGTGTCTTCTTGTTTTGTTCAATACGCCCACTTTTTCCTTAAAACATTTCTTCCTTTGGGTTGTTCAACGAAATCCCACACCTTATTATCATGTAGCAACTTTAGTTATTTTTGCATAGCCCCTTTCCATTTGATACTATTTTCTCTTGCACTTGAAAACATGCAAGTTCACCTTCATGAATCAATAAAATAAATTTTGAGGGGATATACCTTTACAAAGGCCTATATAGTCTGCTAGACCTATGAATTCATAAATTTAGTGGCAATATTTATTCTAATGGTTTTTTATTTTGTTGTTCTTCATGTTCTTCTTCTTCCTTTTCCTCATTTTTATTTGTTTGCAATGGTTATTCATTATTTCCAGTGGTGTCTTAACCTTTTCTAGTAGTTTTAAACATTTGTTCTTCATTAAAAATGGCATCCTTTCTTTTTATAAATCTCTTTTTTATAGGATATCACAATGACTCATTCTCTGGATATCCTAAGAAAATGTATTTCGATGAATTTTAATCCAACTTGAACCATTGTTCTTTAGGAATATGCACATATGATTCATAATAAAAAATATTCAAATGACTCTAACATAAGTCCTCGCCATTATATATTTTTTAATTTTTCCATCATCCAATGAGGTTGAGGGAGAGTGATTTATTAAGTAGTAGGTTGTACGAAAAACCTCTTCCCATAAATATTTAGGAAAATCAAGATTTGAAAGCATAATTCTCACCTTCTATGTTATTGTTTGATTCATTCTTTTAGTTGATCCATTTTTCTTTAGGGCTTGAGGAACTATTTTTAAATATTTTGTACCATGTCTACTACAATATTATTGAAGGGCTTGGAAAAATAGTCACCACCATTATCTGTTATAATACATATCAATAATTTGTTAGTTTCCATTTCAACAACCATATGAAATTCTAAAAGGTGTCTAAAACTTGGTATTTTCTCATAGTAGGGAAAGCCCACAACATTTTTATGCATCATAAATAAAAGTAACAAAATAATTATCCCTTCCTAGTTATTGCGCCCAGAGACACTCTTCAACCTAGTATGGTAGTGATGTTATAATGTAATGTAATGTAATGTAAACATTTTAACTCAGTAAAAATAAAATAATAATAAAAATGACTGGTGGTATTGACCATGGAATATATTGAAAACCCATGGTATTGACTCATGGTATTCATGTGGAATATAACCTATTTAAAAGGGGAAATTAAACCATCCTAAATCCATCTTAACTCTGGATCTACCAAGCTTCGAGTGGGATCAAATATCTTGACATGGAAACCTCTTTTATAGTGAAAATATACTTTATGCCTCTCCGTGCATGGTATATTCGAATTTAAGATGGATCTAGGTTAGATTTAAATTAATTGGAACATAAACATCAGAATGTACCAAATCCAATATTTTTGAATCCCTTTAGGACTATCCCTTATAAATGATACCCTTTTCTATATGCCCATAATATAATGTTTGGAAAATTTAAATTATGTACCTTTTATCCCAGGTAAATGTTTTTTTCTTAGCAAAGGTTTCCAAGCCTCTTTCAGTCATGCATGTGAGTGTTCTATTGAAAAAACCTACTCTAGGCTCCTCCTTTGCAACAACAACAATATCTAATTTATGCAGTTTTGAATTTAATGTGTAAGAGTGCCTATTTTCTACCCCTTTGAAAAAACTAGTGAACCATTTACAATTTTTTAGCCTCACTTTCCAATCACTTTATGGAAACCTTCATCATCAATCTTACCATCTAAATCCAAATATTCTAAGATCTAGTAAATGCTTGAGTTGTTTAAGAAATAAAATAGAACCATATTATATATTTAATAGTACATCTCCTACCTCAATATTATCAATACTTTTACTATCCAAGGAAACATTACCCATTTTTCCATATTTCTAAGAAATAATTTTTTCTTGACTTGGGGAAGCATGGTAGGAGGCTCTCATAATCTATAAAGGTATGTGTACTTATAATAAACAATGATTAACATCTCACCATCTAATGTGACAATAGCGGTTTCTTCATTATTGTTGTTGTTCCCTACCTTTTTCTCCCTTTTTAATATCTTACAATATTTTATGATATGGCCAAGATTTTTGTAATGATAGCTTAGGTTATTCTTCCATGGCCAGACTTTGTCGTACTTATGGATATGGATCGTGTCGATTTATTTTTATTTGGTTTCCTTCCATAGCCACCAAGGGTATTTGATTCCATATATGATGTTTCCTCTCCTATAGGTTTCTTACACATATCTTAAATTAATAAACTATTAAAAACATCTTCAAAACAAAATTTACCTTTTGGTGTTGCATTACTTATGGTTACATTCAGGTTCTTCCAACTATGAAACATTGAGCCCAAATATCTCATCATCAAATACAATCTTCAATGAAGTGAGTTGACTCAACACCATGTGTAACTCATTTAAATGTTCATCTATTGGGTTGTATTCCTTCATTTTGAGGTTAAACAACCTCTTCATAAAAAAATTAGTTTGCGGACAGATGTGTCTCATTTATATAAATCATGAAGCTTTTTCCATAATTACCTGTTTTTCTTTTCTTTCAAAACATGAAAGCATAATGTGTATTCCAAACACTATTGAACAATAGTGATTGTATTTTGATCTATGTTTTCCCAGTTGATCAGGTGCTCAAAATTATGCTCAAAAATGAAAGTTATCGGAATGGTTATAAACCTAAATAATCACATAGATCTCGTCATTTTGAATCTGGTGCAATTTGTTTCACGGAAAACTGACACCGTATGCTCCCAGAATTGCGTTCTGTTCGTTTTCCCAACAGGAAAAAAATTGTGCAGGCTGCCCAGTTAGCATTCCATACATTTGATTTGGCATGGTTGACTGGGTAGGGTTGACCAATCAGGTCATGCCACTTGGCCACATTCTATGGGTGCTGGTTGGTGGATTTTTATTGGTTCGTTAGTGGCCAGCCACATGCTTCCATGTGGAAACACGGGGTCCACCAAAAATTTGTTTGCAATCTGAATTAGCCTCTGGCGAAGTTGACACCATGACCTACCTCATAAAAGTGCCAATTATTAACCGGAAAATCCACCATGTTACTTGTTAAAACATATGTTACAAACCTTAATTAAAGTGTATGTGGAGGAGGTTTGGGGGTAGGGGCCATGAATTAGCCCCAACCCCCCCATATGACACCATACGACCGTCGACGTGAAAAAAAGAGCACGGCCTTAGTGCTGAAATTTTTTATTAAAAATTTTAATTTGAACTATGTGTTATGGTTTTAAATGCGGATTTTAGGCATTATTGGGAAAATTAACTGTCCGAAAATTTCGCTTGGAATTCCACAAAAATGGCGCTCGGTTAGCTGAAATCAGGGCAAATTTGTAGGACAGATCCGGATTTTGTGGAATTTGTGGTGCGGTTAGCAGCGAAACTAGGGAGTCTCATAACTTCTTCAGTTTTTGACCAATTTTGGAGCAAAAAGAGGCTAGACAGGCATTTTTGACAGTTCTGGAGCTGATGGAATAGTTTTTGAACCCATTTGAGCATTTTAAATGTATGTAATCACCATTTTGAGCATAATTAAAGAGGGCCAATCCATTGGAAGCTAGACCAAGGAGACATAACCCATGAGGGGTGAACTCCTTCATCATTTGTTGTGCAGTGTTTATTTTTATGGTGTATTTTTTTGTTGTTTCTGCTATTTCAGAGTTTTAAATTTATGCTTTATGTGTTTAAAAATTTAACATAAAGGCTCATAAAACTCAGTTCTTTACACTTGAAATTTATAAACCCTCAAGAATATTTTCATTAAGATCTCATACAGATCAATTTTGGTATCAGAGCTTAGGTTTTCTTTGCTCCTGTGAGGATTTAATTTTTTGCAAGTGTTTCTGATGCTTACAAGGTTGAAGCTCAAGAGAGGAGAAGGAAATCTTGTTGTTGCAAGTCCTAAAGTTCGGTTAAGGACAAGGAGAGCATGTTTTCCACAATATTCGCCAGAAATTATTCCTCAAATTTCAGTTGAAGCTTCAACAAGTATGTCACATGAAGGAGGATCTGATTATATGTCAGATGAAGAAAATACTTTCATAAAATCTTTCCTTGACATGACTGAAATGGTGAAGGTTCTCTATGAAGAGAGAAATTCAAGATTGCAGGGTGAAAGTTCCAAGCCTTCAAAAGGTGAGGGTTATTATGGAGGAAAAGGAGGAGATAATTATAAGCCTTCAAAAGGAAATGGTGACAAACCACCCTCTTCTCCACCATCATCTTCACCTGCATCATCACCTTCATCTTCTTCCTCTTCAGCAACAACTGTTACTCAAACACATCCACATACCCCAAGGGTGCATGGTAAAACTCCCTTATTAAAACTTGGTATCAAAATTTGAACTTCCTATGTATAACAACGAAGTGAACGCTGAAACACTTGATAATTAGGCTCGTCAACTTGAATTTTATTGCAGGATTCAGAACATCAAATATTATGAAACAAATATTGAGCTGGCTTCATTAAGGTTGGAAAGTGTTGCTTTGATTTGGTGGGAAGCCAAAACACAAGAGGATGTGAAAAATCAGGGTAAGGTTTCAACCTCTTGGATATATTTTATTGCTACACTTATAAGACAATTTTATCCATTAGATTATATGCAAAAGACTATTATGGATTGGCAGAATTTTATACAACTAAAGGGTCAAAGTGTGCAAAGTTACACGCAAGAGTTTAGAAGAAGGTGTTTTACTAGGTGTAGACTTGAATTCACAATACACTTTGTTGAAATATATTGGGGGTTTACACATTTATTTAATACATACTATCCTTATGTTTAATCCTACAAGTTTAGATGAGGTTTGTGTCCAGGCAACACACCTTGAAGCAAGAGGGGAAAACATTTCACAAGAGGGTATAAAGAATCCATTCCCAAGTGGAGACAAGAGTAAGAGTAAGTTCAAAGGGAAAGAAAAGAAGAATGCATGCATCAAGAAGGAAGGAGAAAAAATAACATGCAAACATCGTTCCAAAGAGGGTCATGATGAAGCTCATTGTTGGAAGCTAACCAAAGAAGTTTAACAACAAAGGGAAGCAAAAGATAGCTGCAACTACACAACATGACTTAGGCTCCGATTTGGGAGATGAAACAAAGATCATAGCAATGGGAATGTGTTGTAGCTCCTACAACACCCTCCAAAATCAGGTTGCTCGAAACCGAAGAGATAGTCATTTAAGTGGTAGCCGGACCCACACCCCAGACGGGATCCCTACTCCAAACGGTTCAAAGTCTAATTGGGACTTTCTACCGGGGAGATCCCCTACTGTTGGCCGGACATATTTTCCCGTCAACAGAATGAAAGGTAAGGACATAGAAAGCACTAGCTCTTAAATTTGTCCAAATGATACTCAAGATGAGAAAAGTAGAATTGAAATTTTCGATATTTGAGTTATTTCAAAGAACACCAAAATTGATACACTCTTTGATAGTGGTTCACAAGAAAAATTTGAGTTCAGAATACTTAGTCAAAAAGTTAAATTTAGATACCATTCCTCATCCAAGAACTTATCCTTTAGGTTGGATATGAAATAATTAAAAATTACAAGTTACAAGGAAATGCATACTTAGATTTTCAATTACAACAAACTTTCTTGATGAAGTTGAACTTGATGTGTTCCACTTGATATTTGGGGAATTGTTTTGGGAAGCCCATATTTGTATGATAGGAAAGCTATTTTTCATCGCCATGAAAACAAATATGACTTGTTCAAAGATGGTATTGAGTAAATTGTTAAAACACATCGACATAAACTAAATCTTTCACTCGTAAATGCCAAAAAAATGAAGAGACTCTTTAACTCTAGCAATAATTTTGTGCTTTTAATGGTCAAAAAAAAATGATGTTCAGAATGAAGCTTTTCAAGGTTGTGACTCAGATTAAAATCTAATTTGGTTGAGTTTTTTTAACCAATATGATGAGATGTTTTAGGAGCCAAAAGGATTTCCTCCCAATAGAAGAATCCAACATGAAATACAATTGCAGCAAGATTTTCCTCTTCCTGACAGTGGCATGTATAGGATGCCAGTGATGGAAAGTGAAAAAGTCAAAAATAAAATTCAAAAGTTTTTGGACAAAGGGATCATCAAACCAAGTACTTCGCCATGCGGGTCACCTATTTTTTTGGTGCCAAAGAAGGATGGAACATGGCGCATGTGTGTGGACTTCTGTGCATTGAACAAAATTACGTTAAAGAATCATTACCCACTTCCTAGAATTGATGATTTACTTGATCAATTCAAAGATGCAAAGTATTTTACTAATTTGGACTTATGGAGTGGCTATCATCAAATTAGAATTTCTGAAGGTGACATATGGAAGACAACATTAAAAAAAAAACAAGATTTGTTTAAATGGCTAGTTATGCCTTTTGGTCTTTGCAATGCTCTGACTACCTTTATATGTGTGATGAATGATGTATTGAGGCCATTTCTAGATGGATTTGTGATATTATACTTAGATGACATCTTGATTTTCAGTAAATCTCGTGAATAACATGTCATGCATGTCAAAAAGGTACTTGATGTCTTTAAGAAAGAACAATTGTTTTTAAATATGTCAAAGTGTGAGTTTGGAAAAAATTATTTAGCGTGTTTGGGTCATATTGTTAGAGGAGGTGAATTGGAAATAGATCCCTCCAAGGTTGATTTCATTTTGAATTGGCCAAAGCCCAAAACAGTTACAGAGGTAAGAATATTTTTTGGAAAAACCCAATATTGGAGGAAATTTATTGCTAACTTTTCTTCCATCGCAACTCCATTGCATGCATTGACAAGTGTGAAGCAGGTCTTCCCGTGGGGAGGTAAACAACAAAATTAATTTTATGCATTGAAAGAAAATATCACTTCAACCCCAGTACTTGCACTTCCATACTTGAGACATTCATTTGAGATTCATATTGATTCCAGTGAATATGTCATGGGTGTGGTCCTCATGCAACATGGTAAGCCCTTCTGTTTTCATTTAAAAACTTTTAATGTTGCATTGATTAACTACAATACATATGACAAGGAGTTGTATGCTTTGGTGAAAAGTGTGAAAAAGTGGAAGCACTACTTGATGGGTAAGTAAACAATCATTCACATTGATCATCAACCATTGCAATACTTGCAATCACAAACAAATTTGCATCAATCAAGGAACTTTTGATGGATGGGTTTTCTTCAACAATTCCACTTGGTGATAAGGTATAAGAAGGGTATCTACAATAAAGTTGCTGACATGATTTTCTAGCCCTAGTTTTAGTGCTACTACTATTCTTAAGCATACTTCTATTTTGCATGAGAGCTATGCTTAACAATATACTTTAGATAGAGATTTTCAAGATGTATGTGCAACTTTAAGTCAAGGGAACCAAGTAGAGGAATTGGATTATCACATGCATGATAACTTGTTGTCCATCTTGGTAGTATTTGTATTCCACAGAGAGAAAGATTCAACATCATAAGAGAGGCACATACTTCTCTTATTTCTGGTCATTTAGGTGTAATTAAGATGGTGGCACATCTACAGAGGTATTTTTATTGGCCTCATATGCTTGAAAGTGTGTCACATTTTATTAGAGGTTGTTCATTATGTGTTTTCATTAAGAATAGCAATAGAAAGTTAGGATTGTACACACCACTTCTAGTACCTTCTTGTCCATGGAAGAGTGCTTCTATGGATTTTGTTGGACGAATTCCTATGTAAAAAATGAATCATGATTATATTTTTGTAGTTGTGGATAGGTTCAACCAAATGTGTATTTTGATGCCATGTAAAAAGAAAATTACAGCTGAAAAAACTGCTCAGTTATTCTTTCAGAATGTATAGGTTCATTTTTTATTTCCCACATCCATTGTTAGTGATCGATATTCTCATTTTGCTAGGAATTTTTCGTCAAGCTAGTGGGGATTCATGGACACCAAATTGGAAAATAGTACAACATTTCATCCGAAAACAGATGATCAAATAGAGGTGGTGAACATGATGGTGATACATCTTCTTCATGGTTATTACAAAATCATCCTAATTTGTGGGATGAAAACTTGCACTATATTTAGCATGCTTATAACCGGGCCAAGCACTCTTCGACTCAAACATCGCCATTTGAGGCATGTTTGGGATATTTTCCTAAATATCCTTTGGATTTAATTTTTGGAAAGGATATTTCTATTGATGGTCACAGTGACATAGAAAAAGATAAAAGGTTCATTGAACAAATCCAATTTATGCATTAAACAGTTCAAGAACAGTTGGAAAAGAGGCAAAGTCAAGTACAAAACAAGGCATGATAAGCATCATGTAGATCACAGATTCCAAGTCAGTGATTAATTTTGGCTTCACATTAGCAAAGAAAGGCTTCAATGAGAAGGTAAAAAATTGAAACCAATTTGATATGGTCCATTCAGAATTTTACAAAATATTGGTGATAATGCCTTCAGGTTGAATTTTCCTTCATATATGCATATTTATGTATTTGTTAATGTTGAGAACTTAAGGTTGTATGAACCGCCTTTGATTGAAGATCAAAGAGAAAATGTTCAGATTCCTTCGATTGAGGATTTTTCTCCCAAATACCTTGATGAACTACAACAAGACACCATTCTTGACAGAAGAACAAGGTCTTCAAAATGAGGGAATGTGGAGTACCTTCGTGTGGGGATCAAAGGAACAAATCTAAGCAAAGCCAAAAGGATCGAGATTGGAAAGGTGAGGGAACTGTACCCTCATCTATTGAATAACTGAAAGTGGTCTTATGGGGTCCAAAAGCTTCAAGTGGGGAGGAGTGATCAAGTGCTAAAAATTATGCTAAAAAATTAAAGTATTTGGAATGGTGTGGAACCTAAACAACCGCATAGATCTCGTTGATATGAATTCGGAGCAAATAGTTTCATGGAAAAATGACACCATATGATCACGAAAATGTGTTATGTTCATTTTCCCAAATAGGAAAAATTTTGACAAAATTGTGCAGGCTGCCGATTCAGCAGTCTGTATAGCTAACTAGGCACGGTTTACTAGTCAAGGTTGACTGTGCAGGGTTGACCAGTCAGGTCACTCCACTTGTCTACATTCTATGGGTGCTCGTTGGAAGACTTTTATTGGTTGATTGGTGGCTAACCACATGCTGTCACGTGGCCAAACTAGAGGCTGGTGGCCACCAAAAATTTGTTTGCAATCCACATTAGCTGCCTCCGATGAAGTCAACACTGTGACCTTCCTCATAGCAATGCCATGTCTTAACCGGTCAAGCCACCATGTTACTTGTTAAAACATACGTTAAAAACCTTAATTAAAGTGTATGTGGCGGAGATTTGGGGGTAGGGGTTGGGGCTTAGCCTCGACCCCCCCCCCCCCAACCCATATGACACCATACAACTAGCAGCGTGGAACCAAGGGCACGGCCTTAGCAGAGAAATTTTTTATTAAAAAAATTTAATTCGAACTATGTGTTATGGTTTAAAATGTGGATTTTAGGTGTTATCGAGAAAATTAACTTTCTGACAATTTTGCCCAGGATTCTGCGAAAATGGTGCTTGGTTAGCTGAAATTAGGGCGAATTTGTAGGACGGGTCTATATTTTGGGGAATTTGTGGTGCGCTTAGCAGCAAAAGTAGGGAGGCTCTTAAATTCTTCATTCTTTGACCAATTTTGGAGCATAAAGAGGCTAGACAAACATTTTTTACAGTTCTGGAGCTAATGGAATAGGTTAATTTGAAGCCATATGAGCATTGTAAATGTATGTAATCACCATTTTGAGCATAATGAAAGAGGGCCAAGCCATTGGAAGCTGGACCAAGGAGATGTATCCCAGGAGGGGTGAAATCCTTCATCATTTGTTGTTTTTTGGTTATTTTATGGTGTATTTTTCTGTTATTTCTGCTATTTCACAATTTTAAATTTATGCTTATGTGTTTAAAAATTTAACATAAAGGCTCATAAAGCTCAGTTTTTTTACACTTCTTATTTATAAACCCTCAAGCACATTTTCATGAAGAACTGATACAAATCATGAGTCTTCATCATCATTGATGAGAGGTTATTTTGTTTTCCCTCAGTCAACAATTGAAACTCTTTCAAGGTCAGTGTATCTTCCATTTTTTTACCTCCATATGGTGAAGTTTAGCTAGATATGCTTGTCCATGCTTATCATCAAATCCATTGAAACCACCTGTAAATGAACCCTACACACACCTAATTTCTGAAAATTCTTTGGCATTTTTCATCCAATAATAAAATTAAACATATATCATGAAAAATTAATAGATCTCATGATAAAAATGACAAAAATAAACAAGAAAAAAATGCCATAAATTTATGTATAAAGTAGTGTACCAAGAATAACCACAAAAAACCATAGATAAATGATAAATAACTTTGATTTTTAGCAAAAATATATACATCAAGCTTCAACTCAAGTCAATCTTGTTCATTTTGTGCTTGAGAAAAAGTACATATATAGAGGCTCTTATATATAAAGGCCCAAAACTACTACTGCAAACTAAACACATTTGACTCATTCTATGAATCAATATTAATGTAATGTTATTATAGCAACATTTTTTTAAAATATTTATGCCCATATGCATGTCCATTTTGGAATAGGGCTTCCATAATTTTAATTTAACTATCAATAAATATTATGTGTATGGTATGGGTTTAACCTCCATGGAATATTTTAGAATATATATATATATATATATATATATATATATATATATATATATATATATATATATATATATATTGGCATTACCAGACTTATTATAGACTTAGAGTCATGGATCGACCTTAAAAAAGTCTCGGATTCAATACTCCCTAAGAGTCCCACCACTTTAGGTTCAAATATGCATCAAGTGCCCATGCACATGCTTGTTGAAATCAGACTTAAAGATAGAATGACAAAGAGCTTCAGAGAGAGAGAGAGAGAAATCTCAAAATAAACACATAGACTCAAATGCCCATAATGGAAATACATCTTCCTTATTTATATGATTTCGAGAGATCCTCAAGCATCTTCTCGAAATATGACATGTCTACATAAAATGTACAAACTCTAGATCTCGAATCTAAATTTTCCGTAGATTCTCTGAAATGTGGGTCAAATCCCACCAAAAGTCGGAGAAGTGCTCCGAGTTTCAGATATTCATCCAGAAAGTTAACCCAAAATTTTACTTTAGAGGACAGACCCCTCCACTTAGTCATTTTAAACTCTCCTAAGATTTACACAATGGATATTTTTTCAGAATCCCACAATACTGGTCACACTCACTGTCAAGTGACTATACATGAAATACAACTAATCATGCTTCTTTACAAAGATCTTGTCAGTCGCTTGGATACCCATAATTATCACTGTCACTTGAGTAATACAAATGTTGAGGACTTGGTGACAAATTTGCTTCTACATGAGGTGGCATGATATTATAGCACAGAAAGAAAGGAGATCCATACATGCTAGGTACTCTCTCATCTACAGGATTACAAAGTGACCCAAAGAATTGATATATTTATTTATTGATGGGTTTCTCTGGTGGATGAATATTATGTACTTTAAGTGTGTTGAACAAGTGTTCTATCTGAAAGAAAAACCATGCCTCAGACTGAGTATTGTTCTGATATCTTCTCGAAGGTAGTTAATAAATTCATTTTTTCTACTGGTCCAAAATATTCCTTCCCTTGGGCACCAATCAAGTAGCAGTATTTTGAACCCAGGTGACCAGTGGTTGTAGGGATTACTCATAGAGCTACATTCGAACATCAACCAAACTATTTTGGCATATTTTGTGTATATTAGGATATTACAATAGCCTGCATATCTCAACAATGGCTCATACAGACAAATATATCTTTGTCCTATAAAAGGTGCAAATCTAATGGCCCCTTGACACATTTTGGGTGACTCTATAAAATACATAATATTACTTACATTACTATGGCTACTATTAATCCATTTTTCAAGAATGAACTCATATGCAAGACTCTTCTCGACCCTATATATGAGACACTGAAAACAAAATGACATATGACAATATTTACATATTAAAACCCACTGAAAACCCTCTAGAGCAGGGGGGAGGTGATGATGAAGTTGAAGATTATGGACAACTGAACATCTTGATTTATTTTGGAGCTGCTTCTCTTGAAAGAAAATCTGATAGGCAATTATCTTTTCCCTTTTTATATTCGATTTCAAACTCGAATCCACCCAACCATAGGCTCCATATTAGTATCCTATTGTTTCCTTGTTCTAAGAATATTTTGTTTCTAAGCATCCCAACCATATGTTTCAGGTATGATATTGTAATGAATCTTACTGGCTTTAGGAATAACCTGAATCTTTTGATTCCATTTTTGACAACAAGAATTTCTTTATGAGAAGATGGATACCTGCGTTCAGTTTCATTGAAACATCCTGATGAATATGAGAAAACTTATTCCCTTATTTCATTTTTTTGCATCAAAACTCCTGCCCATACTTCATTGGATGCATATGTTTATAAAATGTAAGGAAATTCATGTCTTGGAAGACCCATACTTGGAAAATTTTGGACCGTTCGTTTGATAATTTGAACTGCATTCGTCATAGATGGAGACCATTCTATTCCTTTGAGCCTCTTCTATAGGACCTTGACATCTTTGCCTTGATTTTCATAAAATTTTCGAATGTAATTGAGGCTTCCCAAGAACCTCTATGTTATCACTGGAAATTCGTACAAGAAAAATACAATAGGAAATGTCATAAAGAAGGTAAAAAAAAGGATTTACAAGGAAGAAACACATTACAAGATCTGAAAATTTTAACTTTTCCTAAGGTCAAGCAGACAAATTTATCAAATAGCGCACAGAAAGCACTGACCCTAAGCGATCCACATGGCCTTTTCTTTGATAGTAGCGAAGATCTTCACGGCTATCCCTCAGATAGTCATGTGATCTTGGGTATGGCGGAAAGTCACCATTTGGGACCACATGGCACACTTGAAGAAGAAGATTCCCACTCGAGCCAGCCAAGTACAACCACGTTGGAGCCACCTTGAGGCCTTAAGTGTATCACACAATGCAATCAACCTCCCACTCTTGTGTCAAGATCCATATTGTACCAAAAGAGGGAGGGAAAATTTGAAATTTTCCTATAAAATACCACCATGGAAATAAGAACAAGAGAACACATTGTTATGCTGGCCAAATTGCTTGAGAGAAAACCAACAGTGTGTTTTCCAAGTAGCAAGGAGTGGAAGGATTTATTTTTTGGCCATCCAACACCTCAATCCAAGAGAAGAAGTTCACCAAGTGTCTGTTATTCTACCATCCGTCGAGGAGAGAGAGAGGCTTGTAAGAAGCTTAAAGGGAAGAGACCCCCTTTCCTTGAATATTAGAGCTCCACAGCTCTAAGGATTCATTGCAAGTGATTTAGCATCATATTCTCTTATACCATCAACAAATAATAAAAGGGTAAGATTTCTCTATTTGGATTATTAGTGTGTTTGACGCGATTGAACTTCTTATTTTATATGAGTATTTTATTTTATTTTTCTCGTTTATTGTAGCATGATATGTTTGTTACTTAGTTTACTACATGTTATTTTGTTCCACTAACAATATAACAAACCGACTAACCAATTACTTGCTTGTAGGACAGCATCCTCCCCTACCAAGCACAATGCATTTCATCTGCCCATGCATCAAATTCACTACAACGGGAATGGCGACTCCACTTCTTTCTTTATTTTAAGCTAGTGGTTGTTGTTTGCAGGTCCTCTCTCCTGCCCAGACTTGCTGCAAGATCATTCCTTCTTCTCCTCAACACTTTTCATCCTCCCTCAGTGAGAAATTTGGCTCAGAGAAGGAAGAATTTTCGGACACTTCAAATCTGCATGCATTTAGCCTAGACAGATGCGCAAATCACGCGCCTGTGCAAAAATAAGTCGCATGGAAGACAGTGAGAACATTTTTCACTGCTTTTTCTAATTTTTAGTAGTTTTAAAGTGATTGGAAACCCATAATAAAATTTCCTTCACTGTGTTCTGGTGTTTCATGACTGGTTAGGACACTTTTTGTTGAAGTTTAGCTTAGGAATTAGTTTGTTTTAATTTTATTTTGTTATCATCACAAATAACACATAGTTTAAGTAGGGGTGAGTAAGTGGCCTTCAATCCACAAATTCCATATGAAAAAAATATTTTCTGATAATATAAATCAAACACATAAGATAATTAGCGGAAAGTAAGTGGCCCATAAATCCACACATCTTTAGCTAGTTTTTGTTTTTTCAAATTTGTTGCATTAGGTTAGTTCAATTTTTTGCATTAGGATTCGGGACAAAGACCAAAATATATAAAAGAATGCAAGTAATCTCTACCACCCTTACACCCCTTGGTGAGCCAGGGTACGCATATGAAAACTTTCTAAAGATAATTTTCCATCTCCCTATAATGCAAAACTTAGTCTAACTAGGAAAAGTGTAAATCTGCACATTGTTTATTTTTTGCAAGGAACAATCACACATAGGGTAATTAGAGACGGATTGTAAAGGATCACTGCATATCCATATCTTATAACATTGTGATTGTACACTTCAAAGCACACATGAAGCATCGGTAAGCATCGGACCAAAAGGCACCCAGTGTGTTGGGACCTTTGTCCTCTCCTTAGTTGTTTCACCAAGGCACACCTTAAGAAAATTAAGACTCTCTAAAAGTAACCACTAATTGAACTCGCTAAATTATCTCCATAGGGGCCACAAAAGAAATTATAGTTCAGGTTAGGACCATTAGGGGTAGGCATCCAATAAGCTACCATGGTCATTCTACTTTTTGAAACATAGATGTTGAATTTTTAGGGAGCTTAAAATCTATCTATCTGCCCACAGAACAGAATTCCCGAGCGCCACACAGACTCGTTTCAGGGGGGGTTAAGCTTAGGCCCAGTGCGTGCGATACTCTTTAGGGCTACCTGACCCATCTAGTGCTCGGTACTAGTATCTTAATACCAAGAAGCTCAAGACTCAAACGCTAATGTGGGATGACGGTACTTTAGTGGCCAAATCTAGGGCATCCTTCCCTATAGGTGACAGTGCAGGCATCACTATATCCTCATACATTTACCTTGGTTGATTCTTTGACTACTAGAATGCATCGCCAGTTCTTTTAGGATAATAGCCCCAGTACCCATCAAAATATATCTTTGCAAGGCCCAGTTACATTTTAGAGTCTGAGGACAATTAGGGACAATTAGGTCATTTTAGGCTTTTTGAGTATTATACGCGAAACAACCAAAGCCATATTTTTTCTTGCTTGATCACATAGAATTAATCTAAAGGAAAAGCTTACCTTTTTTTTTTATTTTTTTTATTTATGTGATCATATTTTGTTTGGTAATAATCTCCCTCCTCTTAGAAAACTAAAAAATATTTCTAAAATTAACCAAGTCGACACCATAACGAACCCAACGGGACCTCGTCGATCTAGAATTTTTTTGGACCTCCCCCGATTAGAGGGAGGACTGCGAGGTATTTCACCATTTAGGCGTCAAAGACGACACACTCCCACCCTTATTGGATCATCCTTTATCAGGTAATATTTAGTTGGAAACCCCCAATGGTCACCCAATACCACACCCGTGGAAACCCCAACAGGGTCACCCAATACCACATCCGTGGAAACCCCAACAGGTTCACCACATAAAACTCCTCCCACAACCCCTAGAGGGTAGAGGAGCGCTACTCCTTCGGGGAATCAACAAAACACACAGCAGGGTACGTCACAGGGTAATATTCCCAGACGCCCCCACATATCATGACACTAAGATCCCTGTGTTTCCACAGTACACAATGGCACTCAATACTCACTTACATTTTTTAGCATCATTAAACCTCCTAGATCTATCAAAGCTAACTAATGAACCCATTTCACACAGCTCCAATTGGCCCCCCATGCCCACGATGTATAAATTATACAAAAATTATCTATATCAATGGATTTAATCCGATCATGCAATATACTAAAGCAAGATACTAAATACTTCTACAAATCAATTGCCGAAAATAAACATGATCGCCAATCAAAACAAGTAAATAAAGAAGAAAATCAAACCACAACACAGATATTTTCCTGGGGAAATCTTACTGCTCAAAACCCCTCTATCTTCTATTGTATATTTTCCAAGGAATCATGAAACAATTACAATGCACTCTTCTCACAAGAGTTTCCTACACTCTGATAATTGTCTCACACTGATTCAGACAAAATTGGTCCAACACTTAGCCAATTCTCAGCCTGCCTTTCCCATGCAATTCATGGGGAATGCAATCCCTATTCCTTAGGAATTTCATCCTTTCTCAACTTTGCAAGTATCATGGGCAATCCTGTGGTGTTTTAACTACATCCGGACAGTTTTCTAATAATACAAATGATAGTCAACTTCCCATTAACCTGTGTCTCAAATGGGTCTCCACTGGAACTGACATGCATGCAACTATTAATAGTAAATCATCAGTTTCATGGAATATCAATTCATGTGAATTAAATCTGATTTCATTCACTTGATCTTTCACTAGTGCAACAAACAGTTACAACTAGTTCAACTGGCTTTAACTCACTTAACTGAGTTAACTAATTTCTCATGCATTAAACTAATGAACTAACTGCAACTTGAACTCTAAATCACATAGAATCACTCTGCATGACTCACAAACCACCCTCAACTCGAATTCCATGAGCTAATTGAATCTATCACACTCAGTTAACTATTACAAGTGATTATGAGATAAGATTACAATTTATTGTCCAATTTATTTAAGGGATAAATAAATTTGACACATATTTCTTCTAATTTAATTAAGAAATAATTAAATCAAAAGCCTCCATGGTAGCCATTTTTGGGTGCCAATTTCACTATTTCTTGTTGCAAATTTCAACATTCCCTCTCAACAAGAAAAGAATCAATCTGTCCCGGTCCGATACCTTTGGAATGTTCTTGCATGCAACACTTCTCTAGTGTTGTTCGCACATGAAACTATCCTAATACTAAATAGCGTTCAAACAACTAAATTAGTATAATGCATCTGTCATTAGAGTCTTATTACTACTGGATCCTATTGCACATGTCTATTGGACTCTCTGCACTGCCGAAATCTGCATCCATGCACTCTGCACTTCTGCCAACTCTGATATGCGCTCCAGTATCTAACACCTGTCACTTTGATTTTTGTCTTCCTGACATCCGACTACATCAATATAAATGATCCTTCCTGCTACTGCTGTATTGTGGGCTCCTCGTAGCCAGGTTCGATCCATGAGACACACCATCTCAATGAACCCTGCCCAAATTTCTTATTGGGATTAATTTTTCACATTTCCCCACCTCACACCTGGAGGTATAGCTGCATGTACTCCCTCTACACATCTGGCTCTAAATTTCCCCCTCTTGGAGGTCTCTTCATGAGTGGTTTGTGCCACTCCATGATCCTCATCTTGTGGCTTCTCCACATCTTGAGGTTCATCCTTTGGAACCGAGAGTTCCTCATCTATATGCAAATCAAGCTCCCTCTCAAGGGGCAATCACATGTATTTATCACACTTCCCCATGGTACATCCCTTTCATGTGTCTATGTGCACAAGAGTTCCCTTTGGAAGCCCTGTAGAAATCTGTGACATGACCTTCAAAGCTCTGTGGTTTAGATGACCCAATATCTTGTGTCATAACTCACCCTCATCTTGGCTCACCACTTTTTCTACTTTACCCATCAATGTTGTGCAACCATATACATCAAGTTTGTATATATTCTTCACATGAATCCCAATATTCTTGGTTTTTTATGTGGCTTTCTGTCGAAGTAAATCTTTCCCTTCATTGAAAACCACATCATAACCTTTATCCTCTAAAATTGCGACTAAAACTAAATTATTTTTCAATCCTGGTGCATGCACTACATCTTTTAATAAGAAGGCTTTACCTGACTGTATCTATAAGGTAACTGTACCAATCCCAGTAGCACTGTATCACCCATCATCACCCATTTCGATATGCGTCTGGAGGTCCTTCTCCTCCAAACTACTAAAAAGTTATTTATCTCCCGTCATATGGAAAGATGCACCACTATCCAAGTACCACAATGATCCCATCGTAGTTGAAACCATGCAAGCGATGAGCAAGAAGTCCAACTCAAATTGCAAGGCCAAAGCCTCACCAACTACAGATCCTGAAGCCTTCTTGTTCTTCTTCTTTTGTGGAAAATTCACTACAAGAAAAAAGGACATTAGTGAAGGGCGAAAAATGTCACCATAAGCTCATTGGCGAGGGTCAAAAGAGCCTCCGTCACCAAAAATTGAACGTCACCAAAGGTGGCGTCGCCAAAAGTATAGGTGTTATGGTGAAATTCAAGGTCCATCACCAATAATGTTTTATAATGATGGATAGTGATTGTCACCATTTCATATGAGCAATAGTGATGGACAATAGCCTCCATCACCAAAAAACTGAACGTCACCAAAGGTGGCATCACTGAAAGTATGTGTTGTGGTGACATTCAAGGTCCGTCACGAATATTGATGATGATGAGGGATAGTGACCATCACCATTTCATATGAACAACAATGATTTTTTGTGATGGACCTTTCATGGCCGTTACTATTGGTGCATATATATGGCGACGTTCGTTGACCGTCACCATTTCATATTTGGTGAGGGTCAAAAAATGTCTTGATAAGCTCATTGGTGACATCAAGGTTCATCACGAATAATGACTATAATGACAAACAATGACCCTCACCATTTCATATCAACAACAACAATTTATGGTGACGGACCTTTAAGGGCCGTCACTATTGATGCGTATATATGGTGGAATTCGTTTACCGTCACCATTTCATATTTTGGTGAGGGTCGAAAAATGTCACCATAAGCTCATTGGTGATGGTCAAAAGATCATCCATCACCAAAAACTGACCACCGCCATTCCCTAAGAATATCAGGGCACGATGTAATCGAACCACCAACCTCCTGCTTATAAAGCAAGTGCTCTTTCATTGAGCAAGCACCCTTTAAAGAATCATAATTTTAGCAATTATATCTTGAAACCTTTATAGATTGTAAATTCTAGGGTATTTTCCGCTAGAGGGTCTTTTCCTTGTACTACAACTTGTTCTTCACTAATGATGGCCTCTTACAACAAACCATGTTTGAATTTGACAGATTGCATTAAAAGAATGAATTACTCTAAATAAATTGTTTCCAACTAAGCAATTTCTATAAACAAATATGGAAATATTCATTAAGTAGAAATATTATTCTAGCATAATAACATGTTAGACAACCTAAATTATATTAAAAATCCTTTATATAAATCTATAATATCCCCTCAAATTCAACTATCTCTTTATGCAACATTCCTTCAATCTCTACAATTTGTCTCCTTGATTCAGTAACCTTAGTACCAGAATAAAAGTATTCAAATGTGGCAATTTTTTGTCCTATCTAACAGAGAAAATTAAAAACCTCTCTAAACAACATTTCCACTTTATTTGCAACCTATACATTTGCATCAAAATGCACATTAATTTGGATCTGGGGGGTCCTATGCCATAGGTATGATAGGCATATAAAATAATTAGCAAGAATATACCAATATGTATAATTTGTATCATAAAGTACCTCTACAACTTCATTTCTGAACCAATCTTGTTGATGTGGATCATGGAACTCTAATTTTGAAGGTGGCAAATGTAGAGACAAAACATTTATGGAGGAATATTAGAAACATACAATAATACTTCCAAAGCTCTCACATTGAATTTGGGAAGAACATACATCCAATATATTAGTATATAATAGCCATTAATTGTCATACACAAGTATGGGTACTCCAGAAAAATCATGAGTTACATAAACTATGTAAGATATCACAAGGTCAAAATAAAAAAATAATATGAAAACTACTTCCAAAATATAAAGGAGCCAAATTCAGTGGCATACGAAGAGAGAACATTGTGGAAATGATTTAGGTGTAGATTTAAAGTTTAATTCATGGTTTATCATATTTCTTAAAGCATGGTGGCTGAAAAGGCTGGCAAAGTGTAACTGGAGAGAGGAATCAACACTATTGGTAAATTTGATGGAAAAAAAATAATTTTTTTTTACAAGCTCACAAAGGAAGCTTTGAGGCCAAAATTTGAAGTTGTTTTTATCTTACATGGATAAGACAACATATAATTGGAAGATACCACGACATCCCTGATGTAGAATGAGATCTAGACGCTTTTCTCAAGCAAAACAGTCTCAAATCATATGTGGTGTGTTTCAGTGGTTCTCCCATTTATAACACCTACAACTATTATGATAAACAAGTTCATGGAAAAATAAAGCAGGCTAAAAATGAGGGTTGAGAGTTATGGTGAATGACCTTGTCTTGGACATGTTTTTGTAGAAATTCAGTTTGATCATTGAAAAATGAGTCACTACCTTGTGTTCAAGTCCACATTCAGACACCACTCTAACTTGAGGTTACTCTTGTAAATTTAAATAGTGAAATAAACAGTGAACAAGTGAATTTTAGAAAAAGGGATAATGGTCAGATAGAAACATATAGTTGAATTTTCTGGCAGAACTGAAGCAAAATCTTGTGGTTAAATCATCTCAGCATCTCTAAGGGAGTAGTAGACAAGAAATCCATTTTGAATTTCAATAAGAGTGGGGAGCTAAAAATGACACTCAATAATTTCAATAATTTATGTAACTCATGATTTTTATGGAGTACCCATAATTAGTTTTCATACACAATTATGGGTACTCCAAAAAAATCATGAGTTACATAAATTATGTAAGATGTCGCAATGCTAAAATAAAAAAAATAATATGAAAAGTGCTTCCAAAATATAAAGCAGCCGAATTCAGTGGCATAATAAGGGAGAACATTGTGGAAGTGATTTAGGTGTAGCTTTAAATTTTACTTCATGGTCTAGCATATTTCTTAAAGCATGGTGCTTGAAAGGGTTGGCAAAGGGTAAGTGGGGTGAGGAGTCAACACTGCATGGTACATTTCATGAAAGAAAGAAAAAATTGAATTTTTTTTACAAGCTCACAAAGGAAGCTTTGAGGACATAATTTGAAGAAGTTTTTGCTATCTTAGATGGATAAGGCAACATATAATTGGAAACAGACAACACTGCTGGTACATTTGGAGAGGGTATTGCAGATCCAGAGGGAAGATGCCATGACAGCCATGATGTAGAATGAGATATAGACGTTGTTCTCAAGAAAAACAATCTCAAATCATATGTGATGTGTTTCAATGGTTATCCCATTTATAACACCTACAACTATTATGATAAAGAAGTTCATGGAAAAATAAAGCAGGCTAAAAATGAGGGTCGACAATTATGGTGAATGGCCCTGTCCTAGACATCTTTTGGTAGAAATTTAGTTTGATCATTGAAAAATGATTCATTTCCTTATGCCCAGGTCCACATTCAGACACCACTCCAGCTTGAGGTTACTCTTGTAAAGTTAAATAGTGAACTCAACAGTGAACAAGTGAATATTAGAAAAAATGGAGAATGGTAAGATAGGAACAATATAGTTGAATTTTCTGGCAGGACTGAAGAAAACACTTGTGGTTAAATCATCTCAGCATCTTTGAGGGAGTAGCAGACAATAAATCCATTTTGAATTTAAATAAGAGTGGGGAGCTAAAAATGGCACTCAATGATTTTAATAATTTATGTAACTCATGATTTCTCATGAGTACCCATAATTAGTTTTCATACACAATTATGGGTACTCCAGAAAAATCATGAGTTACATAAATTATGTAAGATGTCACAAGGTCAAAATAAAAAAATAATATGAAAACCGATTCCAAAATATAAAGCAGTTGAATTCAGTGGCATAAGAAGAGAGAACATTGTGGCAATGCTTTAGGTGTAGCTTTAAAGTTTACTTCATGGTTTAGCATATTTCTTAAAGCATGGTGGTTGAAAGGGTTGGAAAAGGGTAAGTGGAGAGAGGAGTCAACACTACATGTTACATTTGATGAAAGAAAAAAAAAACAAATTTGTTTACAAGCTTACAGAGGAAGCTTTGAGGCCATAATTTGAAGAAGTTGTTGTTATCTTAGATGGAGAAGGCAACATATAATTGGAAAGAGACAACATTGCTAGTACATTTGGAGAGGGTACTGCAGATCCAGAGGGAAGATACCACGACAACTCTGATGTAGAATGAGATCTAGATGATTTTCTCAAGGAAAACAGTCTCAAATAATATGTGGTGTGTTTCAGTGGTTCTCCCATTTATAACACCTACAACTATTATGATAAAGAAGTTCATGGAAAATAAAGCAGGATAAAAATGAGGGTCGAGAATTATGGTGAATGGCCCTGTCCTGGACATCTTTTGGTAAAAGTTTAGTTTGATCATTGAAAAATGAGTCACTGCCTTATGTCTAGGTCCAAATTCAGACACCACTCTAGCTTGAGGTTACTCTTGTAAAGTTAAATAGTGAACAAGTGAATGTTAGAAAAAGGGGAGAATGGTCAGATAGAAACAATATAGTTGAATTTTCTCGCAATACTGAAGCAAACACTTTTGGTTAAATCATCTCAATATCTTTGAGGGAGTAGTAGACAAGAAATCCATTTTGAATTTCAATAAGAGTGGGGAGAAAACAATTACATAGTTAGTGAGGGATTGGTAGATGATGGTGAGGCTGACGATATTCATTCCAGCATTGTTTTAACACAGAGACAAAGTTTATGAGGATGATTTTCTTCCTATGAAAAAGGCTCGACCTTATCCTACAACACTTGAATTAAATTTGAGGAAGAAGAACAAGTATTGTATGCTCCCAGATAGTTGCAAGGGAAGCATTTCAGTTTTGGAGAGATATTCATCGGCTGGATTTTTTTATGATGGCCATTTTCAAAAATGTGCACTTAGAAGTTATCTCAGTTTTGAAGTATGATGTAATTTGTGCTGGGTTGAACATCCATCAATGTGGGGCATGACAAATATCTTTGGACCCTGTTCATGCATAGGGAATTGAGGATTCTAGCTCTATGTTATCATGCAGAGAAAAAAGTTATGAGAATGAGTTTCTTCTTATGACAAAGGCTCGACCTTATCCTACAACACTTGAATTAAATTTGAGGCAGCAGAACCAGTAATGTATGCTCCCAGATAGTTGCAAGGGAAGAATTTCAGTTTTGGAGAGATATTCATGGGTTGGAAGTCTTTATGATGGCCATTTGCAAAAATGTGCACTCAGAAGTTATCTCAGTTTTGAAGTATGATGGAATTCATGCTAGGTTGCACAACCATGAATGTGGGGTGTGAAAAATATCTTTGGACCCTATTTGTGCACAGGGAACTGAGAATGTCCTTGAATTGAGGATTCTAGCACTATGTGCACTCAGAGGGTATCTCAGTTTTGATGTATGATGGAATTTGTGTTGGGTTGCACACCCATCAATGTGGGTTGTCACAAAGATCTCTGGACCATGTTCGTGCACAGGGAATTGAGGATTCTAGCACCATGTTTTCACGCAGAGACAAAATTTATGAGGATGAGTATCTTCCTTTGACAAAGACTCGACCTTATCCTACAACACTTGAATTAAATTCGAGGCAGTATAACCAATACTCTATGCTCCCAGATAGTTGCAAGGGAATCATTTAAGTTTTGGAGAGATATTCATGGGAATGGAAGTCTTTATGATGGCCATTTGCAAAAATGTGCACTCAAAAGCTATCTCAGATTTGAAGTATGATGGAATTTTTGTTGCGTTGCACACCCATCAATGTGGGGTATGACAAAGATCTCTAGACCATGTTCATGCACAGGGAATTGAGGATGTCCTTGAATTGAGGATTCCGGTAAAAATGTGCACTCAGAAGTTATCTTAGTTTTGAAGTATGATGGAATTTGCACTGGGTTGCACACCCATCAATGTGGGGTGTGAAAAATTTGGACCCTGTTCATGCACAGGGAATTGAGGATGTCCTTGAATTGAGGATTCTAGAACCATGTTCTCACGCAGAGACAAAAGTTATGAGAATGTTATATTCCTATGACAAAGACTCGACCTAATCCTACAACACGTGAATTAAATTTGAGGCAGTATTACCAGTACTGTATGCTCCTAGATAGTTGCAAGGGAAGCATTATAGTTTTGGGGAGATATTCATGGGCTGGAAGTATTTATGATGTCCATTTGAAAAAATGTGCACTCAAAAGTTATCTCAGCTTTGAAATATGATGGAATTGGTGTTGGGTTGCACACCCATCAATGTGGGGTGTGACAAAGATCTTTGGATCCTGTTTGTGCACAGGGAATTGAGGATGTCCTTGAATTGAGGATTCCAACACTATGTTTTCATGTAGAAACAAAATTTATGAGGATGAGTTTCTTCTATGACAAAGGCTCGACCTTATCCTACAACACTTTAATTAAATTTGAGGTAGTAGAACCAGTACTGTATGCTCCCAGATAATTTCAAGGGAAGCATTTCAGCTTTGAAGAGATATTCATGGGCTGGCTAGAAATCTTTATGATGGCCATTTTCAAAAATGTGCACTCATCAGGGATTCTACTCATAATCACTTGGTTGCTTATATCTCAGATTTGGGCACATCTAAGGAGATGTATGATAAGTTGGTTGGCATGTTCAGGGCTAGCAATGCTAATCAAATTCTCTTTCTGAAGAACAATTTGAAGAAAATTAAGATGGACAAGGGAGATTCCATCCAATCATATTTCATGAGGCTCACTAAAATCAAGAATGATCGCTTAGCTATTGGAGAGGTCATAGCTAACCGAGAGCTCACTCTCATTTATATTGGTAGACTTACCCGACCATGGTATGTATTTAATACCATTATTCTCAATAATAATATAATTCCTGATTTTGATGAATTGTTGACAAGATGCACTCAAGAGGAGACAAGGATGATGGAGAGACCATACCTCAAATGGGAATGGAAGTGACCCTACTGCCTTCACCACTCATGCAAAGAAGAAGAAAAATGTTTGACCGAGAAATCAAATTCATTGAAGAGCGGGTCCCAAAGGAAGAAAGGGAAGATGTTACAATTGTAACAAGTTTGGTCACTATGCAAGAGAATGCCCCAATAAATGGGACTCTCCCTGATATGATGACTACAACAACAATAAAAACTTCAGAGGGAATGGAAATCAAAGGAACAACAGGTTCAAAGGAAAGAGGAAGGCTCCCTCTAATCGAAATAGAAATGGAAATGGTCAACCTTTCAAGAGACCAAGGAACTCTCGGTATGATGAATACAATGTTGTGCACTATCAACACAATCTTCTCCTTACATTACACCACATTCAATTTTTACTATTGTTTTCCCCCACCTATGAAAATCGACTTAATCAACAACTTCTTCATTTCTTCACTCCACCCACAACTTCTCTAAATCTAGTTAATGTAAGATTATAGATAAATTTTGTGTGCAGATTTACTAATCTCTTACATTTCGAGTGGTCTCACCACCCATCATCAGGGACACATATTCTTTGGGAAGCTATCAAAGATTTCTTCCTTCATAACCTTCATTCACGGTGACTCACATTCCCCCTGATCTCTAGAATGATTAACAAATGGTATTATGATGATGATTGTAAAGATATATATAGAAGGTTCAAATATGATCTAGAACTTCATCCCAAGATAGCCACAACCACCCATAAGGAGTATAATTGACCTTACATAGAAGAAACATAGGTTCTTGAATTTTCAAGAGGAGAGAGCTCCTTCCTCTCCTTCACAGATCTCCCAATCCCTTTTGGCACATACACCTCCCTCAAAATAAATTACTATCAACCGACATTGAACCCTACACTTGGTGGCCACACACCTCCTTCCTCTACAATACTCCTAGCCATCTTCCCACTTAGGTATCCTCTACCCCTTCATCTTTTCTCCTCTCCATTTAATTCACATAATGAATAGTAATCATATTTAAATCACTACTTATGCAAGGTCATGGTGATTTTGCGATAATCATGTCTCTTAGACACTCATGCACTATGCATCAAGAAGCATTTGTTTATATAAGAAAAATACTGAGAAGATATTATCAAAAACATTGAATAATATTTGAATGTAAATTTATCACAATCAACTATGACAAATTTCAAGATTCTATCCTCCTAACCACCTTTTTCAGTATAATTCCTTGTTAAGCACAATAGCAAATCATTTTTTTAATCAAAGTGCTATATTTTGGATCAAGGATACAACATCTTGCATACTCAAGTAAGGCTCTAATCTTATTTTGAGGGTGAAGAAATGCATAAAAGAGAGACTTGTTATAAAAATCCACATACGATATTATAACTATTATAATACATTAAATAGTTAATATTTCTAAAATGAAATATCAAAACCCTAATATCAAAACCACATAATAAAGGGCACATCCAAGGTTGGAGGAGTGAGAGAGTGTTTGAGAGTGATATTTTCAAAGAGCATCATTTTCCTAAATCCCCAGGATTCTATGTGTGTGTGTGTGTGAAGAGAGAGAAATTATATTGCATTTATATTCATAAAAAATATCTAGAATGCCAAATTGGTTGTAAAATATATGAAAATCTACATATTTGTACATCATTAAAGATATAAATGGCATCCTTAGTACATTAATGATTAATTATTCAGGCATCAACCTTATAGAAACTACATTCTATCAATTACAAGCAAACATATAAATTTTTAAGCCAAATAATAAAAGCTAAACCATAACTACAATGTGCAAGAGATGAATAGTGCATATGTAGAAGAGAATTCAAGAAATGAATAATGCATATGTGAAAAAGAATTCAAATGAAAACAAAAATGAATAGTACGTATCAACCTAGAGACTATGAGATATCTCAATCAGAGGATGATAAATTATCTCAAGAACAAGAACATACAACATCATACAACATATTATGATGAGGAGGATTATACAACATATTATGTCAAGAATAAAAAAACCAACATCATCTCAATTTTTCTCAAAAATACTCTCGTTGTCTCTGGCACTCTGGCGCTCCGTGAGTTTCGATCATCTACTGCTCCACTTGCTTTATTTTTTACCTTCTTTCCATGGTTGACACATTCCAAACATTCTACAAACATAATATTGAGGTGTTTGTCGAATACGAACAAGTGGATTGTAACTATAAGTAACTGGTTGTTATTTAGGAGATGATACTTGCATTTGCATAATCTTATATTTTCTGCAAACAACTCTTTCACTCCTCTCAGATTTCAAAAAGTGGACATAACTCTGTCATACAAGTAATTTGTAACCTAACTTACTCTCGTATGTTTGAAAGGGCTTGAGAGACAAATAAACTCCTATAAGGGTTAATTTACTTAAAAGTTAAGAAACAGAGTGAACGGGTCCAATTTTAGATAATTGTATTTTCATCTATAAAAAATGGTGAAAACATGTAATCGTTTATGTTGCTTTTGATTTGTGATATGGTACGAGCCAATGTCAGATTCCCCTGAAGATATCATAGCTACACAGAGAGCGCCTTTGATTTGTGATATGGTACGAGCCAATGTTAGATTCCTCTGACGATATCGCAGCTACAAGATTTCCCGTTGGGATGGTACATGCCATCACATTAAACCTTTATTATCTATCATTACATCTCATACTCATAACAACTCGTATATAAGTGATTTCAGGTTCATGGATCCACTTTTCTTCGAAGACTATTCGGCATCGATGAGAGAGAGAGTTGGCAATCGATTGCCTTTATTCTCATCAGAAGAGTCGAATCGCGTGAAAGGGTCGCTGGATTTCGTGGGAATTAACCATTATACAACATATTATGTCAAGAACAAAAAAACCAACATCATCTAAAGTTCCAGGCTTTCACGAAAACCATTGTTGTGGATCTCCTCTCTCCTGCTACAGCCTCTTACTCCCCACTCATTCATCAAAGTTAAATTCTAGACTAGGGTGCTACTAGTGGAGTCCCTTGTACAGGGCCGACTGAGTCAACTGTGAAATCATGGAAGAGGGCCCTCTTCTGTTACAATGGAATCTCAATCCGGTGGAGATAGAGGTTTTGTACAGGTGGCTCGGTTGGAATAGACCCTCGATGATGTATCCAAAGGTGAGTTAATCTCTATTGCTATTCTATTTCTTCAAACAATATTCTAAGCTTCTTCTTTTTTGTAAATTTGGTAGTACCTCACTATTTTCTATTTATAATTGTAAAGCAGGTTACAAAATGTAAAAATCCAATCTGTGGCCTCAACCTGCCAGTAGGAAACCAGGTCTGTTAGCCACCTTAAAGCGTTAAAAACAAGCCAAAATTGAAACTGTTTCATTCGTCCATGAGCCTCATTAACTAACTGACCGATTACACAATTATCTACAAGTTGGGGAATTAAAATATGTCCATACAAAACATAAAATTGCATCTAAAAACCATGAGAAAATTCTAAAACAACTAGCCATTAGAGGAGTAAACCGGAGCAGGATCCTTCACTGTAGAACCAAGCATATCCACTTGCTGCAACTGTTGAAGTTGTTTCTCCATTCGGCCTACCCGATCATCGATTCTACTGATACGATCAGTAGCCTGATACTGAGTAATTTTTATATGATTCAGCTAATTGTGAATGTCCTGTAGAAAATCCACAATTTGTGGCTCAATCCTCGCTTCTGTGGGAGGAAAACTTTGCATAGCCTTGGCCAAAAGGAATTTGACTATCCAGTAAGTATGGATAGTCTGCTGGAACAAAGTGAGATGACCTCGAGTATTACCAGGGTCTGTTATAAAATCCATGATCTCTGCTTCCACATCATTATCTTCCATATCAGTTTGAATTTCCCATTCCCAGCCTCAAATCTCCTAGCGAACAGTGGATGAATTGCCAATAACATAGTTTGCAGTGAGGTTTTCTAGGACCTCTTGGCGTGAATTCTGACCACGTTTCTTGGGACGAGTCTCAGGCTGGGCCTGTTATTTACCTTTAACAGAGTGGTGACAAGAACGACGCTTCCCCATGATGGAGAGTGGCCTAAGGATGAACAAAGACAAGCACGAATAAACGATTAAAGAGTGGACATCTTTAGTGAAATAACTAGTGGACTGCCATTGTGTAGAGACCATATGACTGCCACGAGGACACGAAAATGAAAACCAGAGAACCCAATTCCTCAGTCTAATACCCTGGACAGAAACAGAATGCACAAAACCCACAGAGAACAAGGCAACAAAGCCACCTCCCAATCATCACGAGGAATCTGAAAATTCCAGAAAGACTTATGCCCACAATTGATAACATGGAAAGAAAGCCGCTTCCCACCCCGAATACTGCCATACAAAGAAAATTCCATAAACCCTACCCACTTAAAGCTCAGATAACCAAAGCAAGACAAAACCCACCCACTAGAAACGAACTGACGAGCATATATAAGGATAAAAGGAAAATGTTGAACCCAGCCACGTCCACTGGAACAAGAAATGAGAATACCCCCAAATGCCTCAAACAGCTGAACATAGAACTAAAACTGCCACAGAATAAACCTTTGAAGTTTAACCCACCCAACAGCAGGATGAAAAAGAAGGCGAACTCTGACCTGAACTGCAATGAAAACTGAGAAGCCACTAGAAAATTGACATGGGTCACGAAAACAAGGTTCGACAGGGCGCAAAAGAGGAGCAGCAGAGCTATAAGCCATCAGCAGATTCCAAATAAACAGAGCTTACTGCAAACAAAACATAGCCCTGATGACATCAACGATGAGAGATAGAAGAAAGAAAAATACATACCCCAACAGAACTATTTGGCTGGTGGATATGGCGTCCGACGTCCTCCTGTGCTGTGTCCGAGCTTGCACTATAGAATAACTATGCATGGCTGAATGAAAATGCCAATGCTGAAATCTTTCTATCTTAAAAACATTCCTTTGCCATTCTGACAGCACAGGTTGTCGACCCTTCCAGTTCATTAGTCCCCGATCAGTCGCACACTTCCATAACCACGGTTCAATCTGCGCCATCATGGATATTAATGGCTTGAAGAGGTGAACGCGGCCATCTGTCCTATCATGCTATTGCAATCTTGACAGATGCACACCCCAATCGGGTGTGTGAATCTTGACAGATTAATCTCAGTTGCTATTCTATTTTTTAAAACAATATTCTATCCACAGCCTACAGTAGCAGAGAAATAAATCGGAAGAGTACCTTGTTGATGGAGTTGAACTCAAACTAGCAGGTGGACTTTGATGGTGGTTTGTGTGGGTAGTGCCAATCCGTGTGATTTGCTTCCTGAGAAGCACAACCATTGTCGGGCTTTCCACTGGACGCGTGACCACTCGACATGAACAAGCTTCAGCATCGAGGGGCTTCTTTCTGATGGCTATGTTTATTGTCGGCACTCATGAGGTGCATTATCAAGGATAAAACATCGCAGAAGAGGGTTTTCATAAACCCTTCTAGCAGACTTAAATCTTTGTTATGTTCCCGCCTAAAACTCTTTTTCTTTATTTTTGGTTGGGTATGGATTTTGTTTTATTTTTTTCTTTATTTTTGGTTAGGTATGGATTTTATTTTATTTTTATAATGTAAGCTTTAAAAGTTGTTTGGTTTTATTTTTCTATAAATTTTGATTTTTAATATACTATTTAAATTAATATTCTTAATATACAATGGATTAAAGTAGGGAAGGGAGATTATGGTATTGAACTAATTATTTTTAATTAAAATTTATAAAATATGTAAATAAAAATAAATTATTTTAAATAATCACTGGGAATTTATGGTAAATATGTAAAAATTAAAAGGTAAACACAATAAGTTGATTTCCTAGTAATTAATATAAATAAATCTTATTGACTTCTAGAATTTGTTATGTTGATCCAGATGGCAATTTGGACCATGCCCAAATCACGAAGATTGTTCCTTGTTACACACATGGCCAATGTGAGCTACCAAACCATGGAAAAAATGAAATTGAAATTTATATTGACATTCTCTAAAGACAAAATAGGTCAAGCTAGAGATTATACCCATCATGAGAAGCCCATATAAAAAGGTGGGGTGTGTGGGCAAGAGGCCCACGAAGATGAGAAATAAATAACCATTGAAGTGAACTAGAAAACTAGTAAAATAATCACCATAAATGAAACAACAACAAATCAAAACCTATGCGTACAAGAAGTTTATCCCAAGGAGGAAAAACCCAGCATAAAAATAATGAGACAACACTGGAGGAACAAAAAAAACCATGTCCAAATAGAAGTAAAATTGCAACCAAAAGAGTAGGGAGAATGTGGGCACCTAATTAGCAGAATTTTATAGGTGCCACTAGCTCCAAGTCAAATTAATGATATATTTCATCAAATATTACAACATACAACAAACTTATGGCATAGACAAAGAAAATAATCAAAATTTATTCCAAGATATTAATGGCAACAATCTAATCAAAATGGAATATTGGAATCCCAATATTTCCATCAAAGTAAAATGAAGTTCCCCTAGTAGATACATAGGACATCTATGGATTTTCACTTACATTACAAATGAAAAACAAAAGAAAAAGTGATAATACCTACCAAAACCAAATAATTTGATCATCGACTTCAATGTATTCATGATACACAATATGGTCTTTTCAATCCTATACACATAAATATTGACCCTTCCCATAAAACATTAGATCCAGATATTCAAGTTATAAAGCTAGAAGAAATTTTAGTGTTGAATTCCCAAGCAAATTAAAAAACTCCTAGGCAAAGCATTTAACTTACTCTACAACTGGGGTCACAAAATGACATTGAATCAACATTTTAACATATCAATTTCAATTCATACTATTTAGTATTTACAACCAAGTCCCTACCTCCTTGACAAAGTTCCATGAACTTTTGGGAACCCATTTCTTCAACTTCAGTTACAAACATGAGTCCTAGTAGATCCCAGTATAGAATATTTGAATCCATTTCCAATATTTCCTTGCAACTTCAATACAATTATGAATCTACATCATGTGTATCTTTCGAGGAGATATAGAAACCAACGAATTTCTAGTCTTACAGAAGAGGATACTAATTTAAGCTCCATTGTATATAGGCTACCACCTTTTTATTTGTTGTTTGTAAGTACATTTATGTAAATATAAGACATATTTTGACAACAACAACAAAAAAATAATGGGTAACCTACACTAAAAACCACTTCTTTTCTTGCATTATTCAACTATGTTGGAGCAAAAAAAGAATGACAATCACTAGAAAAATATGCATTCCATCAGGATTTGAGATTGGCTAAGCCAGTGCAAACAAAGTCAGTGCCATGGAGCACATGGTTCTGTATTGGGATAATAAGGTATATGTATATAATAAGTTGAAAGGAGTACCATGTATGCTTATATGGCATAACTTATGATGTAGTTTATCTTAGCTTTAAAAAATTGTTAGATGGGACTATGATAAGAAACTATCAACCAACATAAAAAATATTAATGGGCTTTCAACTTTCAAGGGATTTTCTAGAAGTTGGTCCATTCAGTCACGATATCTAAAAGGATTATCTAGTATTAAATACATAACATGATGAATATCAAAATGTATGATGACAAGAAAGAATCACTACTGCCTCCTACGGGGGGTTCAATAGGATGGCCAGTGTGGGCTGGAGAAGGCTAGCGTATAGCCCAACCAACAGAGTTCTTTCCTAATCCAATACAGTTCTTTCCTGAGACACTAGAATAGATAACTTTGGATGTTCCAACTGATGCTCCTTCACTCAACCGGGGGTGTGGGAAACATCCTAACCAATCTTGCTACTTTACTATCAAGAAGGGGTGAAGCTCTACTCACTCAGTGCTTTCAACTCATCATTGATTGATTTCCATGCCTAGGGATGGTATAAACCACTTAGATAGAATCTCCATACCAAATCTAATATATAGGAAAGAAACTTGACATGCTTACCTACTAATTGAATGGATTTCAATCCATGAATAATCTAGCTCAATCGTTGGAACCCTAACCCCATCCACTTTCCACTGCCCTACCACCGTTTGATTGAACTAAAAAATTTTGTGCCAAAACCTATGCATCGAAATCCACTCTATGCGAAGCATGGATTTTGTGGCATAGCACCCTCAAGATACACAATTGTACCCTATTCTTGTCTAGTCTCAACATCATATAAATCATACTTCATTTTCCTTGAATAATTCCTCTTCTTGTGAAGATTTATTCCAAATTTTTGCGCATCAATCAAATTCGTTTCTCATTAGGCATTATCCTTAGTCCTTATGCTCCTCATTTTGGGGGTCCTCAAGGGGGTGCCTAGTTGTGATATAAGGTTGTTTTTTGCTCACTCTTTGGTGGAATTTAAATTTGTCTTATATTCCTAAGAATGGGTGGTATTGGCGAGGTTTATTACCTCCATGCCTGATTCACCAATATCATTTTCCTTGGCCATGCTATATGTTTATATGATGGTACAATGTTTCGTATCTTTATGGTGACCAGTGTTGGTAGAGGTGATTTTACAGCCCCCTGTTGTCTCTCATGCCATGCTGATATTATTGCTTATGTTAGAGGGTGAGATGCGTGCATTGATTGGTAAGGTGGATGCTAATTTCAGGAAGGTAGTTTTCTGGTTGATCCCCTTCCTTGTAGAGCCTCAAGCCTCTCACTTGTACACTTTTTTGGGAGAGGTAGAGGAATCTTTCAAATCAGAGATAGCTCTGACCGATCGGCAAACTGACCAATCAATTTCTCTAATGGTTCCCTCTCATGGAGTCACCCCAACGATCTAGTTGGGAGCGCAGACTATTTTGATCCTCTTCCCAAAGAGTTTGACTTTGGAAAAATTAAGTTCTTACAGTAATTTTTTTGTTCTAGGAGGGGGGAATTCCTCTTGCCCTTTTCCCCCCACGTGGATTTCAATGCCGAAGAGGATGATTCTTGTGAACATTATGTCAAATTTCTTAGTTTGATCGATGCTTTATTTATATCTAATTATGTTTTTTCGATATTTTCTTTGAAAATTCTTTATTATATATGTAATTATCCTTTTTCCTTTTTCCGCTGGTCCTTGCATATATTATATATGTAATTATGATTTCTACCCCAATTATATATGTAATTATGATTTATTATATACGTAATTACGTTTTAGTAGAAAATGATACTATTATATATGTAATTTTGAAATTATTATATATGTAATTACGCTCTCGAATAATTGAACAAATAATTAATCGAAAGAGCTTCTCACCCCCCAACCTTGTGCTAGGGGAGAAACCCTATAGTCAATGAGTTTCGCGTTAAAACCCTATGGTCAATTGAGCAACTTGGTTTGAAATTATGACTGTCAGTGGGGGGGGGGGAGATTAGGGCTCAGGAACCTATTGAAACCCATTTTATTTGATGCAAAAAATAAAGGAGTAATTACATATATCATGATATATATAATGTTATATGATATTATTCTACGATTGAGTCACTTACTGACAGATAGGAAGGTGCCCCACCCAAACATACATATTTCTTTAAGGACCTTCTCAAAGCTAGTGGGTATGGTGGTCCTAGACAGCATAGCTTTGACAAGTATTCCTATCCCCATGGCAACCAATGTCTTGAGGGAGAATGGAATAAGAAATTCCCTCAAACAATTTCACAAAAAATAGACTTCAAACAAGCTATGCCACTCACTACCTCTATCACTCCTGCTACTCACATTGAACTACACCTACTCACCTTACTACACTTGGTTCAATCAACACTTGCTTCATATGGTAGAATTGGCTTGTATGCATAGTGAATGTTGATTGTGTCTCTAACATTATGAGCCTTAGATCCAGTGTTTGATGTAGTGGGTTAAGCAGGTGATGAAGGAGATAAATATCGAGGACCTAAAGGTTGTAGAGCTAATTCATATTTACTAGTTACTCTGTCATTCCCTCCCTACAAAGGCACATAAAATTTGGGTTTTATCCAGTAGCAGTACTATGAAAGGCATAGTTCAAGGGGGTAGCTTGAGTTTTGAGGGTCATTTTATAAAGCTAACTAGACGCATAGTCATATTTCCACTGAATACGCATGTAGAGTGGTTGTATTGTTGCTACGTTATATGCATAAATATTCAGTATCCAGTGTAATAAGTACATGTAACCTAATTACACTAAGGGCACATAACAAGAGTTTCCCTAATACATGGTTTATAGAATAATACCCCCCAATATAACTAGAACAAGGTAGTAGTATTGATCAATCTTTGTGATCTATGTAATACAAGTCAATATGTTTGAGTGTGGTTACCATTAGTATTCATAACAGCTTAACTCTAGTTTGTTTATGGTTCTACTTATGTTGAGTCTACTATAACAATGGAAACAAGAGAGATCTAAAATGATTAATTCTATTATGTGAATAGTGTAAGAAATGGAGTTATAACAAGCATCATTTATACAACAGGTTATCATTAGGTGATAAGTGAAACAAATACACAGTGAAATCAAACATGACATTTATTTCATAGTCAATTCAACTGCTTGTTACATAGAGTAATGTAAAACAACCTGTAGATCAAATTCCATGTCAAATACTAGTTTGTTTTATCAGCTAAGTGTGTTCTGTAATCAAGAACAAGTATATTGTGTATAATTATAAATTTACTGTATCTTTACTATGAATAGAGTAGAACAACTTGTACAACATTAAGTTTCTTATATTGAGTTAGTGTAAGAATTGATAAGAAAGTCAAAAGGATGAAGAAAAATGCAAATAAACTTTGAACAAATAAATCTTCAGAGGTGGTGATTCCTAAACATCATCCTTTAATCATGGGGGACACAGAATGCAAGATAAGCAATGAGAATTCTTTCTAGTGGGGAAGATTTTATCAAATGTTCAGCTCAGGGGATTTCTCAGAACTCATCCACAATGATCCTGAACATGACCTCAGTATCAACATTTACAATACTGTGACCAAATCATGCCTCCATAGGATTGCTGCCATATCTCCTATTCTTCCTTGTGTGGAGGTAATCTCCTGGCTCATAGGCCAAGTGGACTTGTCCAATAGATGGATCCTAAACCAACAATAGAGCCTAGTTGGAGGCTACCAGACCTTCAACATATTGTCAAGAAAGTTACTCCCAGAGCCTGAAGTAAGTCTATCTGAGGAATGGGTGAAAAGGGCTATGGATGAGGTACCTCCTAGCATGCTACTAAAAAATGGTGGTTTTATGATAAAAGCTTTAAGACCAGGATATCAAAGGTGTATCCAACTGCTAGATTGAAGCATCATTTCATAATAGTCATGTTGTTGTTGGCCAAACTGTATGGAGAAAAGGATGGAACCATGTTTCATGAAATATGGGTGCCTATGGTAAATGAAATTTGTACTCATGGGTCAGCATTCAATTGGAGTGCAATCTTGTCCCCTTCATTATATAAAGCTTCAGGGAAGTGAAGAGTGCCAAGCCTACTAGTTTCTTTATTTCCACATAAACACAAGCGAGAACTACTTCAAAATGCATGGAAATGAATGGATAAGAGTGTGTGATAGGGAGCGTCAGCGAGTTCCAAGTCTTCTAAGGAGGGAGTGACGAGGTTATATGTTAGGAAGTGCCAAGGCATGCTAGAGTGTTAGGGAATGTTAGGGAGTGCTAGGGTGTGTTAGGGAGTGAAAAACATGCCAATAAATGTAGGGGATGCTAACGCATGCCACATAGTGCTAAGGGAGTGTTAAACGTGCTATTTTTTATGGCATGTCAATATGTAAACTATGTTGCTTAGTTGTTTTATGGCCACGGTGGGATGTGAGCCTTGACTTGGTAACTTGTTAAGTGGGATGAGTTGAGATTGGAAATGAGTTGCCTAAGATGAGTTATAGGAAGTTATTAGGTGAATAAGGCATAATATAGTTGTAGTAATTGTAACTTGGTCAAGCTATTTTAGTCAAGGAAGGACTTGGTTGGGTTCCCATGTCTAAAAAAAGGTAAGGGTAGTTGTAAGGGCATGATAGCTAAGGAGTTCCAAGGCATGCCAAGGAACGAAAAGGTGTGATAACACATGGAAAACAATGTCAATGCATGTTGAGGAGTGTTAGGGAGTTCTAGGGGAACGCAATGGATAATTAGGTAAAAATGCTTGGTAATGAACAAATAAGAGTGTGTGCCAAGGAGTGTTAGTGAATTCCAGGTGTCCCAGATGAAGTGGTTTAGGAGAAGTTCAGAATAAGACTTGAAAGAGGGAAGCCTATGGTTGTGATAAGGTGTGGAAAAAGTAATTTCAAAGAAAGGGAGACTTTGGGTTGGGCACAACATTTTTTTGCTAATGACTTGGTTGGGTTCCCAAGTTGCAAAAAAATTAAGGCTATCTATGGGGCTATGGCAGCTAGGGAGTGTCAAGGTGTTCCAGGGAATGTAAGGTTCCCAAGTAAGGCTAGTTGTGAGGGCATGAGTGCCAAGGCATGCTTAGGAATGCTAATATGTGAGTTCCAGGGTGTGCCAATGTGTGTCAAGGAGTGTTAGGGAGTGCCACGGAAACATAAGGGAGAACTAGTTTAAAATGCATGGAAATGAATAAATATAGAGTGTGTGATGGGGAGTGTCAGTGAGTTCCAACTGTGCTAAGGAATGACAAGGTTATATGCTAGGCAATGCCAAGGCATGCTAGAGTTATAGGGCATGTCAGGGAATGGTAGGGTGTGTTAGGGAGATCCAAAGCATGTCAAGGAATGCGAGGGATGATAGCACGTGCCACATAGTACCAAGGGATTGTTAGACATTCCAGATGTTATGGCATGTCAAGATGTAAACTATGTTACTCAGTTTTTTTATGGCCACGATTGGACGTGAGTCTTGACTTGGTAACTTTCTAAGTGGGATGATTTAATATTGGCCATGAGTAACCTAAAATTAGTTATAAGCCATTCTTAGGCGAACAAGGCATATTCTAGTTGTATTAAATGAAGCTTGGTCAATTTTTTGTAGTCGAGGCAGGACTTGGTTGGGTTCCGAAGTCTAAAAAAAAATAAGGGTAGTTATGAGGACATGATAGTTAAGGAGTGCTAGGGTGTCCCAATGAATCAAAAGGTGTGCTAACACATGCCAGTTAGGGTTAATGCATGACAATGAGTGTTTTAGAGTGTTAGGTCATCAAAAGGGAGGACTAGTTCAAAGTGCATGGAAACAAATGAATAACAGTGTTTGTAAGGGAGTGTTAGGGAATTCCAGGTGTCCCATGGACGAAGTGTGTTAGGGGAATTCATAATATCACTTGCAGGAGGCAAGCCTATGATTGCGATAAGGAGATGGACGAAGCAATTTTAGACAAAGGGAGACTTTGTGCTAGACACAAAAATATTTTTTCAATGACTTGGTTGGGTTCCCAAGTCGCAAAACAAGTAAGGTTATCTAATATGAGGGCCTGAAAACTAGGGAATGTGAAGGTGTGCAGGGAATCCCAAGAATCGCTAACACATGCTAGAAAGTTCCAAGGCATGTTAGGCATTCCAATAAGTGCTAGGTGCTAGGGTTTGGCACCAATGCATGCTAGGGAGTGCCAGGGAAACATAATGGAGGACTAGTTTCAATTGCATGGAAATTAATGAATAAGAGTGTGTTATAGGGAGTGTTAGCAAGTTCTAGGTGTGCTAAGGAGGGAGTGACAAGGTATGCTAGGAAATTCCAAGGCATGATAGAGTGCTAGGAAATCATACCAAGATGTGCCAAGTTCTAGGGTGTGCCAATGTGTGCTAAGGAGTGTTAGGGAGTGCTAGAGAAAAAAAAAGGAGCACTATATCATAATGCATGGACATGAATGAATAAGAGTGTATGACAAGGAGTTTCAACGAATTCAAAGTGTGCTAAGGAGGATTTACAAGGCATGCTTGGCAGTGCTAAGGAATGCTAGAGTTTTAGGGCATCATGCAGCCAAGATGTGCCAACGCATGCAAGGAAGTGTTAACTAGGAGTGCGAGGGAAACACAAGGGAGCACTACGTCAAAATGCATGGAAATAAAAAAATAAGATTTTGTGATTGGAATTGTCAGTGAGTTCCAGGAGTGATAAGGAGGGAATGACAAGGTATGTTAGGCAGTGTTAAGGCATTCTAGAGGCCAGGGCAACATGCCAAGATGTCCTAGGTGCTAGGGTGTACCAACATGTGCCAAGGAGTGTTAACGAATGCTATGGAAACACAAGAGAGCACTAGGTAAAAATGCATGGAAATGAATGAATAAGAGTTTGTGACTAGGAGTCTCAATGAGCTCTAGGTGTGCTAAGGAGAGAGTGAAAAGGCATGTCAGGTAGTGCCAAGGAATGCTAGAGTGCTAGAGTGACATTCCAAGATGTTCCAGGTGTTAGGGTGTGACAATGCGTGCTAGGGAGTGTTAGGGAGTGTCAAGTAAACACAAGGAAGCACTAGATCAAAATTAATGGAAATGAACAAATAAGAGTGTGTGATAGGGAGTGTCAATGAGTTATAGGTCTGTTAAGAAGGGAGTGACAAGGTTATATACTAGGAAATGCCCAGGTATGTTAAACTACCAAGGCATGTCAGGAAGTTCTAGGGTGTGTAAAAGCATGTCAAGGAATGTAGGGGATGCTAACACATGCGACATAATGCTAAGGAATTTAAGACATGTCAGGTGTTATGGCATGTCAAGATGTAAAATGTGTTTCTTTGTTGTTTTACGACCACAGTTGGATGTGATGAGCCCTGTCTTGGTAACTTGTTGAGTGGGATCAGTTGAGATTGGACATGAGTAGTATAAGATGAGTTACATGTAGTTCTTAGGTGAACAAGGCATATTTTGAATTTCCACCACACATGAGAATATAGGTTTGGTATTAGAATCTTTGATGCAAACACACTCAAGTGCCACAACACATCTACTTTGCACAACGAAATCTACACACATCAGGGAATCAACTAGTGCACATGAAATTTTTTAACTTTTTTCAGACCGTTCTTCATTAAATTTCAAACTATAATAGAATAGGCTAGAGCTCTCATACTAGGGATCATGGCCCTTTAAAATCACACTGATACAAGGAATACAACTAGGGATTGGTTTTGTTCCTTTTACAACCAATCTACCTTCAACAAGACAACACTCGACCCACTTTTTTATGGTGGCCACACATAGCCCTTCCAATCCACATGTCTTGAACACATCTGGCAGGTCCTCTTGCCTCCCATTATGCAACTCCTCAATCTCCCTCTATTAATGAACTCAACTCCTTTAGGTTACTGAACTCGGCTAAAAAAAAACTACCCTCTATCTACCTATTTTTTCAAGACATCAAGTACCTTGTTCACATGCATGACATGTTCATCTCTTGATTTGTTGAATATCAAAATATCATCTAAGAAAACAATGACGAAGTCATCTAGAAATGGTCTTAGTAAATAATTCATGACTCTCATGAAAGTAGCTGGAGCATTTGTTACACCGAATGGCATAACTATCCACTGAAACAATCCTTGTCTAGTTTTAAATGCAGTCTTCCAAATGTCCTCCTCAACTATTCTAAATTTATGATAACCACTTCGTAAGTCTAACTTAGTGAAATACTTTGCATACTTTAACTGATCAATAAAATCATCAATGTGTGGGAGTGGATAGCGATTATTTACCGTGATTTTATTCAGTGCACGCAAATCTATGCGCATGTGCGAAGTCTAGTCCTTCTTTGGTACCAAAACAATTGGTGAACCACATGGCGAAGTAGATGGGCATATGATACCTTTCTTCAAAAATTCTTGGATTTTCTTCTTGATTTCCAAACTCTCCATAATTGACATGGGATACATACCAATGTTTGAAAGTGAAACATCCTGCTGTAGCTAAATCTCATGTTGAATTCTCCTCTTGGGAGGTAACCCACTTGGTTCTTGAAACATCTCGCCATGCAGACTTACCACATCAAACAAATAAGATTTTAATTTTTCATCACATCCTTCAAAAGATTCATAGTCAACATCATCCATTTTCTTGATCATGAGAAGCACAAAATTTTTACTTGCATTAACTAGACTCTTCATTTTCCCTGCATTAACTAAAGAAATATTCAAATTTTTGTGATCATGAGCTCTCACAATGTACCCCACCCCATCCTTAAGCAAATGATATGTTTTTCTCATGGAGATAAAACACTGCTTTCCTGTCATACAAATATGGACTTCTCAATATAATCTCGAAAATTTCAAGTGGAACCACACCTAACTCGACTTTATCAAAAAAAGTTGCAGTAATATAAAATCGAAATATGCATTTCCTTGTAGCTTGTAAATTGGCATTCTTAACTATCCAAGCCAAAGGGTATGGTTTATGATGTGGTATGGTTTCAAGGTTAAGCTTTTTGACCAAGTCTTCTAAATCAGGTTTGCTTGTGACCCACTATCAAACAATGCATCAATCTTTGTATGATTTGAAATCACTCTCACGTGGAAAAATTATATCTGTGTGTCTTCATTTGGAGTATTGTTGTGACTATTTAAGGAACTAGTACTTTATATGGATTCCTTTCCTTTGTTAACCATGGCTACGATCTTGGTCTCATCTCTGGAATCAGATCCAAGATCTTGTTGTGTGGTGGCAGTCATATTTTATTTCCCCTTGTTATTTGGTTTCTTAGGCCTTAGTTCATGATGTAGTTTCCAACAATGGGCTTCATCATTCCCCTCTTTGAAACAATGTTTGCATGTAGTTTTCTCCCCTTCTTTCTTGATGCTTGAATTCTTCTTTCCCTTCCATTTTCCTCCCTTCTCTTTTCCCTTACCCTTGAATGGCTTCTTCTTACTACCCTCTTCCTAAATGTTCTTTCTCCTTGCTTCAAGATGTGTGTCTTGCACACATACTTCATCTAAGTTGCTTGGGCTAAACATAAGGATATTATATTTCAAATAGAAATGTAAACCCCCAATGTATTTCAAGAGTGCGTCTTAGGAATTCAAGTTTACTCCTAACAACAAAGACCTCTTTCTAAACTACTGGGTGTACTCTTGAACTTAGTTGGCCCTTGAGTTGCCTAAAGTTTTGCCAACTCATAATTTATTTTTGCATATAGGCTCATCCGAATGAAAAGTGGCCTACACCCATGGTATTCATCCATCCATGGCATTTATCCTCCCATGGTATTGTAAGTGACATATATCCATGATATTCATTCACCCTTGGTATGTATCCACCCATGGTATTCATCCACACATGGTATTGTAAGTGGTATCTACCCATGGTATTAACACATGGTATCCACCTATGGTATCTAACCATGGTATTGTAACTTAGAAAAAAGTTATAAATAACAAGACTCACTTTGTAAAAGGTCATATTGTCCACCACAATGTAGCTTCTACAGTTATTCTCTGTTTTAATAAAACAAAATCTTTGTGCTTTTATTTACTATGTGTTCTTCTCTCTCTTTTTTTGGCATTGTAATTTTGTAGATCTTGTCAGATCCACTTCAATTTTTTAGATCTTGGGGGACTCCCCCCAAGATCCGAATCAGTCATATCATATTCAGGTTACGCCTCCATGGGAATGAGGGTTTAAATCATATTTCAGTTTCAATGTTTTGCAGCAACTTTTAGCAAACTCCATGATTTTTTTTTTTTGGTGGCAAGTTTGCAGATCAGATGTGAAAATTTTGTGAAAATTTTATAAAAACAAAGACCACATCTGGATTCCTTGCCAAAAAATACCCAAATTCAAAAAACAAATCGGCCGAATTTGAGTTTATATGAGGGAGATATCGCCGATTCAAAATCAACAATGTTGCAAAAAAAATTCTGACAAAAATTCATGGATGACGCCTCTCCTGTCATTTTTTGCAGTTTCCTGTGTGAAATTTCAGAGAAATGGTTATAGATATGAGCTCCCCTTGAAAAATCCTCTGATTTAAAAAAACAAATTGGTCGAATCGGAGTCTAGACAAGGGAATTATTGATGATTTAAATTCAGCTATTTGTTTAGAAATTTTGTGATGGCGGGATAGTTCCAGCATGAATTTGAGAGTCTAGAGTCTCGAGATAGCGATTTCAAACACATGAGAAGATGCATAATAATCATTCTATTTCCAAAAACATGTTTTAATAAATATTATGAGTTATATTGACCGATTTATGCCCATTTTAAATCTGGATCAACATTCAGAGTGGGTTCCCTTTGGAGACATACCCTCCAACCCCGTTTAGTAGGCACCTGCTTCACATTCATTAGTTTCAGCATAGCAACATTCAGCTTGGGTTATTTGGAGACATTCCCTCCCACTAGAAGCTATGTAGGCACCTTATACTTCATCAACAATCAACATCATGGTTATGGGTCAACTACTCAAAATCCTTCTCATCGAAGTCCATTTGCTAGGCCGCACACTATTAGTATCACAGCTGGTCACAAGCATTACAAGGTATATCTATCCTCGGATCTTCATTTCTCCTGGTTCTAGATCATCCACAAACCCACACTTCATCGAAGTCCATTTTCTAGGGCACACACTGTTAGTATCACAGTTGGTCACAAGGGTCTTAAGCAATTTTAGCCGCAAACTGAAAAAGAAACTCACCAAACTAATAATTCAAATAAAAACAAAGGGAAGAAAACAGATAGACATTGCAAATTTTGTAATCGTGATGGCCATGCAGAGTCCAAATGTTTTAAGAAGATGGAAGCCTTGGAAGCAGCAATGAAGAAGCACCACATCAATTTGGAGAACTCTTCAACTTCATCTTCAAGAATGACACTTTCTGCTTGTGGTTTTCAAGCATCAAGATCTGTTTATGCATTAAATGTATCTTCTTCTTCTCATTCTCATGAGTGGCTCATTGATTCTAGAGCTTCTTACCACATGGCCAAAAATAAAGGCATGTTCTCTTCTTTAAATGATTGTAACACCAAACATATTTATGTTGGTGATGATAGATCTATTAGTGTTGTAGGATATGGAACCATTCATCTAGATAATGGTCAGTTTAATGATGTATTATGTGTTCCTACCTTGTCCTGCACCCTTCTATCTGTTTATCAGATAACTCATTCAGGTGAAGGGAGAAAACTAGAATTCTCACCTCATGATGTTGTAATCAAGGACCTCAAATATCCTAGACATATTTTAGCTACTAACATTGCTGATGATTCCACAAGGTTGTATAAGTTTGAAAAATTTGGGTCATCATGTCTTCCCTCCGTTTTTGTTGCTAATAATGAAGAAGTGAGAAAACTTTGGCATGAGAAATTTGGTCACTTAAACTATCGCTCTCTTCAAAATCTATGTAAAGAAAATATGGTGAAAGGTCTTCCTATGGTATCTTGCCGAGATGGTGTTTTCTCTGGATGTGTACTCGGAAAACATCATCGGGATAGTTTTGACAAACGTGTCTCTTGGCACACCTCCGCCCCTTTGGATATCGTGCACAGTGATTTATGTGGTCCACTTCCTGTTGTGTCTTTCTCTGGTTGCAAGTACTTCTTAACTTTCATTGATGATTTTTCCATACGCACTTGGATATACTTCTTAAAACTCAAGAGTGAAGTTTTCAACATGTTCTTGGCCTTTAAGGCCTTTGTTGTGAAACATTCTGGACATCAAATTCTTAAGTTAAGATCAGACAATGGCGAAGAATATGTTAACAAAAAATTTATCAATTTTTGCACTTAGCATGGCATTCAATCACAACATATTGTTCCATATACTCCACAACAAAATGGTGTAGCTGAAAGGAAGAATCACACCTTAAAAGAAATGGATGGCTAATTGTATGCTTCAATCTAAAGGACTTAGTCTCAATTTTTGGGCAGGAGAAATTAAATATGAAAATTACATATTAAATCACACTCCTAATAAAGTTTTAATGAATATAACTCCAGAAAAATCCTGGAGCTCAATCAAACTAGATGTAAGTAACTTTTGTGTTTTTGAAAGTGATGCTTGGGCCCATATTCCAGATGTGAAACATAAATCCTTACAACCTAAGAGTGAAAAATGCACTTTTTTTTTTATATTCTAAATATGTCAAAGGATATAGAATTCTTCAACCAACATCCAATAATATAATCATTAGAAGATATGTAAAATTTGATGAAAATATATCGACCTCGAGCCTAGTTCGGTGGGTGTGCCACCTTTGGTCTGCGACCCTGATTCAGCATATGTTCCACCTCTCTCTATCTCTTCTATTTTAGCATTCCTTCTAGTTCAGATGATGACAGCGAGGATGACAATCCTCCTCCACCTCTTGAAGATATTCCTTCAGCTCCACAGCTTCCAAGATGGGTCCGCTCTATTTGGGATGCAGTAGGTTCTCTTGCAGGTGACCCTACAGATCGACGGCGTACATGTTCTTATTTCGAAAGAGCCTCTTCCTTATTGGCTCAAGTTCTAGAAAATATTGACCCATACACCTTTGAATAAGCTTTAGGTCATCCATATTGGGATGAAGCTATGAATGAAGAATATCATTCCTTATTGGAAAACGATACTTGGGATCTTGTTCCTCTTCCAAAGGGAAGAAAACTTGTCATATGAAAATAGGTTTACAAAAAAAAGTTTGGACTAGATGGAAAAGTGGATAGACATAAATCTCGTCTTGTTGTTAAAGGATTTTCACAAGTTGAAGGCATTGACTATACTGAAACCTTATCCCCTGTTGCTAAAATGAATTCTACCCGTCTTTTTCTTTCCCTTGCTGCCTCCTTTAAATGCCAATTCCACCAGATGGAAGTTAAATCCACCTTCTTACATGGATATTTTCATGAATAAATCTACATGGAACAAACCCCTGGCTTTATCCAAAACAACTCTAGCCTTGTTTGTCACCTTAGGAAGTCTCTCTGTGGTCTCAAACAATCTTCTCAGGCTTGGTATGCCAAAATGGATAGATTTCACTTAGATAATGGCTTTTCTAGGTGTCATTCTGACAACACTGTCTACACCAAGAAAGTGGGTAAGTCCTTCACCATCCTAGTTCTTTATGTTGATGATCTTATCCTTACTGGTAGTGATCCCAACCATATAAACCATGTGAATTCTAGCCTCAAAAATAAGTTTTAAATGACAGAATTAGGACATTTGCATTATTTCCTTGGTCTTCAAGTCTTGAAATCCAAAGAAGGTATTACCCTTTCTCAGTCCAAGTATGTGTGTGATCTAATGCCACTTTCACATAGAAGACTGTAAGCCAACCCCTTCTCCCTTTCATTCTGGAGTCAAGATTTTAGTCTTTTGTACTACCCTTGAAGTTGATGCTACATTATACAGTCAAGTTGTTGGTAAAATTTTGTATCTAACCCATACCCGTCCTAACCTTTCCTTTGACGTTGGTCTTGTTGCTCGGTTTATGCACCAACCTCATGAAAGTCACTGGAAAGCAGCTAAAATAATACTTCAATATATTCGAGGTACAGTTCAGTTCGGGATTCATTACAATGCAGGAGCATCTCTATTGTTGATTGGTTTCACTAATTCTGATTAGGCTGGTGACCCTGATGATCGAAAGTCTACTGTAGGATATGAATTCACTCTTGGTTCAAGACCTATTACATGGTCTTGTAAGAAACAAAGTGCCATCTCTCTTCGTCGGCAGAAGTAGAGTATCGTGGTGCAGTTGAAGCCAGCAAGGAATCCATGTGGCTTCGGCAGATCCTATTTGAATTTGGTCTTCATCAGCAACAACCAACTACACTTTGGTGTGATAATCAGAGTTCCATTTAGCTATGCAAAGATCCTGTTTAGAATTAGCATATGAAACGCATTGAGCTTCATATAATCTCATTAGAAATCTCATTCATGACCATGTTCTTGAAGTGCAGTATTTTTCAACCAATGACCTAGTTGCTAAGATCACTTTGTGCTAGGAACAACATTAATTTTCCTTTAGTTATTTTTTATATATTAGATGTGGCACACTTTGGCTACATGCTCATGTTTTAAACTATTCTAGATAATTGCATATTGTACATTTTTGTGTATAATTTTTGGGGCACTCGACTTGTGTCGGCTTATATCTTGTGTGCCTTGTGCATCTTGTGGTTCTTGCAAACTCTCAATTAATGTTCTATTGTTTATATGAAGTGAACATACATGTGAAATATTTTCTATGTAAGCTATGTTGCTTAGTTGTTTTATGGCCATGGATAGATCATGTAATCCTTGTCTTAGTAACTAGTCAAGTGGGACAAGTGGCATAAGATGAGTTATAGGCAATTCTTAGGTAAAAAAGGAACAATCTACTTGTAGTAGGTGCAATTGGTCAAGTTGTTGTGGTTGAAGCAAACCAATATTGTCACATGAATTGTTGTAGCCAGGGAATTGATTGGGTTCCCAAGTCGTGAAAAAATGTAAATGCTAGCTTTGAGGACATGAGTGCAAAGGTGTGCTAGGGAATGTTAAGATGTGTCAAATAGTGTGAAGGCATGTTAAGCATGCTAAGATGTGCCAAGTGATAAGGCATTCCAAGATGTGAAAGGGTGTGTAAATGCATGTCAGGGACCATCAAGGCAACAAAAGGGAGAAATAAGTTAAACTACAAGGAAATGAACACATAAGAGGGTTAATAAGTCATCAATTTACCTTTACCAAGAGGGGAATGCTAGCACACCAACACTAGGCGCTAATAGGTGCCAATGATCCAAATGGAAAATGGCATCAACCCATGGTATTCATCTACCCATGTTATCCATCCACCCATGGAATTTACCCATGGTATTGTAAATGGCATCGACCCATGGTATTTATCCACCCATGATATTTATTCACCCATGGTATTATAAGTGACCCATGGTATGTATCCACCCATGGTATTCATCCACACATGGGATTTACCCATGGTATTGTAAGTGGTATCTACCCATGGTATTGGCCCATGGTATCCACCTATGGTATTCTATCTCAAAAAAAGGCTATAAATAACAAGCCTCACTTTGTAAAAGGACAGATTGTCTACCACAATGTAGCTTCTATAGTTATTCTCTGTTTTAATAAAACAAGTTTCCTTGTGGTTTTATTTTCTTTGTGTTCTCTCTTTTTTCCTGGCATTTTAAATTTGCAGATCTTGTCAGATCCATTGCACTCACATATCATTGTCTTTGTCCCAAATTCAGTTGTGAAAGAAATTCTAACACAGAACCCAGATGGTAAGAGAGGTAAGTGGATAGCTGTTATTCTTGAATATGATTTAGAGATAAAACCCACTAAACTTATTAAAGGCCAAGGTCTAGCTAGATTAATGGCTGAATCCAATTTTGAAGTTCTTGATATTAACATGATTAATGTTTTGGATGAACAAGAGGAAATCTCAACTCCCATTGTTGAAGACCATTTTATGAATTCCTTTTGGTATGCTGATATTCTTTATGTTTTGATTAATTTGAACACACCTCCTGGTTTATCAAAAACAAAGGCAAGGTTTTTGAAGTTAAAAGTTGTAAACTACTACATTATTGATAAATGTCTTTATTGGAAAAATGCATGTGGGATATTTCTTAAATGTTTGCCTGAGTATGATGCAGAGAAGGTTTAGCACGAGTTCCATGAAGGGGAGTGTGGAGGCCACCTATACCGAAAGACAACAGCCAACAAAATTCTGAGGGATGGTTACTATTGGCCTACTCTTTTTCTTGATGTGCACAAGATGATTATTGCCTGTCATAAATGCCAACTTTTTGAAGGCAAAAGGAAGATGCTACCCCTACCTCTGCATCCAATCACTGTTGAAGCCCCTTTTCAGCAGTGGGGACTTGACTTCATAGGAGAAATCCATCCACCATCCTCTACCCAACGTAGATGGATTCTCACTGCCACAGACTACTTCACCAAATGAATAGAAGCCATCCGTTGTAGGCAAGCCAATGATTCTGTCATTATAAAATTTATGGAGACTAATATTCTCTCTAGATTTGGTTGTCCTACCAAGATCATCACCGATAATGAAAAAACATTTGGATCAAAGAAGATGGTTGAATTCTGTCACAAATATCAGATAACATTGGATCATTTCACGGCCTATTACCCTCAAGGTAATGGACTTGTAGAATCCTCAAACAAAATTTTGGTGAACATAATCAAGAAGCTGTTGGAGGACAAAAAGAATTCTTGGCACACAAAGCTTGTTCATGCACTTTGGGCTGACAGATTGACATTGAAGAAATATATTGGTATGTCACCCTACCAGCTTGTGTATGGTACAGATGCAATTTTTCCTACTAGCCTTGGTGTACCAGTTATGAAGTTGATTCAAGAGGTTCAATTTGAAGAAAATTACATGATCAGAAGGATTAATCAAACAATTCATCTTCAGCAAACCAGAGAGGAGGTTTAAAACAAAGCATTGCAAAAGTAGAACAGCATCAAAAAGCTTTTTGACAGAAGAACAAAGGCCAGCAATTTCAATGTTGGGGACAAAGTTTTAAAGTGGGACTCAAGGAGAGAAGACAAGGCCAAGCATGGGAAATTTGACAACTTATGGCTTGGCCCTTATCTCATTCATTCTGCTGCTGGTAATAATTCATTTTTCTTCCAGGAGTTGAATGGAGTTAAATTATTTAGAGGTCCTGTCAATGGCAGGATGCTCAAACATTACTTCTCTTGAACCATGTCATGTTTTGAGGCCTTTTTATCCTTTTTCTCATTGTAAATATTTCACCCATCATTTCATTCAAAGTTAGAAAAATTAAAAATACAAAAACAATGAAAGAAAGAAAAGAGGGCAGATTGTAAAAAACAATAAAGGTATGGCCCCATACCAAAAAAGAGAAACAAAGTCTGAGAGTGTGCAAGCTTAAATGCCACTCCTGAAAAACACACTCCTAATTAGTCACACAGCCTAATCTTGACTAATTAGTTTTAAATTTACTGCTGATAGGTTAGTGAATTCGATTTTCCAAACAACTTAATCTTGGCTTATCAGTTAGGTATATTAGGCTAGAAATTAAAGGATCAAACATACTCAAAACCTGAACCTAAGTTCCCAAGAGAAGAATGACTCATATCTATTTTAAATTTCTGAGTCAAAACAGAGGTAAAACTGGTTCTAATCAGCTCAAAATCTGAACTAGAGATAAAGGAAGAACAACTCAAATAGAAATAAAAACAGAGCTAGAAAAAGAGAAGGTCGTGCTTAAACTTTCACATCTTAAGCCTTCCATTTTGATTTAATTCCCTGTAAAATAACATCTATGTGAAGCTTGTTTTTATGCCACAGATCAGCAACAAGTTAGACTATTCAATCCTGACTTGTTTGCTTTTAAATTTCTTGTCTTAGAATGTAGAGAATAAAAATCTGTTAGACTGTTTAATCCTAACAGATTAGTAGATTAGGTAGAGAAGCATATGAACTCAATTGTTTAATCTGAGTTCATGGAGAAATAAGAAGTAGAAATAGACTAGAGTTCTTGCTTTCAAAAGAATAAAATTTTGTAAGAGATTTTTCCAATCCAAGTGCACTCTAAAGAAGATAAAATGTTAGATCACTAGGATTGGGTAGGTAGAAAGCTTGTGTTGATGAAGATACATTTGTTTTTCATGGCTGCTAACATTTTCAGAGCAAAAGAAGATCATCCAAGTGAAGAAGGTTGCAGCCCAATGGATGAGGCACTGATCAGCCTCCCAGAGAATGCAAGTCTGAAGTTCTTGATGCCTTCAAGAAGGCACCATCCCCAAGTGGAGCCACTGTCAGCCACCTATAAAAAATTTTATAGCAAAAGGTGGCTTAAAACATTTTGGAAGCCTTCAAGAAACAAGTTTCATTGCAAAATTGTTATCTCTTGAATTCTTGTGAAGACATCATATCCTTTGCTTAAATCTTCACTACTGTTTCCCTTTCAAAGTTTGAATTATGTTGTTTTCCATGAAGAAGAGACTGCTGCAAAATCCATTTTCTCCCCTCCCTCCACCTCAAAACTAACCTTCATTTTTATTCCCTTTTCTTCCCATGGAATTCATTTATTTTCCATTTTTCCCCATTTCCCCTTCATAAGATCCCTTTTATAAAGTTTAAAAATCATTTTTAAAGTTTACCGAAACCTCCAAATCCATCAAAAATTGTGAGAATTTTCATAAAAAATAAGTTTTTTGACTGTGTGCTTAAGCCCCTTTGGGCTAAGACTAAACCACTTCCCCACATGTGCCCTGGCGCTAAAACAAAGCGCTAAACTCTTTCAGCGCTTATCGCATCGGAAAAAATCACAGTGAACAAGTCTTTTTGTTGTATTAAGACCTCCGATGTGATTAGCCCTTAGTATGAAAACCCCCGATCTTATTACCCCTTCACATAACCCTGGGCCCGCAATTGGGCGCTAAAACATTGTATAAACCCATCTCTGATGCATTTTTTCCTTTGTAAGTTCATAAACCCACTTTTTCCTAAGTTTTGGTCTAAACCCACCATTTCCTCTTCTTAATAAGAAGGACCATTGATCTTTTCGATCAAACGGTCATTATGATCTCGCATCGGAGATTAGTTGAATGGGTGGATTGAAAGACCTGCATCATGTTCCTGATTCCGATGGGCCCCTTATACATATAAGCCCTGATCCCTTTGTTTTTCCATATACCCAGGGCCCCTGCGGACAAGGCGCCAAACTTCATCTATATAACCCGCCCGAGCCATAAAAAATTTGCATTTCATAAATTTTTTGGGTTTTCATAAGTATTAAGGGTTTCCGCCGGTGAATGATTTGAAACGATATCCATCGTTGATCTAAGGCCAATCAATGGACTGCGCAGTATCGCATCGGAAATTTTTGAAAGGGCACATTAAAATATTTTATTGCCACTCTCGATCAGCAATCCCCCGATGGTTTCTCAGCCGTCAATCGTCCCTGCTAGATCCAAATCCGACGGCCCTAATTTTCTCTAATCATAAAACTTTCTTCCACATGTCGACCCCCTCTGATTCATTACCTGCCATCGATGTGATCTGCAGATCAACAGTCTTCAACCAATCACATCGGCACCATTCAAAATTTTCCCCCGCCGATCGCATGCCTCTGATAGCTTCTGGGTCGTCCATCGCTTCTCATCCAATGGCCCATATTAACCCTGACAGGCCTGCCTCTTATGGTTCCTACCCTCCTCAGATTAATCTCAGCTGTCCATTTCTTTCATGCAACGGCCATGATCCTACCCAAAGCCTCTGAAGTAGTTTGACCCAAACAACGGAGGATTTTCTAATTTTTGTTGGTTTGTACAGGATTTAAAGGGTTTTCCAAATATTTTAAAGGAAAATGAAGGCCGAGGGTGACGACCCTCTGGGTTTTTATTTTATCAAAGGATCTTTTCGCAGGGTTTCCACTTCACGTTTCGTCAATGCTTCATGGGCATTGATGCCATATGAGCCCTGTGAACACCTGCACATCAACAAGACATAGAAAATTGAAATAAACAAAGAGTATCAGCGTTAAATATTTTCACCACAGCAGAACTGAAAAATTGAAAGTTGAAACATAGTTTGGTGGATTACGGCTAAGACTGACTATCAAAAGCCTAATCCACTAAATTAAACACAGAGTTAAAGCATATTAGCAGTGATTAAAGAAAAATCATAAAGTATTCATCAGACAGAAAGGCCTCCACCGCCACAACAGAGGCCAATTGATTCCTCTCAGCTACCCAATGCCACCTGTAGCCTCAAATCATTCAACAGAGGCCGAAGTTATAATCAGAAAAAGAAGATATTTTCCTCAACGCAACCGAATAGTTATTCCAAACCAAACAGAGTTATTGCAAAGCTAACACAGAGCCTGAAAGTCAAAAAATTATCCTAAGTAGCTCAATAGCTTAATGTAAAACAATTAATATAGAGCAATATCTGAAATCTTCTCCCTTGAGCTCCTCAAAGGCTGAGAAGCATTAAATCTGTATTAATTGAACTTGGGAGATCTTTTGTCCCTCCCACCTCCTCGTTTCTTCTATAAATACTTCTGTAGAAGATGAGAAAATGTTGGTTGCAGAACTTTGAAATATACTTGTGCTCAAATTTCCTATCTGTAAATAGTGTTCAAAGGCCCTTGAAGCTCTGTTTTTGATCTAATAAGTCAGGCTGAGAAGGGAAGATGAACTGAAACGTTGGACTTGATGATTGTAACTAGTTTGAAGTATCAAATACAAGCTTATTTATGGGATCCTGGTCTATGTCAACGGTGATTTTTTCGTTATTGTAAATCGTTATTTTGTTTCTGTTTCCATTCTGTCCATATTCTCTGATAAAGAACAACAATTACAGAGTTAGGATTTACTGTTTAGCAGTACCCATCTCCTACTGATAAGATGTATCTCAATGTTTTCCTCAAATTTGTTATTTAAGAATGGTTCAATACAGTCAAGCAGTTAGGAATGTTGGCGTTCCCTCGTCCTACTATTTACTTTAAACATTGTTCTTAAATGTTATTTTCGTTATTTACTTAGTAAATATAGACTAGAAAAGTGATGGTCTGCCCTGTTTTCTAGCTTCTTTCTCCAAAGGTAGTTCCGAAAGTTTCCCTTAGAGTATGTTGAAAGCAGGATAGGTTCAAAGTCCTTACCTGATCTTAGACTATTCTTTGTTATCTTATGTGTTGTCTTGATAAGTTTGCCAAGTAAATTAGAGCTAGGGAAGTCTATGGTTGGCCTTGTCTTCTAGTTTTCTTCTCCAAAATCAGCTTTGAAAAGTTTCCCTTTGTGTTTTAAATGTTTTCTATTGAAAGTGCATAAAAAGCTGGCTAGTTTCTAAGTACTTACCAGATCTTAGATTACTTTTATGTCTTTCTTAAGTGTATGCCAAAAGCAGGATAGTTTCAAAGTACTTACCTGATCTTAGGCTGCTCTTTGTTCTTCACTTGTTTAATTCCCCTTCTTGTTGTATCATTTCATTCCATAAAATAAACTTTAAAGAGATCCTTAGACATAGATGACTTGCCCCATGGACCACTCTTGAACCTTGTTTCTTCAATTAAATCATACTATGACTCCATACCCCATTGGACTAAAAACCAGTGTTATATCTACCTAATCAGCCAAAGCTTGTTCTGATTGCTTGCAACTTCACAACTTTGAAACTCTTTTCATTTAGGATTTTCCACTCAAATAATAATCATGCTCAACTATCCAAAACAAACAAAAAACCCTCGGACTTCATGACTAGCCTAATATCATTTCCCAAAAGCTTTAAATATAAATCAATCTTTGCACTTATTAGAGAGATTTCTCTCCGGATTCAGGAGGGCTAGATCCTAGAATCCCAAAGTGGTTGAAATATTGTTCTCTCTGCAGTTTGACTTTGCCAATATTGCAAATTACAGGGAGCTAACATCTCTGGCGACTCCTCTAGGGACTTGAGTTGAATTTTCATCTTAGGTTCCCATAAAATCTTCATAAAACCTTGTGGGTACAAGCAGCCATTTTCAAGCACTACTAAGAAATTGGTAATTATGATAAAACTTGTTTGAATAAGTGACAAACTAGGCAAACCCTAGGATTCTCATAAGAGTTTATCTAACCTTGAAGGATCAGCTAGCTTAGCCATAAGAGTAGACTTTCTTTGTCTCGTAACCGTAGCTAAGTTTTGAAACAAATTTAGGACACTCTTAAGAACCAATAGGACTGAAAAGTAACTCAGAAAACCCAAAAATATTTCAGATTGGTATTTAATAAACATGGTGGTGGACCATAAAACCTTTTACCTCCAAAAGAGCTAAAAACTTCCACTTGGCGACTCCACAATCCTAAACATACCTTAAGACTCCACTGGGAAGACCCATAATCTTTATAACATCATTTAAACTCAGTTAGAGGACTGTAGGATTAAAATTTGTGTAAAACAGAGTAGTTAACCTCTTAAAGCTTGTCATATTTGGTTGAAATTTTCTTGTTCAGTTGGGTCCGAAAAAACACAGCATAGTGGCTCCTAGAAAGATTCATACTAGAGCCTACCCTGACCCAAACCCACCTGAGATGGTTGATAACCCGGAAAGTATCCTTAGGGAGCCTCCTAAGATTAAATTTTCAACTGTTTTCAGATCACCCTTGAGAGCTAATTCAATTCCTGAAAATCTTTCAGCTCTACAACAATCACAAGTTGACTTAGTAAATCCATTTAGAACTAGGTCACTTGATGATATAATTCAGATAGACTCGTGAGTCTTCACTTTCATCACGAGAAACAAGTGAACATCTTGGTAGTAGAGAAACAACACCTCCTGATTTACATTTCCTTCACAATTTAGGTGTCTCTCATCCAAGATCAGCTCAGCAATCTATTCCTAGTCCTTCCACATCTATTCACCAAAAATCCACTGTTCAAACCACCACACTCCAACCCACTTTCCCTCTTGCTAATCCACCTCCACCCCATATCATGGTAGCATGGTATGCTCCCTTAGTCCTTCCTGTGCCCTTAGTCAATCTTCCACAGGACTATTAGTCCAAGATACCATTGTATGATGCCAGTAATGCTACTACTGCTTCACAACATGTGGACAAGATGAATGAATACTTTGACAAAAATGAGATTGATGATGATTCTGTCAAACTTAGGCTATTTGCTCAAAGTTTGGGGGGAGAAGTAAGAAAATGGTTTAAAGGCTTAGCCCCCCACAGTATTAACGATCTCCAAGCCTTCCATCAGAAATTCTTAAATAAATGGGAAGTGAAGAAAAACCCTCTCCAAATACTTTCTGATTAAAAAAACCTCCACAGAAACACTAGGGAAAGTGTACAAGCCTACTGCACTAGATTTAACATTGTGTATAATGCACTTCCCCCAGATCTAAAACCTCCACAAGGCTCAGCGTTAAACAAGTTTCCTGAAGGGTTTGACCCTGAAATGGCCTATCAGCTGAGAGAAAGAGATCCTTTAACCCTTGAAGATATGCAAAAAGGGGCTCTCGCTGTGGAAGTTAACTTAATGGAGAAAAGAGCAAGAATGAAGAATGAGAAGAGAGTATCTTTCAGAGAGGAATCCACACCTTCTACTTCCAGCTCAAAGATGGAAAGAATGATGGAGGAGATGATGAAGAAAATGAGCATTCTTGAGAGAGCACAAGCAAGTCAAAATCAAACAGCTCTTCAAAATAGAAACCAGAACCAAAATTAGAATTTCAGAAGGAACCGGCCTCAAAATAGATCAAGGGAAGATGATCAACAGATCGCTCCTCCCTTTCATCAAAACTATGTAAGTGAGGTTGAGGACACAAATGAACAAATAAAGGACGATGAGATAAATATGTTGGGAGTAGATAATGATGAATTTGAGGTTCATTATGATAGAAAACAAGGTCTATACACACCCTATGATGATAAAAGAGATGAGGATGAATTTTATTATCAAGACATGGAAAATGTCATCATAGAGTCTCAAAAATAATATGACCTTAGAAGTAAAACTAGTCAAGAAACTCCAAAGATTAAAACCTCTGGAAAATCTACACAAAGCAGCACTATAAACAAACCCAAAATTGTAAAACAGAAGGACAAGACAGTGGTTGAAAATTGTTATAAAGGAAAATATAAAGACACTCAAAGCAACAAAAAACAGAGTGCAGACCTTCCACAGCTAATACTCCTATTAAAACAATTCTCACCAATGTAAATAGAACAAATCAGAAAACTAACTTTGCTGATAGAGTGGCAGTTAATAAAACTAAAACAAGCACTTCAAAGAATCAGATCCCTTTCAGTTTAGAGTAGGAAATTTCTAAAATCAAGATCTATGTTACTCTTATTGAATTAGCTGCCCAGAATGTGTACAAAACCCAAATTTTGAAGGCTTTAAATATAGAGGAAAATAATGACACAGTCAATCTTAACGATGACCAGCCAGAGCTCATTTTTTGTCCTAATATTGAAGGTAGGTATCAAGAGGGACCTTTTCCTCCCTTTTATGTGAGTTTAAATGTTCATGACAAGATTTTGCACAATGTTATGCATGATTCCGGGGCCTCTCAAAATTTAATGCCCAAAGCTGTAATGGAGAGCCTAGGCATTGAAATCACCATACCTTATAAAGACCTTGTAGGTTTTAACCCTGAACAAAAATTATCTACACACGAACCGTATAACAAAAAATAAACAATAGCGAGAGCATAAAACATAAAATAGATAAACACAGAGATTTTCCCCTGGATCCCAAATCGGGACGACCAGCTTGATATTTCATTATATTCCTTTTAGTGTTACAACACATATATATACATGCTGAAGCATACATAAACCCCAATCCATTAACCCTGGATTAGAACATAACCGTAGTTCCCTGACCGCATCTACAAAATACTCGAGGGCCGAAAACCATCGTACCCCAAAACCATGTGCAAAACCATGCACAAAACCATGGGTGTGGACTACCCACCGGAAATTAAGGACCAAAATTTTTTCGCTAGGGCGCTTCCCCAGACCCCTTGCATCTAGCACAAAGGGGGGGCTATCGCCCCCCCCCCTCTTACCCCCCTACGCGTGCTTAGTCATGGAAATAATATAAAACATACCCAAAATTCTCCCACTTGTTGTTTTCTTTCCACAGGAGGCCACAGGAGAGCTTAGTCATTGGCCCAATTCTTCAACACCCATTCTTTCTCTACACCAAGATAACTTTTGACTGCTCACAAGCTTCGTCAATGCATCTGCAACATTCTTCAAAGTGTCCACCTTTACCAACAACACCCTTTTATCCTCAACCATATCTCTGACAAAGTGATATTGAACATCAATGTGCTTTGTCTTTGAATGATAAGCAGGGTTCTTAGCCAAGAAAATTGCACTTTGGCTATCACAGTCTATCCTTATAGCTTATTGTACCAACCCCATACTTGAACACAATCTCTGCAACCAAACTGCTTCCTTGCTTGCATGAGTGGCTGCTATGTATTCTGCCTCTGTAGTTGAAAGAGCCACTACGGACTGTCTTTTACTCATCCAACTGACTGCGCCTCCAAATAGGCTAAACACATACCCACTTGTAGATCTTCTTTGGTCCAGATCTCCAGCCCAATCTGCATCAACAAAACCACGAATGTCCAACATTCTTTCCAATCCTGGTCTTCCCTGGTAGCACAAGCCATAATCACTAGTGCCACGTAAATATCTGAAAACCCGCTTCACTGTTGTACAATGCTCCTTCCCTGGGTTTGACATAAACCTGCTCAATACTCCCACTGCATGTGCAATGTCTGGTCTAGTACAGACCATTGCATACATCAAGCTACCCACTGCACTTGCATATGGAACACGGGACATATACTCCTCTTATTCTTGTGTCTTGGGACATTGTTCAGCAGACAGCTTTACACCTACAGGAATAGGAACATTCACCGGTTTACTATCCTGCATATTGAACCTCTGCAATATAGTCTCGACATACTTCCTCTGGTTTAACCAGAGCTTCCTCTTTGCCTGATCTCTCTTAATTTCCATGCCCAAAATATATTTTGCAGCACCAAGATCCTTCATGTCGAATTTGGAGAACAATTGGGTCTTCAAATCTTGGATAATTTCTTTGTCATTTCCAATCAACAACATATCATCCACATACAAGACCAAATAAATAACACAGTCACCAATTAATTTAAAATAAACACAATGACCCTCCTTGCTTACAGTGAAGCCAAGTCCCCATATATAGGTATCAAAGTTCTAATACCACATCCTTGGTGACTGTTTTAACCCATACAGAGACTTCTTTAACCTGCATACCAGCTCTTTCTTCCCCTTCACCATAAAGCCTTCAGGTTGTTTCATGTAGATCTCCTCTTCCAGATCCCTGTGAAGAAATGTTGTCTTCACATCCATCTGTTCTACCTCAAAATCAAATGCAGCAGCAACAGATAAAAGTAATATAATAGAAGTAACTTTGGCAACAGGAGAAAAAATATCACCAAAATCAATTCCCGGCACCTGGGAATAACCTTTTGCTACCAACCGAGCTTTGTATTTCTCCACCTTGCCTTCTACATTCATCTTCTTTTTAAACACCCATTTTCTCCCAATGGGATTCCTTCCAGCCGGCAACTCCACCAGATCCCATGCATCGTTTTTGTGCAAGGATGCCATTTCATCAACCATGGCCTCCTTCCAGAGTTTTCCATCCTCTGAATCTACTGCCTCCCTGACAGTTCTGGGTTCATCATCAGTTATAGTTAAGGAAAAAACTGAACAGAAAGCAGATGGACTATACCTTTCTGGTTGCCTTCTTTCCCGAACTGATCTTCTCAAAGCTGGAGTTTGTGGCTCTTCATCTTCTGAGTCTTCTTCTGTTGTAGAGTCTAATTCATCCTCCTTTAGTTCAAACTCTATCTTCTCAGGTTCCTTTGGTAGGACTTCATGTTTAACAACATCTTTCACTTCTCTAAACACCACATCTCGGCTGTACACAACCTTCCTTGTTTCTGGGTTCCAAAGCTTGTAACCCTTTAAACCATCCTTATACCCAATAGAGATGCACCTTTCAGATTTATTATCCAACTTGGTCCTTTTCTCCTTTGGAACATGTACATATGCATCACATCCAAATACCCTTAGATGTGAAAGAGAGGGTTTCTTACCGGTCCATACCTCATGTGGAGTCTTATCCTCCAACGCTGATGAAGGTGATCTATTAACTAAGTAACATGCAGTCTCCACTGCCTCTGCCCAGAATTCTTGTCCTAACCCGGTACCACTGAGCATGCTTCTTGCCTTTTCCATCAGTGTTCTATTCATTCTTTCTGCAACTCCATTTTGCTGAGGTGTGTATGGAGTAGTCTTCTATCGTGCTATACCACACTTCTTACAGAACTCTTCAAATTCCTTCTTGCAGAACTCCCCACCATTATCTGTCCTCGATGCCTTTATCTTCTTCTCTGTCTGGTTTTCCACCAGAGCCTTAAATTCTTTAAATTTGTCAAAGACTTCAGATTTCTTCCTCAAGAAATATATCCATGTATTCCTTAAGAAGTCATCTATGAATGAAACATAGTACACAGACTTTCCCAGTGAAGGAACTGACACAGGTCCAAACACATCACTGTGCACAAGTTCTAATATCTTGTTCGCCCTCTTAGCACCAGAAGGAAAACTCACCCGATTCTGCTTCCCATATACACAATGTTCACAGAAATCGAAATCCAGAGAGAAATTAGACATACCTTCTGCCATACCATTTCTATGTAGTATCTGAAGGCCCTTCTCTCCAATATGTCCAAGCCTTTGATGCCATAGCATGGTCTTTTCTCCAGAGACAGCTAAGCTTTCTGCTCCATTTTCAGGAACCATGGAACGACACCCATCAATAACTATGATACCTTGTAGCTTGTACAGAGTTCCAGCCCGAACTCCACGCATTAATACCAGTGCTCCCCGAACCATCTTGCAGGCATCTTTCTCGAACACTGTTTTTACACCCCCATCATCCATCTTGCTTACAGAAATCGTTCTAACCAATGGGGGAATATCTTGAACACCGGGGAAATGTTCTAATCCTTCCACCTTGTAGCTTCGACTTGACCTTTCACGTCCGATGATTCTAGCCTTCTATCATCCCCTAGGAAGACATCACCATCATATTTCTCATACTCGCAGAACCACTCCTATGGGGTGTGAAGTATGCTGATTCAACCAACCATGACTCACAGTCTACATGTGTTGAAGAAGAAGCCAAATACACCTCCCCACCTTCATCAAGGTGGTTTTTTCCTCTACAAAAGGAGCATCATCGGATCCCTTTCCTTTCTCAGGAGCTTTAGATCTGTAGTCCTTTTTGTACTGCCCTTCCTTTCCGCATTTCCAGCACACCTTTACAAACTTTCCAGGAGATTTAGATCTCCCACTCGAAACCTTATTCTTGTTTCTATTCTTGTATCTTCCTCGTACAGACAAGGCATCTCCATTGTGACCCTCCATATTTCTCCGTCTCATTTCCTCCGATAGTAAGGTTGAGACAATGTCATCAAAATTCAAGGTATTTGTATTGCTACCTATTGCAATAATCAGACTGTCCCACGAGTCTGGTAGAGAACACAACAAACTAATGCACTTATCTTCATCTGAGATTTTAATATCAACAGATGACAACTGACTTATCACAGTATTGAAGGCGTTCAAATGCTCTGTCACCGAGTCTCCATCCTTCATCCTCAGGTTATACAACTTTTTCCACAGGAACAATTTATTCACCAGAGACTTATATTGGTACAAAGTCCCAAGTTTGTCCCACAAACTCTTCACTGTAGCTTCCCCAGATACATTCAACAATACCGAATCTGAGACACACAACCGTATTGTGCTCTTCACCTTCCGATCCAACTTCTTTCAGTCTTCATCTGACATTTCCGTTGGTTTAGTAGCTGGATCTACCGCGATCCATTTCTCTTTATCCACCAACAGATCCTCCATCTTGAGCTTCCATAACTCAAAAAATTTGACCATTAAATTTCTCAATCTCTATCTTTCCATTGCTTGCCATCTTCTTTCTTGTAGAGGCCCGATCATGAGACCTCCCATTGAACGGGGGTCTACCACGGGCACAGGCAAAAAAACCCGCAAGTGACAAGGCATCCCATTCAATCCGAAACCGTATGCAAATGTTATTTTTAACTTTAAAGACAAATATTATCTGCACGAATCTTATAACAGAAAATAAACAATAGCGAGAGCATAAAATATAAAACAGATAAACACAGAAATTTTCCCCTAGATCCCAAATCGGGATGACCAGCTCGATTTTTCATTATATTCCTTTTAGTGTTACAACACATATATATACATGCCGAAGCATACATAAACCCCAATCCATTAACCCTGGATTAGAACATAACCGTAGTTCCCTTGACCTTATCTACAAAATACCAGGGGCTGAAAACCATCGTACCCCAAAACCATGTGCAAAACCATGCACAAAACCATGGGCGCGGACTACCCACCAGAAATTAAGGACCAAAAATTTTCACCGAGGCGTTGCTTAGTCGTGGAAAGAATATAACACATACCCAATAGACCTTTACTCCTTTGACTCAAGCAGAGTAAAATATTTAGGATTAATCAAAGACCTCTATGTTAACTTAGCGCAGATTCCAGCCAAATGTTTGGTTATCAATATTGTTGTGGCTGATCTGCCCCCAAATTATGGAATTTTGTTATCTAAGTCTTGGGGGGCTAAGTTACAAGGAACTATGCAGATGGACATGACTATGCGACTATCCCTATTTTCAATCAGACAAGAAGACTTTACAGGGAGTAACATATGCAGTACATGGTTACTAGTCAAGACAGACCACAAAACTCTCCTCTTTATTATGTAAATACAGGCCTCAATTCTTTTATCATGTTTAACGATGAACCTTTCAGTGAGCAAGTCACTTTAACAAAACTGATGGCCGATAGAGAAGAGGAGGGGGACAACACAGAACTGTTAAAACAGTTTGTTGAACCTTTAAACAATAGCAAATAGCACACCAGTTTTGAACTACAAATCATGATTCCATCGCTTTTTAACCTTGAGAGTCAAGAAATCATTCCTCAACTTAATGAAAAACCTAAGGAATTAAAACAAATTCAGCAGAGTGCTAACCTTCACAAGCAACTTGATAGCACACTAGTTGAAGAGGATGATAGTCAAGCTGATAAAACCAAGACTAATCCTCTGTGGATTATGTACTTTGACGGGTCCTGCACTAGGAGCAATGCTGGTGCAGGGATCTGGATACGCAAAACTGAGACTAACCACACATAAAGCATTTCCTGTAGATTAAACTTTTAGTTTTCAAATAACATAGCGGAATATGAATCCCTGCTTTTAGGCTTACATCTATTGAAAAAATTAGGAGCCAAGAGAATTAAAGTATACGGGGATTCAGAATTAATTATTAGCCAGGTCAACGGGGAGTACAACGCTAATCACCCCAGGCTTAGGGCCTATCGAAATTATGTCGTGGATCTTTTAAAATATTTTGAGGAGTCCCAGTTATTTTTTGTCCCAAGAAGAAAGAATAACATGGCCCACAGATTAGCTTTTGCTGCTAGAACATGCTTAACGACATACGAAACCAAAGAATGCACAACTTAAATTAAATTCAGACCAGTCGTTCTTGACAACGAAAAATATTGGCAAGTGATTGACGGAGACAAACAAATATAAGACTTTATGCAATTCAGAAATGAATTTGAACTACACAGTTCAGATTCAGATTATGAAACAGACTGCAATAGTGAAGAAAATTTTCTTGTTGAAGAAGAACCGTCTCCTGAGCTTGCTGATATAAATTTGTTTTCAAGCAAACTCGAAAACAAAACAAAGATGATTGCAGAGTTAGAAACAAAAGACTTAGAAACCTTGCACTCTAAAGATCATAGTTTGCCCAAGGGTCTGGCCCCTTTAGAAGAGTTGTTCGATTTTAACGATGTGGTCAAGAAGCCAAAACTGGAACATGTAGAGACTGAAGTGGAAGAGTGCAATATAGACGTTGAACTAAAACCAATGATGATCAAACTGTCTAAAACTTTACCAGCTCACATTAAACTCAAATACATAGAGTTGTTTAAATAATTTTCTGATGTTTTTACGTGGAGTTACAAAGATCTGAAATCCTATGGCACTGAAATAATTCAGCACAAAATCCCTATCAAGGAAAACCAAAAACCATTCAAACAGAAGCTGCGCAGAATAAACCCTGTTCAGTTACCTTTGGTTGAGAAGGAAATCAAGAAAATTTACGAAGCTGGTATTATTGTCCCTATTAGATATTATGAATGGGTGTCTAATCTGGTGTCAGTTAGGAAGAAAACAAGAGAGATTAGGCTTTGTATAGACTTTAGAGACTTAAACAAAGCTTCACTCAAGGACAACTACCCTTTACCCAAGATGGATCATATTTTACAAAGGGTAGTTGGTTCAAAAAGAATTTATTTGCTTGATGGCTATTCAGGGTACAATCAGATTTTAGTCTACCCTGATGATCAATTAAAGACAACTTTTACTACACCATGGGGCACTTTCATGTATGTGAAAATGCCCTTTGGTCTAATGAATGCTGGTGCAACGTTCCAGAGAGCCATGGACATAGCATTCTCGGAAGAACTGGGCTACTTCATCATCATTTACCTTGATGATGTCATTGTATTCTCAAAGACAGATGAAGAGCACTTAGAACATTCAAGAACAGTCTTCAAGAGATGCAGGAAGTTTGGGATATCTTTAAACCCTAAGAAAACACTTTTCAGTCTTCAAGAAGGTAAGCTTCTTGGGCACATTATTTCAGAAGAGGGTATTAAGATAGATCCAAAGAGGATTGAGGCCATATTGCGAATCTCTCATCCTCAGAACATAAAGGAACTGCAATCTTTCATTGGAAAGATTAATTTCCTAAGAAGGTTCATACCCAACTTGGCATAGCTCCTTAGGAACATAAAAAACATGTTGAAAAAGGAGCAAGGGGTAAAATGGACCTTGGAAGCAAAGAAGTCCTTTGAGCTAGTGAAACAAGTTTTAACCAAAACACCAGTCCTAATAAGTCCTGACTTTTCAAAATATTTTTATATTTTTTCATTTGCATCAGAACATACAATAGCTTTTGTCCTTTTACAGAAAAATCCACAAGGACAAGAGCAGCCTATTTCATTCTTTAGCAAGGCATTCTAACACAAGACTCAGATGGTAAGAGAGGTAACTGGATATCTGTTATTCTTGAATATGATTTAGAGATAAAACCCACTAAACTCATTAAAGGCCAAGGTCTAGCTAGATTAATGGCTAAATCCAATTTTGAAGTTCTTGATATTAACATGATTAATGCTTTGGATGAACAAGAGGAAATCTCAACTCCCGTTGTTGAAGAACATTTTATGAATTCCTCTTGGTATGCTGATATTCTTTATGTTTTGATTAATTTGAATACACCTCCTGGTTTATCAAAAACAAAGGCAAGGTTTTTGAAGTTAAAAGTTGTAAACTATTGCATTATTGATAAATGTCTTTATTGGAAAAATGCATGTGGGATATTTCTTAAATGTTTGCCTGAGTATGATGCAGAGAAGGTTTAGCACGAGTTCCATGAAGGGGAGTGTGGAGGCCACCTATACCGAAAGACAACAGCCAACAAAATCCTGAGGGATGGTTACTATTGGCCTACTCTTTTTCTTGATGTGCACAAGATGATTATTTCCTGTCATAAATGCCAACTTTTTGAAGGAAAAAGGAAGATGCTACCCCTACCTCTGCATCCAATCACTGTTGAAGCCCCTTTTCAGCAGTGGGGACTTGACTTCATAGGAGAAATCCATCCACCATCCTCTGCCAGTGACCAGATGAATTCTCCTTGCCACAGACTACTTCACCAAATGGATAGAAGCCATCCGTTGTAGGCAAGCCAATGATTCTGTCATTATAAAATTTATGGAGACTAATATTCTCTCTAGATTTGGTTGTCCTACCAAGATCATCACCGATAATGCAACAGCATTTGGATCAAAGAAGATGGTTGAATTCTGTCACAAATATCAGATAACATTGGATCATTTCACGGCCTATTACCCTCAAGGTAATGGACTTGCAGAATCCTCAAACAAAATTTTGGTGAACATAATCAAGAAGTTGTTGGAGGACAACAAGAAGTCTTGGCACACAAAGCTTGTTCATGCACTTTGGGCTGACAGATTGACATTGAAGAAATATATTGGTATGTCACCCTACCAGCTTGTGTATGGTACAGATGCAATTTTTCCTACTAGCCTTGGTGTACCAGTTATGAAGTTGATTCAAGAGGTTCAATTTGAAGAAAATGACATGATCAGAAGGATTAATCAAACAATTCATCTTAAGAAAACCAGAGAGGAGGTTTAAAACAAAGCATTGCAAAAGTAGAACAGCATCAAAAAGCTTTTTCACAGAAGAACAAAGGCCAGCAATTTCAATTTTGGGGACAAAGTCTTAAATTGGGACTCAAGGAGAGAAGACAAGGCCAAGCATGGGAAATTTGACAACTTATGGCTTGGCCCTTATCTCATTCATTCTGTTGCTGGTAATAATGCCTTTTTCTTCCAGGAGTTGAATGGAGTTGAATTATTTGGAGGTCATGTCAATAGCAGGATGCTCAAACATTACTTCTCTTGAACCATGTCATGTTTTTAAGCCTTTTTATCCTTTTTCGCATTGTAAATATTTCACCCATCATTGCATTCAAAGTTAGAAAAATTAAAAATACAAAAACAGTGAAAGAAAGAAAAGAGGGCAGATTGTAAAAAACAATAAAGGTACGGCCCCATACCAAAAAAGAGAAACAAAGTCTAAAAGTGTGCAAGCTTAAATGCCACTCCTAAAAAACACACTCCTAATTAGTCACACAACTTAATCTTGACTAATTAGTTTTAAATTTACTGCTGATAGGTTAGTGAATTCAATTTTCCAAACAGCTTAATCTTGGCTTATCAGTTAGGTAGATTAGGCTAGAAATTAAAGGTTCAAACATACTCAAAACCAGAACCTAAGTGCCCAAGAGAAGAATGACTCATATCTGTTTTAAATTTCTGAGTCAAAATAGAGGTAAAACTGGTTCTAATCAGCTCAAAATCTGAACCAGAGATGAAGGAAAAACAACTCAAATAGAAATAAAAACAGAGCTGGAAAAAGAGAAGGCCATGCTTAAACTTTCACATCTTAAGCCTTCCATTTTGATTTAATTCCCTGTAAAATAACATCTATGTGCAGCTTGTTTTTATGCCATAGATCAGCAACAAGTTAGACTGTTCAATCCTGACTTGTTTGCTTTTAAATTTCTTGTCTTAGAATGTAGAGAATAAAAATATGTTCGACTGTTTAATCCTAACAGATTAGTAGATTAGGTAGAGAAGCATATGAACTCAATGTTTAATCTGAGTTCATGGAGAAATAAGAAGTAGAAATATACTAGAGTTCTTGCTTTCAAAAGAATAAAATGTTGTAAGAGAGTTTGCCAATCCAAGTGCACTATAAAGAAGAAAAAATGTTAGATCACTAGGATTGGGTAGGTAGAAAGCTTGTGTTAATGAAGATCCATTTGTTTTTCATGGCTGCTAACATTTTCAAAGCAAAAGAAGATCATCCAATTGAAGAAGGTTGCAGCCCAATGGATGAGGCACTGATCAGCCTCCCAGAGAATGCAAGTCTAAAGTTCTTGATGCCTTCAAGAAGGCACCATCCCCAAGTGGAGCCACTGTTAGCCACCTATAAAAATTTTTATAGAAAAAGGTGGCTAAAAACATTTTGGAAGACTTCAAGAAACAATTTTCATTGCAAAATTGTTATCTCTTGAAGTCTTGTGAAGACATCCTATCCTCTACTTAAATATTCACTATTGTTTCCCTTTCAAAGTCTGAATTCTGTTGTTCTCCATGAAGAAGAGACTGCTGCAAAATCCATTTTCTCCCCTCCCTCCACCTGAAAACTAACCTTCATTTTTATTCCCTTTTCTTCCCATGGAATTCCTTTATTTTCCGTTTTTCCCCATTTCCCCTTCATAAGATCCCTTTTATAAAGTTTAAAACTCATTTTTAAACTTTACTGAAACCCCCAAATCCATCAAAAACTGTGAGAATTTTCAGATCTGACGGCCCTCATTTGCTCCGATCATAAACCTTTCTTCATCCTGTCGACCCCCTCCGATTCATTACCCACAGTCGATTTGATCTGCAGATCGACGGTCTTCAACCAATCGCATCGGCACCATTCAAAATTTTCTCCCGCCGATTGCATGCCTCCGATAGCTTCTGGGCCATCCATCTCTTCTCATCCAACGACCCATATTAACCCCGACAGGCCTGCCTCTTGTGGGTCCTACCCTCCTCAAATTAATCTCATTCGTCCATTTCTTTCATCCAATGGCCATGCTCCTAACCGAAGCCTCTGAAGCAGTTTGACCCAAACAACGCAAGATTTTCTAATTTTTGTTGGTTTGTACAGGATTTAAAGGGTTTTCCAAATATTTTAAAGGAAAATGAAGGCTGAGGGTGACGACCCTCTGGGTTTTTATTTTATCAAAGGATCTTTTCGCAGGGTTTCCACTTCACGTTTCATCAATGTTTCATGGGCATTGATGCCATATGAGCCCTGTGAACACCTGCACATCAACAAGACACAGAAAAATGAAATAAACGAAGAGTATGAGTGTTAAATATTTTCACCACAGCAGAACTGAAGAATTGAAAGTTGAAACATAATTTGGTGGATTACGGCTAAGATTGACTATCAAAAGCCTAATCCACTAAATTAAACACATAGTTAAAGCAGATTAGCAGTGATTAAAGACAAATCATAAAGTGTTCATTAGACAGAAAGGCCTCCACTGCCACAACATAGGCCAATTGATTCCTCTCAGCTACCCAATGCCACCTGTAGCCTCAAAGCATTCAACAGAGGCCAAAGCTATAATCAGAAAAAGAAGATATTTTCCTCAACACAGCCGAATAGTTATTCCAAACCAAACAGAGTTATTGCAAAGCTAACACAAAGCCTGAAAGTCAACAAATTATCCTAAGTAGCTCAAGAAATTAATGTAAAAAAATTAATACAGAGAAATATCTGAAATCTTCTCCCTTGAGCTCCTCAAAAGCCGAGCAGCATTAAATATGTATTAATTCAACTTGGGAGATCTTTTGTCTCTCCCACCTCCTCGTTTCTTCTATAAATACTTCTGTAGAAGATGAGAAAATGTTGGTTGCAGAACTTTGAAATATACTTGTGCTCGAATTTCCTATCTGTAAATAGTGTTCAAAGGCCCTTGAAGCTCTGTTTGTGATCTAATAAGTCAGGCTGAGAAGTGAAGATGAACTGAAACGTTGGACTTGAAGATTGTAACTGGTTTGAAGTATAAAATAAAAGTTGATTTATGGGATCCTAGTCTATGTCAACGGTGATGTTTTCCTTATTTTAAATCGTTATTTTGTTTCTGTTTCCATTCTGTCCATATTCTCTGATAAATAATAGCAATTACAGAGTTAGGATTTACTGTTTAGCAGTACCCTTCTCTTACTGATAAGCTTTATCTTAATGTTTTCCTCCAATTTGTTTATTTAAGAATGGTTCAATACAGTCAAGCAGTTAGGAATGTTGGCGTTCCCTCTTCCTACTGTTTACTTTAAAAATTGTTCTTAAATGTTATTTTCTTTATTTACTTAGTAAAGATAGACTAGAAAAGTGATGGTTTGCCCTATTTTCTAGCTTCTTTCTCCAAAGGTAGTTCCGAAAGTTTCCCTTAGAGTATGTTGAAAGCAGGATAGGTTCAAAGTCCTTACCTGATCTTAGACTATTCTTTGCTATCTTATGTGTTGTCTTGATAAGTTTGCCAAGTAAAGCAGAGCTAGGGAAGTCTATGGTTAGCCCTGTCCTCTAGTTTTCTTCTCCAAAAGCAGCTTTGAAAAGTTTCCCTTTGTGTTTTAAATGTTTTCTATTGAAAGTGCATAAAAATATGGCTAGTTTCAAAGTACTTACCAGATCTTAGATTAATTTTATGTCTTTCTTAAGTGTATGCTAAAAGCACGATAGTTTCAAAGTACTTACCTGATCTTAGGTTGCTCTTTGTTCTTCATTTGTTTAATTCCCCTTCTTGATGTATCATTTCATTCCATAAAATAAAATTTAAAGAGATCCTTAGACATAGATGACTTGCCCCATGGACCACTCTTGAACCTTGTTGCTTCAATTAAATACTACTATGACTCCATAGCCCAATGGACTAAAAACCAGTGCTATATATATCTAATCATCCAGAGCTTGTTCTTCTTTCTTGCAACTTCACACCTTTGAAACTCTTTTCATTTAGGACTTTCCACTTTAATAATCATGCTCAACCATCCAAAACAAACAAAAAACCCTCGGACTTCATAACTAGCCTAATTTCATGTCCCAAAATATTTAAAGATAAATCAATCTTTGCACTTATTGGAGAGATCACTCTCCGGATTCAGGAGGGCTAGATCCTAGAATCCTAAAGTGGTTGAAATAGTGTTCTCTCTGCAGATTGACTTTGCCAATCTTGCAAATTACAGGGAACTAACACGTTGAACATGATACCACCCTCAAAATACAACGCAGGAAAAAAAAACGACAACTCATATGTTTATATACGCTGGAACACATCTCTTGCCTAGACCTCTAGATGTTTGTGTTAATGTTACAAATTATCTTTAGGTTGATTCAATAAATCTTAAATCTTATCTTGAGTTAAGTTTCATTTTTCAAGGGTCACCACGAATTTCACCTGAGTACCCTAAAATGAAAACTATCATGATAAAATGAAACTTTTATTTTCAATGAAAATAGATATATGGGAGGGAAAATAACAAATAATATGCAACAAATAATATCGTTCATCAATTCCCTAATATAATTGTTTCTAATTACAATTTCGCTCACAAAACCCTAGATGCAATGCATAATGCTTAATATTCTTCTTTTCAATTCCACTTAATTTCCAGATGAAAACTAAGATATCTTCCTAATCATTGATGAAAAAAAAAATCAGAACAACAGCTGAAACACCAATTCCTTCAAGCAATTATTTTTTCAATAACCTGATGACAACAATAAAGAAAAATCTAAACAAACTCTTATCAAAGGCACTCAAAACCAAAAAAAATATTATGAAGGCTTATGAGAGAGCTAAACACACTAAGGGACATAAGGAAGACCAAATGGGATAAATTTAATCAAATATCAAAGCATGAAAATGATTTTTTTGCATGAAATGGGGGTCAGCGTAGGTGAAGATAGGTTACCAGTTCTTTGCAAATCAGGTGCAGGGAAAGCAAGGTGCTCTGTAACGCTCTGTTAGAAAACCAAGGGGTGCGTTGATCAAGGAAAAGGGATTTTCTGACACAAAAAATAAAATGAAACTCAATGAAATGTCTTCCTAGGGTCAAATCAAACCGAGGCACTGTAGGTCTATTCAATAGGTGTAACAAGGGATAAATTCAAGGAAACCACTAAGGGAATGAATTTATCCCCACTGGAATCGCAACCTTGTTATACAAAATCTACGACTCTGGACAAAAGTATCTTCACTAGACCTACTAGCTTGGTCTAGAACAACAAAAAGCAAAGACTATAAAGTTCTCCTTAGAGAAATTAGAGAATGGAAATATGGTTACTTGTGATCCGTTGCAAGCTCTTCTCTCCTCTTGGCATGTAAGCTCCAACTATAGCTCTAATCTTTATAATTAGAACCTGCACAAATAATCAACACAAGCCAAAGATCTACAACATCTATGTAGCATTATCCAATCAATTTATTCAATGGATCAACATAACATTGAAATATATGAATGTAAACATAACATAAAACATATAGGAAAACGTTATTTTCTTTGTATTAATATGAAAGGAGAGAGTTTACAACAAAAAGTGGAAGTTGATGTCGTAGATATTTCCCAAGTTGAATTGTCCTTCCTTGCCACAATAGACACCTCAAAGTCACCCTAATGCATGGGAATTATAACTCTCTTATGATCAAAGTATTAGCATAATGGTATGATTACTCTCTAGAGGCCAGCCCCTAGCTTTTGGATGGTAGTAAATATATAGGAGATGATGGAAGTTTAGGAATTATTATCCATTTAATAATCTATGCTTGAGATCCAATCTTGAAGGGAGGATGAGCTCAAGGGATAAGAGGTGAAATATCCAAGGTAGGATGAGATAAGATTCAAAGTTATTATCCAAGATAAATTATTGTAACAACTCCTAGAAGCTTCAGGATTATTTTTATTTCCTCAATTTCTAGAACTAGAGCACCCCAAACAAGGGAAAACCTTCTCTGATCATAGAAGGTGCATAATTGAGTAACCTATTATTGAATGCAGGTCCCTAAAGGGCCAGGGTCAATTGGGCCTTAAAAACACTTAAATGAAGCAGTCAAGGTCAGAATCTCTGGGATTTGGGAGATTCATGGTTAGGCCTTTGTGTAGGGATGAGGACAAGGTGTTCATGGATGATGATTGCTCCAGTTTGTAAGCCTATTGACTAGATGTGACAAAATGACCTATAAAAATGTGGAAAATGATGACTCATGACATGACATGACATGACACTAATTATGTGGATTATGATGACATGGAAATGTCAAGACATTCTTTGTTGATGCTTTCTTTGTTTCTTTGTGGAATATGAAACATGTTATTCTTCTTTTTCTTCCATAAAGCTTGAACGTTGGGATTCTTCAATGTGATATTTAATTCTAGTTATTATCATAATATGGTGTCCCTTTGTATTTCTTGATTGATCAACTTGAATTAACAAATTCAAAGGTATCTTTTAACAAGGTATCCTTCTTCATCTCCTTCATCATCATCTTCTTGTAACATGCTATAATACCTGCAACTAAAAACCATTCATGATAAGATGACATCATTATGATAAACCCCTTTTCTAACTTGTTTCATGAAAACCATTGAATGAGTTGGAAATGAGTGATAGGCTACAAAACAGGCTCAAGGATTGTGCATTTGTGCAACTCATGAAGTCAGCACCCAGGATTGAGCCTTTATATTGCACATTGTGCAGTTAAGGTAATCCAGGGTTAAACATATTCATATTTTAGGGGCTCAAGGGGTCAGGCTTAAGGCTTGAGGCTTGACTTTGACCACTGTGTAGTTCTGGAGAGATAGAGGCCAACCGATTGTGCAATCATGTAGTTCAAGAGGTTGAGGTTGAGGCTTGTTTTTTGAGATTGTGTAGTGTGTAAAGGAGACTGGACAAAGGTAGAGACTACACAGTTCTGGAGTTCAAGGGTTAGGATTTAGCATTAAGACTATGTAGTGCGCAATTATGGAAGGCAGGGACTACACATTATGCAATTCCAAGAGGCAAGGACTAAGTTTGAGGGCTGACACTGTGTAATGCATAGTTCAGGAAGGCTAATTGAGGTCAAGTTGTTGGGGAAGGAACTTTTCCGCATTTGGATAAGTGTGGGATCGGTGAGGCCAAAGTGAAAAAAGATAAAACTTGATTATGATCACACACTTATAAGATTTTATGACACAAAATTGACCACTAAGAACACACGAAAAACATAATACCCCCAATGCGATGACATTTTGACAACTTTCCCCAAGTGCGACACTAAAGATATAGTTTACGACAACATTTGTGCTACAATACTTGAAACTTTGGGAATGAGTGCGAAACATGTCTAGATGATAAGCATGACTGGTTAGCACCAATATCACCCCTTGAAGCAAACCAAAACTACATGTGTGCGATGTGTGACACTTTCCATCCCAAAAGAGGAAATTTGTGAGAGTAAGAGGAAAGTCAAAATGACACTTACAAAATGTGAACGACATTGAAAGAGGCACATGAAAAAATGAAGATAGCAATACAATAACACTTATACAATGAAAAAAAGAAAAATCGATAGTAATAAACATGAAAGGGACACTAGAGTGAAAGCGAAGGATCATCAAAGTGATAGTTGGAGAAAATCACTGAAATATAAGAATAATCACAACCAAAAGTGAGAGATTGTCGATGAAAGTGTGCATTGACTGTCAACACAGGTTGAACATTGCATAGGAACTATCTTGGTGGAATTTTTCTATACTTTTTCAATCTTCCATAAAAAAGTGTGCTCATGAATTTTTTGTAGACTGAGCATGTGTGAGAAGGTGACTTTGACACTTATCAACCAACCATAAAGTGACTATGGAACGAATGATCACAAGATCCACAGTAGGATCCAAAATTCAAGTGTAGAAATTTTTTTGGAGGGTGTTTGTCGTAGCGACAACACTTGGTGACACACTGGTAGAACTTTGCCTTGGTCAAATACTATGTGAAAGGTCTAGTTTCTCAAGAAGTATTGATTCTCCATGCAGATTAGTTTGGTTTCCCCACTTAACCTGATTATAGATATAGTCCCCTTCATCTCTTTCTCGATTGAACATAATCATAAAGCTAGCCATATTGCAATGTTTATATTTTAGGAGAAGGTTAATGTAATTTGAGAGCTTAGGATATTTACAGTGTGATTCTTCATCTCTGGTGTTACTCCACTACTAGTAGGCCTGGAGAGTACCCCTGCGAAGTCACTTCAGCAAAAATATCATTGCTTCTCTACCAGCGATCGAGGAAATTACCCCGACGAAAATACTTTCTTCACCTCCTTATGCAGGAAGCATTTATCTTCTTTCACCCTTTATTTATTTATTTCTAAAGGACTGTACTTCGACACTTAATTATTTCATGGGTGGAAGAGGGATCCCGACTTATTGAGAGAAGAAGAGGTTGTTCCTTTAGATAAGAATATATAAAACCTATAATATGAGTTTTATCATTAAGATTATCCCCTTTCCCTTTTCTACTTTATTGGATCGACGTGGAAAACACCAAAATATAAAGAACCGGGCATAGAAACGAGGATCCTAGAAAATATACGGGTGTCATGGTTTCACACAAAGATATCCTTACGCAAGGATCATATTTTCCATCAAATCATCATCGAAAAAAATGTATGAAACCAAGATGAAGAAGAAGTTCTAAAGGTTAGCAAAATACTGCAGTGTCACAAGACCCTTTACTACTTTTCAACATCGTCTTTCGAGTCGAAGGGAACATCCTTCATTCAAAGTATTATTAAACAAAATATGAAATAAGACATAAGACATAAAAAGGAAACAAAATCTAAGGACAAACCAAATGGAGGCTAACCGAAAACAGGATGCAAGATGAAAGTAAGAAAACACAAGAAAGAGTACAGAGAGCGAGTAAAAGATGAGTGTGCAAGGGAGATGGGTATGAAAATAGACCTACTCCTAACCTAACCAATTAAAAGGTCAGGGTCAAGTGTAATGGAATTTATAATGTAGCCATTGTAACTTCTCCTGACCTGCATACATAAATATACAAGCGATTAAACATATGTAAAACAATGTGTAATATAAAATATAAGTGCTTGAATAACTTGCAAAACAAATTGAATGTCTTTCCTATCAGTAGAAATACATGTCATAGCGACTACTTCTAACCAACTCGTACTCTTACCTTTTTTATGAAAACCATAATTATAAGAACCTTGGAAGCTTCTCGCAAATGTATCTTCATTTGTATTTTCCTCCTTAGCAAGCATGAGAAAAGATCAAAACTTGTTATTTTCTACGAAGCTTGCAAGGTAATATTGCTCCAACCATTTAGCGATTGGATCATGAAATTTGAAACAATCCTCTTGAAAACCTTGAAATCTTTGAAAAGATGATTTTTTCAATTAAAAATGCGGGATCAGGATGAGAATATTGTAAGGGAAAATGAATATGATCATTTCAGAAGGCTTGTAAAGATAGTCAGGGCTTGACATAACCATTAGTGAAGGCCGAAGTGCCTCGGCTACTTGAAAAGTATCCAAATAGTGAGATAAACCATAAATATTAATCAATGTGAAAACAAATTCATCGGATATACTAGTGGGAAAATGGTAAAATGAATGAAATTTAATATTATGATAGATGGACCATTTGTGGCAAGATATTCTCGGTTATAAAACAAAAAATGTAGATCATTTTTAATAGCTTTACAAATTCCTTGAACAAAATAATCATCTTCCTTGCATGATGCATATAACAAACCATTTCCTTGTTACTCAATACAAACTGCACTAGCATCATAATTGTTGAAAGAAGTGAAAAGGAATTCCAACATAATAGACACATGGAACTAGTCAGGATACAATGGGTGAAGAATAATTTGATTTTCCAAATAACGCATGCATTCATTAGCACTCAAGGGGATTTCAAGTGCGATGAAGAAAAAAATTCACAAAATAACTTTCAAAATAAAAACCAGGATCTAAATATTCTGAAATGTAACAGATAGACATGATTCCTTTGACCAAACACATTCTTTGAAATGATCAACTTCATAGTTCCATTCTTCTATGAGAGATACACATTCCAAACCTGAGTTAAGTATAATAGCCTTGCATGGAGATGAATCATATGAAATAGAATCTTGAATCCGACCAAAAACCGAATCTTGAAAGTTCAAAATACTACATCCAAAATACCAAACATCTTTTAAGAAGGAATTTACATCCAGTGAAACCATGAAAAGAAAATATTTTTGTGATAAAAAACATATCTGACTTAGCTCATGGATCTTACCAAATTCATGAGATCTCGACAAAACCATCAACGAAAGTTGAAGTGCCTTGACTTCTTGACAAGTCCCAGAACTTTCAAGGATTGTAAAACCACATTCTGAAGATTGAATCAGATCATGCATGGTGTGAGGATAGCTACTTACACTGATTTCAATCATAAAATTACTAAATAAATGGAAACCATCTCTCTCACTAATTTGATCATATTTTAAAAATTCAACAGCCAGATTACTCAAGTCAAAAGATTCTTCTAATCACAAATCTAGTGATGTATGGATCAGATAATTTACATGAACAAACTTATTTTAAGAGTTGTATTCATGCAAAATAAGATATTGTAAGGGATGGAAGGAATACTCAATGATTTGATAGTTTTCATTTTCATCATGGATAACCTAATTACCTTGTATCAATTGAGAATTTAATTCATCAGATGAATAAATTGAAAATCATGGTGTATCTGCATTGCATGTATATGCATCACAAATGGTAGAACACAAGGGATAGTGAGATGGAAAGGATGTTTCCATAAGAACATTTTCTTTGACCAAATCAGATTCTATATCTAAATCTTTCAAATCAAAATCTTCTTTAGGAACCGCAAGATCAGTCGACGAACTTGGGCATTCATCATCACATACATCAACAAAGTCATCGTCATCAGAATGATTGTTTCCCAAGACTACGGATCTAAAAAAATTGATTTCATTTTATTCACTACAAAGATTAGTAGATTGAAAATAATCCAAGAATGAGGAAACAAATTTTTAATATAGAGGGTTTTGAAAGAGGGAAGAGAGGTCAAAATTCTCTTTACCTTTTTGATCCTCTACCCATGTAACATGACCATATTGTACTTGATCACAATTTGAACTAGAAACCTAAAAATCAAGAGAGTGTGAAGAGCTAAGTGGTGTAGCATATTGATCAAGAGGATCATGGTACAAAGAGTCATGGCATGTAGATGATAGAGGATGAAAAATGTCCCATGAATAAGTAACACTTTTAGTGGAGCCGGATTCAAGATTGATGTTAAGAGTGTTAATGTAATCTTGAGGAATGAAAGGATTAGCCTTCATCCTAGGCTCCATGAACCATTCTAAGGTTTCCTCCATCAGATCTAGATCATGAGAAGTGGATGAAGGTTGAAGAGACGAATCAACAATTTTATTTTAATATTTCCCAATTTTTTCATCATTTCAAGGAGGTACCCACATCAGAACTGAAAAAGTGTGAGGACAACAAACAAAAGGAATAATAGGTTTCTCCTATGAAATTATAGATGTCTCATGGTTTACAAAAGTTGGGGAAGAAGAAACATCAGGAGGTTCAAATTAATCGTGCAAAGAGATATGAACCAAACGCTCAAACTTTTGTTTAAATAAATCCCAATCCATGTCTTCTTCAATAAATTCATAATAAAGGTGAAGGAAGTGATCAGAAAAAATTTTAATTGATTCATTAGGATTCATTCTTAGTTTATTAATTATTTTCATAACATCCTGATAATCATGCCTATCAAATTTTAAATGAAGCTCCTTGATGAGTTTTTCAAAAGAATGATTGGAAGCGGGTAGTAGGGTATGACACCATCAGTTAACTCAACCTTCAAGTGTGAGTTAGAAAATAATAAAATCCAATTTCATAGTGTTCACAAATATTAACAAAAATAGATGCATGATCGATAATGTGTGTATTACCCTCGGTATCAAACTTAAATTGAGACAAGTCATCAAGCTATTTCGTGGAGATGAAACATTTACTAGGAGATAGGTTAGAGAAACATTCTAGGATTATGATTTGGGGATGAGCCATTTAAGATAACAGATTCAAAATAGAATCAATATGCAGAACTTGTCATCTGGCCCTCCTTCTAGTTCCATTTGTTGATGATCCTATAATTTCGTCAACCAAGGGGATCTCCCCGATGAAAAGTATGAAACAGACCACATCGTTTGGTGTGGTAGCCCTTTCGGAAATAAGGATCGAATGCCATATGTTATTAGAGATTTTACTTGGATACAATGGTCAACACAAGAGATTAATGCACATGTACTTTTAGGTGAACAAGTGGGAATGCATTTTGGAATGCTCAGTTGCAGAATGTATCAAGGTTCTTCCATCGAAAGGGAGAGAAAAGTGAGCCTTTAAAAGAAAAGTAATAGTATTGATATATTATAGACACACAAACATATACATATGACTGAATCATTGGAAAACTAGCACAATAGTTCACATAGAAGCAACATTGTTAAAAGACATATAAAACACCTTTAACAAGATAAGTACCAAAGCCACTAAAATAGTTCAATTTCCTTAGTACATATGAAAACAACATACATCATAAACATTCAAATAATAGTCTTACAATATTTACGACATACGAATGAAAGCATGTTGGCTCAATGAGCTTCGAAATTAATAAAAAGTTCCTAGATACATTAGTATAGTGAATACCACTAGCTCCAATAGTGGAGCATTAGAGAAACTGCTTGCTCCTCCAAAAGAACTATTTTCCTCTCTAATTCCTGGTAGGAGGAGCCAAGGTGAAAAGTCCTTTGCAAGAGTTATGAGGGTGTATATATAACAAATGGGGTGACCATTCACCTCCCTTGTGACTCTTGGACCACCCTTATGACTATTCGATGTCTCTATGACTCTTTGACTCCTTCACGACTTTTCACTTTCTATGGATGACTGTTGGAATTCCACTTTACATTTCTCCAATACAAAATTTGCATAGTCCAGAAATGATGTGACAAATGATGACTCATGGAATGACATTGATGAAATGGATTATGATGACATGGAAATTTAAATTCATTCTTTGTTGCTGCTTTCTTTGTGTCTTCTTGGAAGATGGAACATGCTCTTCTTCTTCCTCCTCCATAGGGCTTGAAGGTAGGAAGTCTTTAATGTGATCTTGATTTCCATCTGTTATCACAATATGGTGTCCTTTTTTCTTTCTTGATTTATCAACTTTTCTTAGCAACTTCAAAGGTATCTTCTAACAGGGTCTCCTTCTTCATCTCCTTCATCACCATCTTGTCATAACATGATATAATACCTGCAACTAAAATCCACTCATGACAGGACGAAATCAGTCTAATAAACCCCTATTATAAATTTCTTCGTGGCAACCATTGACTTAGCTAGAACTGGGTGATAGGTTGGGAACAGGCTCAGGGATTGTGTAGTTGCACAACTCAGGAGGTCAGGGGCCAAGGCTGAGCCTTGATATTGTACAATGTGTAGTTCAAGCAGGCCAGGGATAGAAATCTACACAGTTGAGGGGCTTAAGGGGTCAGGTTGATGGCTTGAGGCTTGAGGTTTCCCACTATGTAGTTATGGAGGGACAAAGGCCAAGGGATTGCGTATTTCAAGAGGTCAAGGCTAAGGCTTGTTGCTTGAGACTACACAGTGCACAGAGGATACTGACTGAAGGAAGAGACTGTGTAGTTCTGGATCTCAAGGGTCGATACTAAGCACTTAGACTCTGTAATATGCAGTTATGGAAGGTAGGGTCTGTGCATTGCACAATTCCAAGAGGTATGTCTGAGCTTGAGGGTTGAGAATGTGTAGTGCACTATTCAACAAGGTTGAGTGAGGTCAAGTTGCTCGAGAAGGATTTTTTTGTATTTGGCTAAGTGTGGAATCAATGAGGCCAAATTGAACAAAGATAAAAATTGAAGATGATCACACGATTAGAATATTTTATGACACAACATTGACTGCTCAGAACACATGAACAACATAATACCCCCAATGCGATGACATTGCGACAAATTTCCCTAAGTGTGACACTAAGATACACTTTCCGACGACAGTGACGACACTTGTGTGACACTGATTGAAACATTGGAAATGAGTGTGATACATGTCTATATGATAATAATGACTAATTAGCACCAATATTACCCATTGAATCAAACCAAAACTACATTTTTGCGATGTGCAACGCTCGCCATGCCAAAAGAAAACATTTGTGAAAGTAAGAGGAAAGTGAAAATGACACTTGCAAAATGTGAATGACACTAAAAGCGACACGTGCCAAAATGAAGATAGCATGAAAATGACACGTATTACAGTGAAAAAAACCAAAAGTGAAAATCGTAAACAGGAAAGCGACACTTGCAAAAGAGAAGGTGCGCCAAAGTGACAGTTGGAGAAACTCATCGAAATAGAAGAACAAACACAACCAAAAGTGAGAGACTGTCGACGAAAGTGCTTACTGAATATTGACACAGGTTTAAAATTGCACAGGCACTATCTTGATGGAATTGTGCTATGCATGTTTAAGCTTGCATAAAAGAGTGTGCTCATGAACTTGTTGCGGACTGGGAATTTTTGAGCAAATGACTTTAATGCTTATCAACTAGCCATAAAGTGACTATGGAACGAATGATCACAGGATCCATAGTAAGCTCCAAAATTCAAGTTTAAACCAAATTTTGAAAGGTGTTTGTCGCATCAACATCACCTAATTGGACCGAAATTCCTTCATCACCTCTCTAAAGGAATTCCATATTGATGCATATGGGTCCTTCACTCCATGTTCAATATGTGTTACAAAAGGGATATGTTGGTGGGCTATTATCATTGGTATAAAAACCACTCATTTTTTATATTAGGTAATAAAAATGGGGACTTTTTTAAAAAAATTATGTTTTTTTGTGTGCAAATTACCTTTACAAAGAATTTTTTAAAAATGATGTATAAAGGTTTTTACACCAATTTTTTTTTATTTTCTTCATGTACATATCGTTTTTTTTATTTTCTTTTATGGTTTATTAAATATATTTTTCCGGAATGATGATTTCATGTTTTTACAAGTGTTGAATGATCACTCCTTTTTTTTCCAAACATGCTCGATCCATTTTGTTTGTGATTCTTTATCACTTTTTGAGGTTATGTCAATTGTTAGGAACTTTTCCCATACTTGATGTATTTCAAGATCCATTAGCAGCAGTTTTATTCTTGCTCACATTAATCCTTTTTTACCTGATACATCAATTTCCATCATTATTATCCTTCATCAATTTCCATGATTATTCACATTTATGAAAATTGACGATCTTTCAAGATCCATTAGTATCGGTTTGATTATTCTTTCACCCAATAAACATTTTCCCTAATATGATTGATAACTGATATCTTATGTAATGTTCCCATCTATTAACGTTCTTTGAAATCAGACAACACCGAGTTAAAATATAACAACTTATTTTTGTACTTCTGATATTGTTGAAACTCGACACATCAAACGATGCCTACGTTAAATGATATATTTCAGAATCTATTAGCATTGGGTGGTAAATTTTTATATATTTCTCAATTTCCGTAAAAACACATAATTATTTTGTAAGTCATAGAATCAAGAAAAGTTAATAAATGATGATATGATATACATAGATTTTAATAGTAATTATGCTTCTGATGATGAACTACACTAAGTAGTTTGAAATGCGTCGGTTCTCAATTATTCATGTGACTTTCTGGAAAATTTCTGATTAAATTTGATATGGATCACAGAAGCTTACACTCTTAGGTAATTATTCTTATTTCAGGTTATATTTGTTTTGGTTTGAAAATTCATTATAATTCCATTAAATCGTTGCAGGGAGATGGGTCCCTTGTCCTACAAACAAAAGGGTCTTATATACCAATTTGGTGTCTAACTTGACCATGACCTTAAAATTAGATAATAATAATCACTCCAATGGATATGTATCATTCTGAACGGATAATCTATATCAATGAAAAGTGACATTGATGTTAATTGATGGTCCTAAACTTTGTTTCTTTCTAGAAAATAAAGTAAATGTTGTGTCTATATTCTTGATAGACAAGGCCCGATATTGTGAAGAAGCACCATGTCCTATATAACTAATTGTCACACCTATAATAACTTCAGAGAAATTTTGAACTCAAAGGGAAACTAGAATTGAATAAGTATGATTGAAATTTTTTTGTTTCGTGTTTAACTCACTGCGCATTTTAAAATACTAGTTTTAATGTTCTTCATATATTTTGTAAAACTTCATACACTCTTGTTTTACTCTTGCACTCAGATTATTTCAAATTGATAACTACCCCAGTGTATTTTACTATTTCTTGCAAGTATTCCTAGGAAGTACATATTTTATGGATAAATAACATGTTATTATGTTAATCTTATGATAATGCTTGTTGATGCAGTGTGCACAATTACTCCTTTCCCTCCCATGAAGTGGAATTGGTATTTTTATGAAGAACCTATTCATGTGTATTTCTTTAAACTCTTGGAATCAAAATTAAAATACAATTTATATGATATTTGCGATAACTTTCATGTTTCTTTATATTCTTTACTTTTTCATCAATTCCCTCCCATGATCACCTAGGATGCTATGCATTCTCTCAAAAGTATCAGTTATTCGTATATAGATGAGGATTTTTCTTCTATTCATGTATACAAGTGTGAATATTCTCCACATCGACTCCCTGAATACATACTAAAAATATCCATTGTGAGAGAGGTAACATAGCAGAATGTTATTAGTAGTATTGCTTCATCATTGAAGAAAATCTAGAAAACTATTTGGCCTTATTTTCCAATTCCAATTTGAATTTATAATTTTTTGAAAGCCCAACATGTTGTTTTAGAAGCAAAACATCAGGACGAAATTTACTTGGTTTGAGGAACCATGAGAAAACACGATCCTAAATAAATTTCTTTAAAATATTGTACTGCAACTAAGACCACTTTATATATTCTTGATAAATATCCTTTTGACATGTTTTTTCAAGGGGAAATTTTTTTTGATAAAGTCTTACAAATATTCTTTGGCACTCCGTCAATTATATCTCGAGCTCAAGAGATGGCATCTTGTAATGATGTGGGCTTTTAGGCCCTCACCCATCCACATAGTGGCTCAGCAAGCCCCTCTATGAACAATATGATTAACCAGCTCTCAGAAATATTTGTCACCATCACCGCTATCCTCTAGAACTTAGTGATGTAGGCATTTGTGCTTCCTGTCTGTCTCAAGTGGGCCAGCTCTCTGAAGTGCAGCTCTGGATACTTCTTCTCAAATCTCTGTTAGCCTCTTTCATAAAGGCAATTATAAATCCAAAAATACATAAATTAAATAATGTAAAGTTAGGATAAATATATTTATTAAATTAGAATATTTAATAAATATTAGAGATACTTAGAAATAGTATTTTGTTAGTAAAAATAGGACTCTAGAATAGAGTTGTTTCCTAGGCTCTAAAATAGGAATAAAGTTAGTAGAATGGTTAGAAGGTCATTTATTGTAAATGGACACTTGTTGGTTTTCCAAGTGATCCATAACTAGAATAAGTTAGAACATAGAGCTTATCAATAGGTTAGTTTCCTAATTTCATTGTGTAATGTGAGAGTAAGAGTTTACGTTTGTAAACTCCTGCAATTTGTTATGTAATCTTTTTCCATGATCAATAAAATTATGTGCCTGAGGACACTTCTGAATCTACAATCTCTAGAACTTTGTGATGTAGGAATTTGTGCTTCCTGTCTGTCTCAAGTGGACCAGCTCTCTGAAGTGCAGCTCTGGATCCTTCTTCTCAAATCTCTCCAACAACCTCTGAGTGAACTCTTGATATGAAGTGATGTGGATATTTCCAAGCATGATCAAACCATGGTACCACCATTCTTGGGCATCTCCCTCCAAGTGAAGGGAGAAAAATTGTATGGAATTTTCTTCCTTCATTGAATTCAAGTGAAAATAGGTGTCCATCTTTTGGATCCATGCCCATGCTGAACTATTTTCTCCCCCATCGAATTTTGTAAGTGTGACATTCCCTGCCAACATTTGCACCTCATGGTTGGATGATCCTCCTCTGAAATAATGACCAAGCCCCATGGTACGTCTCTCCTTTAGGTCAATGAATTCACCAAAGGACATCACTCATCTGATCTAGGCATCCAAACCCTCATGCTCATCGATGCCTGATGCAACCAAGTGCAATAGATCTTCAACTGGATTCAGCTTCCTCTCAGGCTCTGGCTCCTCTATGAAATTTGGCATCAAAGGTCTGCTAGTCTTCCCACTATTGGAAATATTGTCATTGATGGCAAAGGAGATAGCATAGAAGCAGAGAGATAGCAAAAGAAGACTAACAAGGAGAACATTAGACATGAAGAAAGGCAAAGAGAGATAGCAAAAGAGGTAGCAAAGATGTAGAGAGGTAGCAGAGAGGCAGCAGAGACCTACATAGAGCTAGAGAGAACTGAAGAGGATGCAGAGGATCGAGCAGCAGTGAAGAGGGCCATTTGAAGAAGCAACTCAGCAGAGACAGGGCCATTTGAAGAAGCAGGGCAGCAAAAAGAAGCAGCTCAGACACTAGGAAGAAGCAGAGACAGGGCTTTTGTATCTGATTTTATATATTGGAGCCATAACTCTGTCCAGAACCCTATTTAATTAAATACAGAATCGATGGTATAAAGATGAGATTGGAGCCATAACTCTATTCAGAACCCTATTTAATTAAATGTAGAACCGATGGTATAAATATGTAACCAAAAATATGGAAAGCTATGGCGGAACTACGATATGAAAACAAAAGGGTGAATAAGAAGAGCGAGGGCGGAAGTTATAAATATATGGTAAAGGCGCTAAACATTTTAGCGCAACCCCGAGATAAACAGAACCTTGACTCGATAGTGGAACCGGGAGCATGAACAGTAAACGTGGGTTCAAGCCACAAAACCGGCAGTATTGCGCTTTATAAAAGTGGTAAGGAGATTTTGTCAAAAAAACACGATTAGGGTCCTTTCCTGACACGTGGCCTCAGGCGGTATTGGAAAACCATTTACGTCGTGTTATTTTTTAGTGTTAACCCACGGAGGATGAAAAAACACGATATCCATGTTATCCGTCCGATCTTCCATTGACAAGATCTAACGGTGTTCGTTGCACGTGATGGACAAAGGTTAATGAGGTAGGTATTGTGGGCCTAAGAATTTTTATATGAAGTTCGGAGTTGATTTACTGTGTTAATGTTTGGGTATTAACCATTGTTTAATAAATGTTGAATGGTCGATATATGTATTCATGAATTGTATTCCAATACATTTGATTGTTGATAACCATCGGGGCCTTTGGTAATTGTTAAGAGGGGTCGACTTTACTGAGAAGTTGAGTTAGAATATGTGGGACCCAAGACCTTAATGTAGGATTCTTGGGGTTGAAAAAGATCGGGTTTGATTTACGTTGAGATTGCTGTGGGACCAGAATAAATATGCGAGTTTGGAATAATACATATGGGTTATGTATTTGTTGGTGGAAGGAAGAATTAATGTTAACTGGCCAATTATATAAGAAGGGAGCGCAATGCCTTGATATTTAATTGACCAAGGTCTAAAGTATTTTATGACAAGACTATTAAAATGTGCCTTCATGTAGAAATGTATTAAAGGTGGAGACTTTGGATTAAGCGGGGTTCAAATATGGTTTATTGACCATTGGTTGTAAAATTATAAAACTTGAGTTATGGGCGAATATTTGAATATTAATTAGACACATTATAAGATGGGGGTGATTATGGTGTTAATCATAGTTTCTAAGCAAAAAATTCTGATATATGAAGAATGATTTATTTATAAAGTTTGAAATCAGAGATTTAAAATATTGCGCATCCAATTCAATGGTATATGAAAGGGTTTGCAACCAAAGTTTGAAATATTAATTTCAAACTCATAAAGTGGATTTTTGACCAGAGCACATAAAATGAAGAGATACTTCCACATTAGAATTGCTGGGTTGAAATTGTGTTGATTATTTTTTCACAGTGCATTAAAGGTGGGCTTCCAAAACTGAGTGTGCCAATTTGAGCATTTCCAATTAAGTGAAATTTCATTATTAAAATATAACAGAGATTTTAATCTTTGATGGAAAAGCTTCAACATTAATTTAAACTACCAGATTTGAAGAAAAAGCAGGGGTACATTCTTGTAAAACAATTATATATGCAACAAATACACAATTGCAGTGAACAGCAGAGGTATGCAGAACAGTTACATGATAGCAGCAGAAAAGACAAAACCAGCAAGCCAAGGGCCAGAAAAATGGCTGAGTGAAATTGATGTATGTAACTGAAAATGTGAATGTAAATGTTTTAATTGATTTTATATTGTTGGTGATGCAAAGGAAAGTCTCCGGAGGAAAAGAAATATCCCACTATAATATTGAAATTTGTACATATTGTTATATTTTTTCTGAATGAGTTGGAAAAAGGAATGAGAAGGCAGAAGTCAAAGAGTCATGGTTGTTCACTCCAAATTCTCTGTAGAATAAAAATAGTCAAGAAGGGAACTCTATAAATGATATCTCATAGATATGCATAGAGAGGTTATATAATGAAGAATTGAGGCAGAGAAGATAAGAAGAAGGAGGAGCAGAAAGAGATGGTGTGAAAAGTTAGAGATGATATAATATAGATAACAAAGCTGGAGGACAGAAGTGAAGAAGGTACAGAACAAAGCTGATATCCAAGGTAAATCAGCCAGTGTTTTCTTTTGAAAGAGTGAGGAAGTTGGATCTTCCCTATCAAGTTGTAGCTTGATAGATGTCATTTGTAGCTGACTGAGGTAGGAGCCTCCTGTAGGTTGTAGCCTACAGAAAATAGAGGAAGTTGGTGCTTCCATATCAAGTTGTAGCTTGATAGAAGTCAGTTGTAGCTGGCTGAGGTTGGAACCTCCTGTAGGTTGGTGCCTGCAGAAAATTGATGGGAGTTGGAGCTTCCTTGCAAGTTGTAGCTTGCAGAATTGAGGTAGAAGCCTCCTGTGGGTTGGAGCCTATAGAAAATCAATGGTGAGAGGGATTTGGAGCTTGCCTTTGCATCACAACAATAATAAGATGTGGATTTCTCCCTTATGGGTTTCCACTTATATCTGTTGTCCATATGCATGATGATTATGTGTTGATACTCTGTATTTATTCTATTTAATACTTGCTGCTCATTTATTAAGATTTTTGTTCCATTGTATATAAAGAAGAAAGATTCTATTTCCATTAAAATAAAGTATAATAAGAACATGATTGCATTAAACTGATTCACCCCCCCCTCTCAGTTTAACCAAGGGTCCAACAATTGGTATCAAAGCAGGTTCCTTCTGTATCAGTTTAACAATTGAAAGGAGATCCTAGGTCCCCAGGATGGCTAGTCAAGAAGGATGCTCAACCAATAAAGCCCCTTTTTTCACCGATGCAAATTATGCCTTCTAGAAAATCAGAATGAGGACATACATAATCTCTCTAGGAATAGAAGTTTGGGCTGCCGTGGAATTTGGATATGCCCCAAAGGCAACTGACTCAGATAAAGAAGCCAAACAATATTTTGTAGCTAATGCAAAGGCCATGAATGCAATCCTAAATGGACTGTGTGAGGTAGAATTTATCAAAGTAATGCACAGCAAGACTGCCAAAGAAATATGGGATATGCTAGAAAACATCCATGAGGGAGACAAAAAGGTGAAGACAGCCAAACTTCAAGTCTATAGAGCCCAGTTTGAAAATATAAAAATGAATGATGATGAAGACATTGCCAGCTTCTTTTTAAGGGTTGCAAAAATTGTGAATAACATGAAAGCTCTAGGAGAAACCATAAAAGACGCTGTAATTGTTCAAAATATTCTAAGATCTCTTCCATCGAGCTTTAACCCCAAGGTTTCTGCCATAGAAGAAAAAGGTGATTGGGAAACCTTGACCATGAACCAATTACTTGGATATCTAACAGCCTATGAGATGAGACTGCCACAGAGGAAGTCAAATGTGAGGGAGGCAGCCTTTAAGACAGAGAAGAAGAAAGAAGAAAAGGAAGATATATGCTCTTGCTCTGATGAAGAAGAGGCCAAATTTATCAGGAAATTGGATAGAGGCTCAGGTAAATATAAAGGTAAAATTCCATTTAAATGCTTTAACTATGGAAGAGTTGGACACTATGCTGCTAAGTGTCCTCATAAGAAAACAAAGAATCAGACTCAAGAATCAGAGAAAACTATATCAAATAACTAGCAGAAAGGGAATAGATTCAATAGAAAGTCTTTCTATGCTCAGCAAGACAACAGTGCATCTGAAGACTCAGATGAATCCTCAAGTGAAGAAGGAACCTCTGAATTTATATTGATGGCTATAGAAGAGCTTGAAGGATTCCTTCTAGAAGATGAGGAAGAAGGTGAAGTTGATCTTGAGGGGGAGCTAAGAAGTGCCCTGGAGGAAATTGACAGACTCAAACTGAAGTGCAGAAAAAAGAAAGACATTCTCCTCAAATATGTAAGAGAAGAACAAAATTTAGAAGTCCTCATTCAGTTGAAAGTAGAGCTTGAAGAATCCAAGAAGGTAGAAGACATTTTACTTAATCAAATTAAGGATAAAATTTAGGAACAAGAGAAATTGGAAGAAGAAGTAGTATGCTTGAGGAAGAAATTAGAATACACCCAAAGGAAAGTGTCAATAAACACTCCTCAAATGACAAGCTCTGATAAGTTGAATGAAATTCTAGATGCTCAAAGATCTCCTCTGATAAAAACTGGGATAGGCTATGAAGGAGAATCAAGAAAAGGCAAAGAAAAGGAAAACAGAAATATCATTTTTGTAAAAACTGATAAGGATAATGAAGCAGCTTAGAAGGTTCCTAAAGAAGAAGAAACCTGCAATGAAGTAAACAGAAACCAGAAGAAACCTCAAATGAAAAAGAATGAAACAAATAAACATTCAACTGAAAAATGCTCATATACTCCTGAATATGTCAAATTTGGAAGCCATCAAAGGAGATTCCTCCCCCCTATGAAAAATGTCACTTGTTATGCCTGCCACAAACTGGGACATATTGCTGCATACTGTCATACAAGGAGAATCGATTCAAACCAGCAAAGGGTGCAAACAGTGAAAAGACTACCTCAAGCAAACAAATGGAGAAGACAACCCTTCATTAGGTATGCAAATTGTTTTTATGGATACTGTTTTTACTGTAAGGAATTTGGCCATAAAATCATAGAATGCAGAACATATGGACAAAGATTGATGTTCAAAACCTCAAGGAAGTTTATGAATCATGGAGAGTTTACTTGTACTCATAATTCTGCTAAAAATATGATCAAATGTTGTGTATGCCATAAAATTGGACATATGTCTTCCAAATGTCCTCTCAGAGAATGTGGTCCATCATCTTAGAAAAGGTACCAAAAAAAAGGATGCATGCAGTGGAAAAAGAAGGTGAATAAATGTGACCTGGCTCTAATAGCTCAAGACCTGAAAAGCCAATGGTATTTGGACAGTGGATGCTCAAAGCATATGACTGGAGATAGAAGCAAGTTTATAACCGTTGATGAAAAGAAAACGGGAAATGTTACTTTTGGAAATGATAAAGCAGGAAAAATCAAAGGAAAAGGCTCAGTCAGTCTAGATAATGGTAGAGGAAAGGCCCAAGATGTACTATTTGTGGATGGGCTGAAAGCGAATCTGCTAAGTGTCAGTAAAATGTGTGATAAAGGTTGTGAAGTTATTTTTAGAGAACAATACTGTGAAGTAAGATCAACCACCACAGGAAAGGCCCTGATCAAAGGTGTTCGAACAGAAAGTAATGTCTACATAGTGAAAGAAGAGAATGAAGCATGCCACCTTAGAAAACTTGAGGAGTCATGGTTATGGCATAGAAAATTGGGACACCTAAACTTCGACCATATCATAAGTCTAAGCAAGAAGAATGCAGTCAGAGATATGCCAGTCATAAAGAAGCCTTCAAATACCATATGTAAATCATGTCAACTAGGTAAGCAGACCCGCACATCCTTCAAGAACAAAGAGAAACTATCTACAAGAAGACCTCTTTAGCTTGTTCACATGGACCTGTGTGGACCTTCAAGAACTAAAACACCAAGTGGAGAATCCTATTTCATGCTGATAATAAATGATTTTCCCAGAATGACATGGGTTGCATTTCTCAAATAAAAATCGGAAGCACTTGAGAAATTCAAGATATTCAAGGCATTGGCATAAAATCAAATAGGATGCAAGCTAAAGTGCATCAAATCAGACAGAGGAGGTGAATTCACAGACTATGATTTTGCAGACCTATGCAATGAGCATGGGATAAAACAAAAGTTACAATTGCAGGTACACCTCAATAGAATGGAGTGGCAAAGAGACAAAACAGGTCAGTACAATAGATTTCCAGAGCTATGATGCAAGAAAGTAACATTCCCCAAACCTTCTTGGCAGAAGCAGTACACATAGTTGTTGTTAGTATGGATTCTTTGTCGAAGCGTACGAAAAAGAACCACTTTAGCTACGCATAACTAATAGCCCTAACAACAATAATGGCCGCAAAACATCTTCAGATCTGCAATTAGTAGTTAAAGTGCTGCAACAAACAGATCTATAAATGGAAAGACATTAAGCAGTAAAGTAAAGAGTTTGCTCCATGCATCCAACAGACAAGACAAGAACACGATTTTTGAATGAATTTTATATTACAGGGCACCTGGGAGGAAACAAGAAGGTGTATCCAGATCTCCTCAATGGGATGGGTTCTTTGTAGTCCTCAGCACTTCAGATCTAAGCTTTCTCTCTCTTGTAGATGTAGAAAACCCAATGTAGAAGGTAGAGCTCAATGGGAGCAACAATGGCAGAAAATGAGACCGAGTGTATAGATCCCGAGTGATCTAGTATGCAACAAAAGGTGAAGAATGAAGGGGAAAACCCTCCTATTTATAACAAAATATTGGGTCATTCTAGATCTTGGTGCATGATTAAAATAATGTTAACCAAATCTAGATCCACCTCTATGGAATATTTTATTATTATTTGTTGGAGGGAAAGGGACTTTGACTTGGGTCAAAATCCTTTGATTAGTGAAGAATAAATAAATAAATGATTTATTTATCTTTTTAAGGAAGTGGTTGGGATATAATCAAATAAATAATGGTTTATTTGATTAATGGTGGTTGATTTGGTCATCTTTAACAAGGAATATTATTTAAATAATTATTCCTAGAAAATAATAAGATAACTATGGGTTTATCTCATTAATTTCTTTGTTTTTGGATTAAACATGACTGGGAATAATAATTAAATTATGGTTTAATTAATTATTCCTTTTGGGGTTTCCTAATTAACATAGTGAAAGCAGTTTTACTTGGGGTAAAACCGGTCTTACATGGTGTACTTGGGTCCATCTAATGATGAAGAGTTAGATGACCAAAAAATGGTGTAACAGTTGTTCACATTCTTAACAAATCTCATCTAAGACCAAACTATGACAAGACTCCTTATGAACTATGGCATGGTAAACCGACATCAATCAAGCACTTTAGAGTCTTTGGAAGTAAGTGTTTCATAAAAAATAATGATGAAAATATGGGAAAGTTTGATGCAAGAGTAGATGAAGGAATATTTCTAGGATATGCATCCAAGAGCAAGGGTTACAGGGGCTACAACAAAACACTACATAAAATTGTGGAAATCATTAATGTAAGATTTGATGAAGATCTACCAAAAAAAACAAGAAGTACAAGTTGCAGCAAACCTCCAAAAGATCATGAAGAAGAGAACCAAGATGATGATGAAATAAGAAAGACAACAGAAGATACTGAACTGAACTCAAAAGGTCCCTCAAGACACACTCAAAAGAATCATCCAAAAGATCAAATCATTGGGGACAAGAGTGTGGGAGTCCAGAGAAGAAGACAGCTAGCTGAACAAACAGAAGAATTATACCTGGCTATGTTATCTCAAATAGAACCAAAGAATTTTGAAGAAGCCAGCAAAGACAAATATTGGGTGAAAGCTATAAATGAAGAACTAGACCAGATTAAGAAGAATAATACATGGGAGTTAATACCAAGACCCACAGGGAAAAATGTCATAGGCTCAAAATGGGTATTCGAGAATAAAATGAATGAACAAGGACAGGTAATCAGAAATAAATCTAGACTTGTATGCAAGGAATATTCACAAATTGAAGGTCTTGATTATGATGAAACCTTTTCCCCTGTAGCCAGAATGGAAGCAATCAGAATGTTTTTGGCCTTTGCATGTTATCATGATTTCAAGGTATATCAAATGGATGTGAATTTTGCCTTCCTGAATGGAGATTTATAGGAAGAAGTCTACATGGAACAACCCGAAGGATTCTCCTTAATAGATAAACCAGACTATGTGTGCAGATTAAAGAAAGCCTTATATGGGTTGAAACAAGCTCCTCGATCATGGTATTCGAGGCTGGACAAATATTTGCAAAAACAAGGGTTCAAGAAAGGAGGAGTAGACAACAATTTGTAAATAAAGGCTAATGAAAATGAACTCTTAATTGTAGTAGTGTATGTAGATGACATCATGTTTGGAAGCAACAAATATGAGTTAGCAAAAGGGTTTGCTGAAGAAATGAAATCAGAATTTGATATGTCTATGATTGGAGAGCTCACCTTCTATTTAGGACTTCAAATTCAACAAAAGAACATAGGAACATTCATCTCACAAGAAAAATACTTAAGAGAGATGCTGAAAAGGTTCAAAATGGAAGACTGCAAACCTGTGTCAACTCCCATGACCACTGGATGCAAACTTTGTGCAGATGATGGATCAACAGATGTAGATCAAAAACTTTACAGATCCATGGTTGGAAGTCTGCTATACCTAACAGCTTCTAGACCAGACATTGTGCTGGTTGTAGGACTTGTGGAAAGATATCAAGCAGCACCAAAACAAAATCACTTACTAGAAATCAAGAGAATATCCATATATCTACAAGGAACTGCACATCATGGGCTATGGTATCCAAAAGGCAAAAACTTCACTTTGACAGCATATACAGATGTAGATTGTGCCAGCTATGTGGATGACAGGAAAAGCACAAGTGGAGGAGAATTCTATTTGGGAAAAAGTATGGTGGCGTGGCTATGCAAGAAGCAAACTTCCATCTCTCTATCTACAGTAGAAGTAGAATACATAGCAGCAGCAGCTTGTTGCACACAAGTAATGTGGATGAAACAAACTCTCCAAGACATGAAGGTAAGCATTGATGAACCTATTTCTATCAAATGTGACAATACAAGTGCAATAAGTATATCAAAAAATCTTGTACTTCATTCAAAAACAAAGCACATCTCAATCAAGTACCATTTCCTCAAAGAACAAGTAGCACAGAAAGTAGTGAAGTTGGAATATGTACCAACAAAGGAACAAACAGCAGACATATTCACAAAACCTCTTGCTAAAGAACCTTTCGAATATCTGAGAGACAAACTAGGGGTAGTATTTGCAGATTTTACTCTCTGACATGAAAAGAAAGCATCATTCCAGGGGGAGAGCAGAAAAGAAAGCATCATTCCAGGGGGAGATCAGTCAACAAGTTGTCACAAAAGAGCCAGATATAGTGAGCAGTGCATGGAACAGGTCCTCAAGATCAGAGTTTTTATATACAACAGTTGGAAACCACACTAGGAAATGGCAAACCCTTTGCCACTGATGTCAAAGGGGGAGGAAAAGAAAGCTTCAGAAGAAAGGGTATACTAAAAGGCAAGCAGAGGAAGTGTATTGCCATCAATGCCAAAGGGGGAGACTATTGGAAATATTGTCATTGATGGAAAATGAGACAACATAGAAGCAGAGAGATAGCAAAAGAAGATTGACAAGGAGAACATTAGACATGAAGAAAGGCAAAGAGAGATAGAAAAAGAGGCAGCAAAGATGTAGAGAGGTAGCAGAAAGGCAGCAGAGACCTGCATAGAGCAAGAGAGATCTGAAGAGGATGCAGAGGGTCGAGCAGCTGTGAAGAGGGCCATTTGAAGAAGCAACTCAGTAGAGACAGGGCCATTTGAAGAAGCAGGGCAGCAAAAAGAAGCAGCTCAGACACCAAGAAGAAGCAGTGACAGGGCTTTGTATCTGATTTTATATATTGGAGCCATAACTCTCTCCAGAACCCTATTTAATTAAATACAGAACCAATGGTATAAAGATGAGATTGGAGCCATAACTCTGTTCAGAACCCTATTTAATTAAATGCAGAACCGATGTTATAAAGATGTAACCAAAAATATGGAAAGCTATGGCGGAACTATGATATGAAAACAAAAGGGTGAATAAGAAGAGAGAGGGCGGAAGTTATAAATATATGGTAAAGGCGCTAAACATTTTGGTGGAACCCCGAGATAAACGGAACCTTGATTCGATAGTGGAACCGAGAGCATGAACAGTAAACATGGGTTCAAGCCACAAAACCGGCAGTATCGTGCTTTATAAAAGTGGTAAGGAGATTTTGTCAAAAAAACGTGATTAGAGTCCTTGCCTGACATGTGGCCTCAAGCGATATTGGAAAACCATTTACGTCACGTTATTTTTTAGTGTTAACCCACGGAGGATGAAAAAACGCGATATCTGCATTATCCGTCTGATCTTCCATTGACAAGATCTAACGGTGTTCGTTGCACGTGATGGATGAAGGTTAATGAGGTAGGTACTGTGGGCCCGAGCATTTTTATATGAAGTTCAGAGTTGATTTACCGTGTTAATGTTTGGGTATTAACCATTGTTTAATCAATGTTGAATGGCCGATTATGTATTCATGAATTTTAGTTCAATACATTTGATTGTTGATAACCATCGGGGCCTTTGGTAATTGTTAAGAGGGGTCAACTTTACTGAGAATTTGAGTTAGAATATGTGGGACCCAAGACCTTAATGTAGGATTCTTGGGGTTGACAAAGATCGGGTTTGATTTACGTTGAGATTGCTTTGGGACCAGAATAAATATGCGAGTTTGGAATAATACATATGGGTTATGTATTCGTTGGTGGAAGGAAGAATTAACGTTAACTGGCCAATTCTATAAGAAGGGAGCGCAATGCCTTGATATTTAATTGACCAAGGTATAAAGTATTTTATGACAAGAACATTAAAATGTGCCTTCGTGTATAAATGTATTAAAGGTGGAGACTTTGGATTAAGCGGGGTTCAAATATGGTTTATTGACCATTGGTTGTAAAATTATAAAACCTGAGTTATGGGCGAATATTCAAATATTAATTCGACACATTATAAGATGGGGGTGATTATGGTGTTAATCATAGGTTCTGAGCAAAAACTTCTGATATATGACGAATGATTTATTTATAAAGTTTGAAATCTGAGATTTAAAATATTGCACATCCAATTCAATGGTATATGAAAGGGTTTGCAACCAAAGCTTGAAATATTAATTTCAAACTCATAAAGTGGATTTTTGACCAGAGCGCATAAAATGAAGAGCTACTTCCGCATTAGAATTGCTGGGTTGAAATTGTGTTGATTATTTTTTCATAGTGCATTAAAGGTGGGCTTCCAAAACTGAGTGTGCCAATTTGAGCATTTCCAATTAAGTGAAATTGCATTATTAAGCTATAACATAGATTTTAATCTTTGATGGAAAATCTTCAGCATTAATTTAAACTACCAAATTTGAAGAAAACGCAGGGGTACATGCTTGTAAAAAAATTATATATGCAGCATATACATAATTGCAGTGAAAAACAGAGGTATGCAGAACAGTTACATGACAGCAGCAGAAAAGACAAAACCAGCAAGCCAAGGGCCGGAAAAATGGCTTAGTGAAATTGATGTATGTAACTGAAAATGTGAATGTAAATGTTTTAATTGATTTTATATTGTTGGTGATGCGAAGGCAAGTCTCCGGAGGAAAAGAAATATCCCACTATAATATTGAAATTTGTACATATTGTTATATTTTTTCTGAATGAGTTGGACAAAGGAATGAGAAGGCAGAAGTCAAAGAGTCATGGTTGTTCACTCCAAATTCTCTGTATAATACAAACAATCAAGAGGGGAACTCTATAAATGATATCTCATAGATATGCATAGAGAGGTTAGAGAATGCAGAATTGAGGTAGAGAAGATAAGAAGAAGGAGGAGCAGAAAGAGATGCTATGAAAAGTCAGAGATGATATAAGACAGATAAGAAATTTGGAGGACAGCAGTGAAGAAGGTACAGAACAGAGCTGATATCCAAGGTAAATCAACAAGTTTTTTCTTTTGAAAGAGTGAGGAAGTTGGAGCTTCCCTATCAAGTTGTAGCTTGATAGATGTCAGTTGTAGCTGACTGAGGTAGGAGCCTCCTGTAGGTTGTAGCCTACAGAAAATAGAGGAAGTTGGTGCTTCCATATCAAGTTGTAGCTTGATAGAAGTCAGTTGTAGCTGGCTGAGGTTGGACCCTCCTGTAGGTTGGTGCCTGCAGAAAATTGATGGGATTTGGAGCTTCCTTGCAAGTTGTAGCTTGCAGAATTGAGGTAGGAGCCTCCTGTGGGTTGGAGCCTACAGAAAATTAGTGGTGAGAGGGATTTGGAGCTTGCCTTTGCATCACAACAATAATAATATGTGGTTTTCTCCCTTATGGGTTTCCACTTATATCTGTTGTCCATAAGCATGATGATTATGTGTTGATACTCTGTATTTATTCTGCTTAATACCTACTGCTCATTTATTAAGATTTTTGTTCCATTGTATATAAAGAAGAAATATTCTATTTCCATTAAAATAAAGTATAATAAGAACATGATTGCATTAAACTGATTCACCCCCCCTCTCAATTTAACCAAGGGTCCAACACCCACGTTGTGGAGTGTGTGGGAGTTGGACTGTGTGGCTACCTCCTGCTCTGGAACCTCCATCACCTTGAGCTTCTGCTACCCCATCGGGACTTCCACACACATGAAAACCCATCACCTGCCACATCATGTCCATCATGATCTGCCCCTGCCTCAGCATCTATTGGTTTTCTCTCAACAGCTCCTCCAAAATCCGATACTGGCCCATTGGCCTATATTTCTGTGTCTGAAAATGGGTCTACATTACCTTCTCTCCCATAGCCTCTACCTCTGCCTCTACCATGGACTCTATGGAAAACCACTCCTTGGTACCTTCATGGCATCACCTGCTCCTGTTCCCCACCCTGGCCAAGAACATGCTTTGATACCACTATAATATTCCAAATAGAAAATTTACAGTAATAGCAAAGACTTGTAACAAACTTTCACACATAAATTTTATTCAACAACATAAGTACAAGAAATATGCCCAGAACACGAATTTTTATTAAGATAATCAGATGGAGTACAATATGAGATGGAAGAGGTGCACCTGGACTTTCTCAAAGCAAGCTACAGGCATCAGGTGATCAATAAAAAAATGGTACAACTATTGAAATATCTTCTTACCTGAATATTGTGTTGTCCCTGGCTTTCTACAACTGTTGGCTGACTTTAGAACTAGATTTTCCCACTGAAAAGTGCTCAGAAAATTCTAGGAATTTGGGAAGGTGATCCTTGCCCAAAACCTAGAAATCTTTTACCCAACTTCCAATCTTAGAAATTGGACCCTTCTCTTCTTGGCCCTTCTTCAATTTCGAAATCTATTGTTGTAGCTACTCTTGAATATTTATTCACTCTAAAACACCAGTAAGCCTCCTGAAATATACCTCCAATCAATCCAACAACTCCTCAACCCAAAGATCCTCCAAAAAATACTACACCCAACTGCTGCCCTCCAATTACTATGTAGTTACTAGGTGAATGGCGCAGTTTATGAAGAAATAATGTAAGGGACTGTGTATAGCTTTCTTCTCAGGGACTGAAGTTGCTCCAACACTCCTGAAATCCCTCAATAACTCCTCCAATGGCTACTCCAGAAGATTTTCTTCACAACCCATCTCTCCCACCACAACTGACTCCCTCTATTCTGCAGTCTCATCTCCTCTCTACGTCCCAGCTACTCCGGAAATGCGTGGGATCTATAATGTTGCCTCTGCAGATCACAAAATACTGAATAAACCCTGCTTGAGTGGTACTCAAATTCCACCGAAGAAGGGATGAGCTTCTCTCCTTAGGAATCTCCTGTGCTAAGCATCACATCATTTGGCTCCGCTAAATAGCTAAGGCAATTCGAAAAACCGAATATGCAAATGATTCCAGTGCTTCCTCCAAACCTTCCTTTTATAAGTGCTAGCCATGCTCCCTCCATCAATTCAATTTTCCCAAGGGAATTCAAATTGATTTCTTCCCCAAGACATTATCCTCATGGGTCCCATCTTCCACTGGCAACTTTATTTATTATTTTTCTTCTTTATTTCCTATATTAGTCACAAAAAGGTACTTTATATTATTTAATTCAAAATTGTTAAAATGTATTCTGCAAACATTAGGAAAAATTAGGAAGGGGCATTACATCCATGTCTTTTCAAGAATGCCACCATCCAATGAGGTTGAGGGATAGTGATTTATTAAGTAGAATATTGTACAAACAACCTTTGTCAAAAATATTTAGGCAAATCACAGTTTGAAAGTATAATTCTCCCTCTCTCCATTATTGTTTGATTCATTCTCTCAATTGATCCATTCTGTTGTAGGGTTCGAGGAACTATTTTTGAATGTTTTATACCATATTTATTACAATATTTTTCGAATGATTTGGAACAAGAATCACCACCATTACCTGTTCTACTACATATCAATGATTTGTTAGTTTCCCTTTCGACAACCATGTGAAATTTCTAAAAAGTGTCTAAAAATTTATCCTTCCACTTAATAGGGAAATCCCACATTGTTTTTGACGCACCACCAATAAAATTTACAAAATATGTAGCCATTCCTAGTTATTTTACATTAATTGGACCATAAACATCATAATATACCAAATCTAATATTGTTTTATCCCTTTTAGGAGTATCCCTTATAAATGTGACTATTTTCCTTCTACCCATATTACAATGTTTGCAAAAAATAAATTATGTATCTTTTATCCTAGGTAAAAAAATTTCTCAACAAGGATTTCAAGGCTCTTTTAGTCATGTGTCTGAGTCTTTTATGCAACAAATATGTTGTATTCTCCTTCTTTGCAAAAAAAACATTATCTATTTTTTGTGGCTTTTATTTTTGTATGTAGGGAGTGCCTATTTTCTACCCCTTTGCAACAACGAGTGAACTGTTTAGAAATTTTCAACGTCTCTTTCCGAACACTATATAGCAACCTTCATCATCTAACTTCCTATCTAAAAAAAAATCATTCCATGCTCTATTACATGCTTGAAAATTTGAAGCAATAAACTACAATAATCTTCTATCTTTATTATAATACTATCCTACTTAAATATTATAAATAATTTTATTACCCAAGAAAACCTTGCCCACATTACTAGATTTATAAGACAAAAAAAATGTCTCTCCTAGGGTAGCATGGTAGTGTTGGTCGCTTTATTGTTTTAACAATTCAAGTGCCACATAAATTGTCAACCCAGGAATGTCTATTTATTCCAAAGACAATCACACACTATATATGCTCAATTCCAAAAGCAAAGAAGGGTTGTAGTATTAATTACACAAATTATATTAATCACACTGCTTACACCTTACTTTTAACAAAGTTGAAGCCTACTTGTGTTACAGCAGAAACAATCCTCTGTTGCAGACCTTCATTAAAAGAATCCTAGGAAAGATAATGACAGGAAATCACTCTGCAGAAAAGAAGATCAATCAACCATGAAGCAGGACCTATTCATCACGGAAATGGGAATCTTGACACTGTTCTGTTATCATTCACAGCTAACAAGGAGAAAGATCGATGCATGGAGGAAACGGGACCCTGTTCCCGCAATGGGAATCTTCAACACACATTCCTGTTATCGATCTGCTGCCAAGAAAAAGATCAATCATGGAGAAACGGACCCTAGATTTGGTAATGGGAATCTTGACCACACATTTCACGATGTCAAAGCATCACGCATTCACGTGCAAAAACAAATGACTAATAAAATAACTCAAACTTCTTAGGAGATGAGCGATTGCAAACCAATGCGGTAAATAAGGAAAACAGATTTTAGTAAACACAAAAGCTGCATAAATAATCTTGAAACATGATGTTTAATTAAGGTGTAGAAATCATAAAGTTAACAACCTACAAAGACATCAGGTGAATCTTGTGATGAATGCGGGCCCTTTCCTTCTCACAAGATTCCCCAGAGGAACGAATTTAAATTGAAGCGCTCAAAAGAAACCTTTATTCATCTGTCAAAAGAAATGATACATTACAATGGAGCCTTGCTCCTATCCGCTCGAAAAAAAATGTATCTCCCGGAGTCTCTAACTCCCCTTCTAATGATGATGTCTCCTCTTTTTAAAGAGGATACATCTATTACAGTTACATCAGAGAAATCATATTTTTATCCAAATCTGATCTTTTATTTTAAAACAGGGTCTTTCTATTCTTCCATAGCAAAATATTGTTACAATAGATACAAAAATACTGGCTTCAGAACAATCCGTCTAACAAATTTCCTTGCTTGTCTTCGTCTTGTTGCCATCATTCTTGAAATACACTTTTGAAATCGCAAATCACGAGCAGTTTTTAGTAACAGGATTTGTACTTGGATCAGCTGTTTGACATGGGAATTATTTATTTAAACCTGGCAGAGTGCGTTGTTTCAACAACGGAATTGGCCCAAATAGCATATTCCTTATCATAGATTATTTGCGATATCTCAACGACTGTATATCTTCGATTAATGATTAAATATAAAAGTAATGTGGAATTATATGCAAAACAAATTAAACATAGAGTAAAGAGAAGAACTTTGTATACCTTTGGGAAAAATGGATAGGAATGATAATGTAAACTTTAGATATGGACTAAAAAGAGTAAAGAGATGGCAAAAATATGTAGTCAAAATGGTACATTATGAGGTCCTAACATCCCCCCCAACTGAAAGGGTTGCATGTCCTCAGGCAACTTTTAGTCTGAATCGGAGTCTGAATATTGACTCTTTGCATGCAAGTTACTCAAGAAATAACTATGGAAGGTGGTATCTGTCGAAGGTCTAAATCCTTGATTACTTTGAAATTTCTCCCATGCTTCTGCCTCATCCCTATTAGCCAACCTGTAATGAGCCTGATATCGTTCTGATGGCATCCATAAAATGGGAAAGTGAAAATGATAGCCTATCCAATTCTCAACACACTGTTGAACACATCTGATGTAGTTTGGTATTCTGTATAGTGCAATTTCAAGATTACTAGGGCTAAAGGGGTGATACTCTTGTCTTTCCTTGGAGGACTGTTGCCAGAACATGGTGTTTGCCTTCAGAGCAGCCGTCTCGTTGACCCTGATTGACTGATAACATTCTTGGAGTACAGAGACTTGCAATTGTTGTATGTATCTAGTCATTCTTGGCTTCTGCAAAAACTTATGGTACTCTGCTACAAAAATGGCCGGATTTCGAGGCTCTGGCCTTATCCAAAGAAGGCGATTATCCTCATTGTGCCTAGTTGCAAGGAAGGCAGTATGCCAAGTGATTTGATTTGCAAGAAAAGAAACAAACGCCCTAATCTGTATATCACCAACAATAGGATTAATATTGAGTTCTCTATTTTCAGGCATTGCCTCATTATGAAGATACAGCTCGCATAACAAATGTTGATCACTTGTGGAAGCCTCAGAAAATGTTTTAACAAATTGTTCAACTGTGAGCAGCTCATAAGGTCTTCCATCCTTAATTGCTTTCAACTGGAAATAAACAAGACGCTCTGAAAGAAACAGAGAATAGTTCACAGATGGTTTCCTGGTGGCTAGTAATTTTTTCACTGATTGAAACATCAGGATTAATTTATTTTTTAATTCTGTATTCTCTTTCCTGGAATCTTTAAGCTGCTGGAGTGTCTGTTCCCATTTTTCCCAATTGGAGTACATTTTATTTTTCCAGGTTATTTTATGTTGTTGTAAAATTTTATCTTGATCCACATAATACTGTTTCTTCCACATGTTCATTATTTCCAATTCTTTCCATGGTGGAGTTTGTGTTCCAGCATTATAGGTAATGGGCTGAGGCATAGTCTGTGTACCAGAATCAGTGAATGTCAGGCAGGATACCTGTACCTTAGTTTCCTTCTCCAAATTTTTTGAGGGCCCTACTAGTTCTTGCGTGACAGTAGGGTCTTCCTCCTTTAAAGTCTTTGAGGGCCCTACTGGTTCTTGTGTGACAGTTGGGTTTTCCCTCTTTACTGGAGATGATATGGATGCACCAGACATTGGTACTTCAACTATCTTGTATCCTGCGCTTTGATAAATGTTTCCACACTGATAACACATGTACTCTTTATAAGGATCATTCTCTGAGTGTTTTTCTTGCATCGATGTTGTATGAGCCAAAGTATAAAGATTCAATTCTTTATCAAAAGCTTCTCTTTCCATTATCAATTCTTTCTTGCAGGCTTCTAAGTCTGACTTCATAAATTCATTTTCTTCTAAAAGAGAAGCTATGGTGACTGGAGCGTGTGCTTTTGATGCTTGTTGTTCCTCCACTGTAGTTGGTTCTTGTGTTTCAGCTACAGTCGGTTTCCTTAAAATATCATGCTGGATGTTTAACTTTTGCACGTCAGCAGCTGGTTCTTGTGTTTCAGCTGCTACGTGAGTAGCTGGTTCTTGTGGAGCAGCTACTGGTTGTGTAGGAGATGATGTCATATTACCCTGGGCAACTGGTTCTTGTGGAGCAGCGCCACAGGATGAGATAGGTAATGATTCCAGGATTTGGAAAGGTGGTGATGACTGGAATTGTAACAAGATGGCTGCGGGGTCAGGGGAAATGGGAGTTGTTTTCATTTTTCTCCTAGGTAGAAAAGCAGGGAAAGAAGTGGCTTTCTTTTTCTTTCTATGGGAAGATTCTTCCCTAGGAGAGGGGTTGTCAGAAGAGGTGATTGTTTTGGATGCAGCCCTCATTTGCCTTTTTGATACAGAGGCGGTTGTAGTCTGCCTCTTCCTTTTATGAATAGGAGGAGATGGTTGTGTTTCAGTCTGAGAGTCATCACTGGGGATGTAAACAGTGGGCTGGGATGACTCTGCTAAATGGAATGGTTTTGAAGATGGGTGAATTGGATTGGCTGATTCTAAGGATGGGATTGATGGAGGATCCGGGATATTCTCCAATTGATGTTCATAAGAAATTTCAGAGATTTCGTGGGGATTTTCAGCTTCTTAGGGAATTTGGGCTTCATGGTGAATTTCGGGGGCTTGGTCAAGGAATAGGGGTAAGTTATTTAGAGGGGGGTTTTCCTGAGCAAAACCCCTCTGAATTAATAGTTGACAAAGGCGATGATGAGTAAGGGACAGTAATGGAAATTTTACCTTTCTACAGTAATATGACATATTCTTAATACATCCAAGCAGATAATAAGGAATGTTGAGTAGTCTACCATGCCGCAAGTGGCTCATTAAAACAAAGTCGTGTTGATAAACTACCTGATATCGCCCCTCGCAGGTTAAACAATTCTTGACAAATTCGGCTACCTTGGCCCACGGAGGAGGTAGTGAGTGCAGTCCTATGCCATGGCCTTTGATCTCAACATGTTCTTCTGGAAGAAGGAAGTCCTGTTGCACATTTAGGATGATTTGTTTTCTACTAAACCACCGAGTTCCTGTGACTGGCAAACTCGAGACTTGGGCAATATCATTCTCTGTAACTGAAATTCTGACCCCTTGGACTATGGAGTGGTCCTGCTGGAGGTTCTGTGCGAACTCCAAGACTTGCTGAGGGTCAAATTCTCTCAGTTTTTAAAAATATGTGACCCATCCTGCCTGTTGGAAAATTTGGTAAGCCTCCGGAAATAATTGAAGAAGATTCGTTGAGCCGGGCTCATGCCTGATAACCAAACCTCCCATGGTTACTAACTTAAGTCAAATACAGAAACAGAGAGCAGAATCACAGGCTCGATCAGAATAATCGTTACTACTGAGGATATGGAGTATCAATGACGGACGAAATAATGGATTGAAGAGTGACGGTGGATTGTATGGTGTGGAATGATGGTTTTAATTTTCGAAATCACCCCCCCCCCCCCTACGTGTGATGTAATGATGTTTAAATGTGTGGGGATTGTAATCATAATGGGAAAGATCCTCTCTTTAAACTATTATTTAACTGTATTACATAAAAAAATCCGCATACCTTATATTTTACCTCTGTTTTTATAATTCAAAGTATAGAGTGCTTATTCATTGTGGCTTAATACTGATGGAAGAATCTTTAGATTTCTCTAAAATGTAGAAACAGGAGCATATTAGAATCTGCTCAATACTGGATAATATTCACCCAAGGGATCTGAAGAATAAAAGTGGGGTACTGGAAAACTTGTGTAGCAGAGGAAAGGAATGGTGTTTTATCAATGGGAAGATAGATGACAGGTTGCTGAAAGTGGTGTTTCAGCAATGGAAAGATGGATGACATGTTGCTGAAAGTGGTGTTTCATCAATGGAAAAATAAGGGAAATGTTTGCTGAAATGTGATGATTTAGTACTGGGAAAATTGGGGAAGTACTTGCTGAGGAATGATATTTCAGTAGTAAGGAATAGGGAAGGTACTAGCTGAAGAATGGTGTTTCAGGAGTGGGTATAATGGGGAAAATAGGAAAAAGGGAAAGATGGAGTAAGGGGATAAGTGATAAAAGAGATATTGCTGGGAAATGAGGAAATGAATTGAGATGAGGGAAACAAAGCTTCTCTGATTGAAGCTTAGATCTTCTTGTGATGAAATTGTCCTCCTTAGTGAGTTCTTCCTTAATCTGCAACATACCATTGTAACATGCCAACCCTTGACAAGGATTATTAGTTTTAAATCTATTCTAATACTAAAAATATAGTGCAGAAAATTAAATGTTGTGAGGAGCAGAAGACTCCCCTGGAAAAAGATAATGTGTATCAGTCATGCAAGCAGCCTTAAAATATTCTTTAGAAATAGGGCGCTGGTACAAACGAAGCCTATGACCATTTACTAGTAGAGGTGTTTTAGAATCATCAATTGTTAAAAGTCTTACTGTTCCATTAGGAAAAACAACATCTACTTCATAAGGTCCCAGCCATCGTGTATGTAGCTTACCTTGAAAGTTTTCAAACCGAGAGTCATACAATAAAGCCCAATTACCTTTTTGGAACTGCTTGTGCTTGATAATTTTATCATGCCACTTCATTCTTTGTTGTTGAATCATGGTTGTCTGGTGAATGGCATCTAATCTCTTTTCATCCAATTCAAGAAGCTGCTACAACCTGGTTTTCTGCACATGATTCAAATCAAGGTTAACAGCTAAAGCAGTTCTTAAAGTTTTAATTTCAAATTCCACAGGAAAAACAACACTTTTACCATAAACCAATTCATAGGGAGAAAATCCTGAAGTATTTCTCCAGGTAGTTCTATAAGCCCATAATGCTTTAGGGAGCCTTTGAGACCAATCCGTCCGATTATCCTTCACTGTTTTAGTTAGAATGGCTTCTATCACTTTATTTGTGCTTTCCACCTACCCATTGGCCTGGGGGTGGTATGGTGTATTCATTCTATGATGAATATGATATTTCTGAAGGGTAGATTTAAAACCATGAGAATTGAAGGGAGGTCCTCCATCTGTAACTAGTTCTCTAGGAATTCCAAATCTAATAAAGATTTCTTCATATAAGAAAGCTAGGACAGCTTGTTCATTGGCTCTAAGAAGTGCTTTGGCCTCTACCCATTTAGTCATATAGTCTGTAGAGACTAATATATAAGTTCTTTGATTGGATGGAGGATTGATGGGTCCTATGAAATCTAAGGCCCATCTTTCGAATGGTTCAAGTACTACCTGGGGGTTTAAAGGCATTTGATCTCTATGATTGGGTTGACCCATTCTCTGACAGCTATCACAAGCCCGCACATATTTCTTTGCATCCTTAAACAGTGAGGGCCAATAGTAACCCATCCTCAAAATTTTGTGTGTTGTTCTTTTATCGGCAAAATGCCCTCCACAAGGGCCATCATGACAAGCTTTTAGTATATCTTACACCTCATCCTCTCTAATGCATCTTCAAATTTCATGATCAAGTCCTGTGTGAAAAAGAAACCCACTTATCCAGCTATACCTCGCACTTTGTTGAACAATTCTCCTCTTTTCTCTATGTGACAGGTGTGATGGCAACTTTCCTGCAACCAAATAATTGGCAATGTCTGCATACCAAGGAGAGTGAGCAAATACTGCAAATAGATACTCATTAGGAAAGGAATCATCTACTGGAATATTATTATCAGTTTTTAACCGTGAAAGGAAATCAGCCACAACATTTTCTTTACCTGGTCGATCTACAATTGTAATATCAAACTCCTGCAGTAACAATAACCATATGGTAACTCGAGCATTTATGACAGATTTATTCATTAAATACTTGATATCTGAGTGATCAGTATGGACAAAAGTAGAGTAACCAGTGATATAATGTCGAAATTTGTTAATGGCATAAATTACTGCTAAGAATTCCTTTTCGGTGACTGTATAATTAAGCTCAACAGGGGTCATATTCTTACCGATAAAATAGATAGCATAAGGAAGATGGTTTTCTTCTTGTCCCAAGACAGCTCCAATTGCAGTATCTGAAGCATCAGAAGATATATGAAAGGGAAGTGCCCAATCAGGTCCTCTCAAAATAGGAGCTATAGATAACTGATGCTTGAGTGCTACAAAGGCTTCCTGAAAAAGATTAGTCCACTTAAATTCAGCATTTTTCATAGGCAACACAAATAATGGAGAAGCTATCTTAGAAAAATCTTTAATGAATCTTCTGTAATATCCAGCATGTCCAAGAAAACTTCTTACATCAGTTTGTGTTTTAGGAACAGGAAGATTTTGAATGACCTGTATTTTGGATGGGTCTACCTGAATCCCTTGAGATGAGATAAAATTTCCAAGCACTATTCCTTCACTCATCATCATATGACATTTTTCAGTACTTAAGGAGAGGTGAGCTTGTATACAACGTTTAAGCACCTTCTCAAGATTATGTAATGCATCTTCAAAAGACACACCATAAGGAGTAAAATCATCCATAAATATTTCCATAGAGTCATTCAACATATCAGAAAAGATTCCTATAACAGCCCTTTGAAAAGTTGTTGGTGCATTACATAGTCCAAATGGAAGAACTCTATAGGCAAAAGTTCCCCAAGGACTAGTAAAAGTGGTCTTGTCTTGGTCTTGGGGTGCAATCCTGATTTGGTTATACCCACTGAATCCATCTAAAAAGGAAAAGAATTTCTTCCCCGACAAACTGTCCAACACTTGATCAATAAATGGCAAAGGAAAGTGGTCCTTTTGAGTGGCTTTATTTAAAGCCCTATAATCTACACACACCCTCCATTTCCCATTTTTCTTAGGGAATATTACCAATGGGGAAACCCATTCACTGTCAGATATAGGGTATATAAATCCTGCATTAAGCAATTTTTGAAGTTCCTCTTTCACAATTTCTTTTAAATTAGGGTTCATTCGTCTTTGGGGTTGACAGACTGGTCAACAACCTTCCTTAATATAAATCCGGTGAGTACATAATTCAGGAGAGATTCCCTTCATATCCGTGTAATCCCATGCGAATGCTTCCTTATTTTCAAGTAATAACTTCATTAACTGATGTGTTTCATCGACTATCAGATCAGGATTTATGTTCAGTGTTTTGCCAGGTTTGATTTCCACTGTTATGCTTTTAGAGGAGATGGAGGTTGATGTTTGAGGTAAATCTTCAGATTTAATCTTATCGTGGGTATCTATTTCCAAGAGTGTAATCAATTGATTGTGAGTTTCAGCAACCACAGAGGAAGGTTCACAAATAAAACTATTAATTACTTCGTCCTCTGTGTTGTCTTTAAAACTCAAAGCTTGTCCAATAGTCAAAATAGGTTGAACAACATTATCATCATAATCCATCCATACAGAATTCTCATTGCTAATCATGGGTGTAGCATGAGGATAAATATTAAGCTGTTTGGTTTCATATCCATTGGAAATTGTCATTGAACCAGATCTAAAGCTGATAAAGGCATCGGCTGTAGCAAGCCAAGGCCTTCCTAGAATTAGAGGGTGTCCCCCCAACTTTGTTTTAGTTTGCAACACCACAAATTCAGCTGGATAATTCCAGGATTCAACCGAGATAACTAAGTCCTCAACAACTCCTTCTGGTTTAATTGTAGAGCGGTCAGCTAGCTCTAGGATGGTTGGTGTGTCTCTAATTGTGTTCTTTAGCTGTAGCAATTGTGAAGTTTCCAGAGTCATGATATTTATTGTAGCACCTAAATCTACCAGAACTTGAGGGATTATTGTTTTACCAATTTGAACTGTCACAGTAGGATGGTCGGGGTCACCATATTTCACAGGAGGAGTTTTTCCGGACATCAATGAAAATAGATCACCCATAACATGAACTGTAAGGGGATCCTTAGTTTTCCTACCAGGTTTCTTAACACAAATATCCCTCATGGTTCTGGCATAGATTGGTACATCTCTTAGTGCCTGTAAAAGTGGAATTTTAACATACAAATTTTGCAATTCCCCTAAAAGATTAAAAGCAGGAGTTTCAGGCGTTTTAGTTAAAACTAAATGCTTGGGGAATGGTGGCTCTGTTATTTCAGCATCCTTGGTAGAGGGTGGTTGTGCTTCTTTTTTTGAATTATGTTTCTCAGTTTCTTCTTTATCAAAATCCAAAGAAGTAACATCATCAATAATAGGTTCAACTATTTTCTCGGATCTTAAATGGATATCATTTCATTGTGTAGGGAAAACATGAAGTGTAGGCTGGTTTTGAATGTCAATAACTTGCACAACTTTATTATTGGGGTTAGGATTTGGTTGTACAGGTAGCTAGGGTCTCATTTGATTATTTTGTGGAGCACCTGATGGCAGAGGAAGTGCTTGTTGAAATTGAGGAAATTGATTTGGATACGGGAGTTGTTGACTCCTCCAATTTGAATTCCATGGATTAAAAGAAGATGGCTATTGTGGGGGCCAAGGAGTCCACATTGCAAGATCTACAAAGGGGGGGTTTTTTTGTTGCATGGGTGGGTAATTCATCTGATTAAAGGGTGGGTATTTCATTTGGTTAAAGGGAGGGTAATTTTTCTGACTAAAAGAAGGATAATTATTCCAACGATTAGAAGATGTAAATGGCATGCTAGAATTCATACCTTCTCCTCTTGGTTGCCATTGTCTTCTTTGTGTTAGCAGATAAAATGCTTCAGCTTCTTCTTCCGTTGGCTGAAGTGCTGCCTTTATTCCTGGTAGAGAAGGACATTGTTGTGTTTCATGATATTTCTCACAAAGGGTGCAAATTGGTATCTTGTCCAATGGGCATTCCCTTAGTGGATGTTTATCTCTGCATTTAGGGAAAAAGACAGCCAGAGCTGCTTCTGCTTCAGCCAGAGCTACTTCTGCATTTAGAGCTGCTTCTGCTTCTTTTTAACCTGCAAGGTGTCAATTTGTGAAGCAAAAGAACTTAACATTTCAGTTTTAAATTCTTCAAGTAAATTACCTATTTGAGCTCTTGTTGCTCCCCCACTGGCTAATTTCTGAACTCTTGAATAAGTGGGGTCTCTGTTATTTACTATGTTCCTTGCAGCCCCTCTTGAACATATTTTACAGAGTTCAACAATCTCATCATATGATTCTTTAGATATATCTCCTTTACCAAGCATGTTTAGCATGTCTAAACAATCGTCCCTTACTCCTTTAAGTAATATTGTTTTACGAATTTCTTTACTTACATTCGGATGATCAGATCTCTGCAGATTATACTGCAGTATTTCCACATAGTCCTCCAAATTCTCGTCCACCTTTTGTGCCATGTTGAATAATTCCTCCCTCTTTTCTCTTGTCCGACAATAATCTTGATATTTAAGCAGAAATTTTTGTTTCATCTGTTCCCATGTTGTGATTACTTGGCTTCCAAGGCTCATGAACCATCTTAACACATTTCCCTTTAATGTTGCTGGAAACAGTTTCAACTTCTGAGCATTAGTAACATAATCATAACTTTGGCATAATATATCAAATTCAAAAAGAAATTCATCCGGATCTTCAGAGGATAAACCATGGAAGTTGGGTAAAGATGAAAATGGAATATTCTTCATAGGGGTTGTTCCTCTAGGGAGATCACTGATAGGAAATCCCAAGGTAGAGAGATAATTTTCATCCTTTCCTTCTCCTTCAGGATCTGCTCATCCTCCACAAAAGAATTCTTCGTTGTTTCCTTCCATTGGTTGATCTCCTACTGCACTTGCTCGATCCTCAAAATCTTCTACTGGCTCCTCAATGTTTTCCACTGGTCATCCAATATCTTATGTTAATTCCTCAACGTTCTCTGCTGATTCCTTAGCACTTTCTTCTGATTCTTCAGCACTGGCTACTGGTTCTTTAATATCTGTTGCTGGTTCCTCTACGTTTTCAGGGCTCACAACTTCTTCTGTTTCGTAGTCTGATTGAGGGGAGCGTTGAGGCTTTGGTCTTCGAGAGCTTAATCTCTGCGATGATTCAGCCTTTGATACAATTTCGTCAATAAAAGTCTTTCTTCCTCCCCTTCCTTTGCCCTTGCCACCTGTAGGGTTAGTTTTCTTCTGGGTTCCGCGTCCTCTCATACAATCTGCACATCTAGAAAGAAAACATCAATGCTTTTGAAATCTATAATTGCCTTCCCCGGAAATGGCGCCAAAATGTTGGTCGCTTTAATTGTTTTAACAATTCAAGTGCCACATAAATTGTCAACACATGAAGGTCTGTTTATTCCAAAGACAATCACACACTATATATGCTCAATTCCAAAAGCAAAGAAGGGTTGTAGTATTAATTACACAAATTATATTAATCACACTGCTCACACCTTACTTTTAACAAAGCTGAAGCCTACTTGTGTTACAACAGAAACAATCCTCTATTGCATACCTTCATTAAAATAATCCTAGGAAAGATAATGAAAGGAAATCACTCTGCAGAAAAGAAGATCAATCAACCATAATGGAGAACAGGACCTTATTCCTCCAAGCAGGAATCTTCAGCACCTGTTTCCTATTATCAATCACACTGCTAAAGAGAAAGATCAATCATCGGAGAACAGGACCCTATTCCTCCAAGCAGGAATCTTCAGCACCTGTTTCCTGTTATCAGTCACACTGCTAAAGAGAAATATCAATCATCAGAGAACAGGACCCTATTCCTCCAAACGGGAATCTTCAGCACCTGTTTCCTGATGTCAAACTATCACGCATTCATTCCGCAAACAAATGACTAGAAATAAAATAACTCACAGCTTATTCAGAATGAACAGTACAGAATAATGCAGTAAATAAGGAAAACAGAGTTTTATTAAGAAACACAAAACTGCATAAATAATCTTCAGCAAACAATGTTTAATTAAGGTGTGAAATCATAAAGAAGTTAACAGACTACAGGAGCAATTGGGTGAATCTTGTGATGAAGGCGGGCCCTTTCCTTCTCACAAGATTCCCCAGAGGAACGAATTTAAATTGAAGCGCTCAAAAGAAACCTTTATTCATCTGTCAAAAGAAATGATACATTACAATGGAGCCTTGCTCCTATCCGCTCGAAAAAAAATGTATCTCCCGGAGTCTCTAACTCCCCTTCTAATGATGATGTCTCCTCTTTTTAAAGAGGATACATCTATTACAGTTACATCAGAGAAATCATATTTTTATCCAAATCTGATCTTTTATTTTAAAACAGGGTCTTTCTATTCTTCCATAGCAAAATATTGTTACAATAGATACAAAAATACTGGCTTCAGAACAATCCGTCTAACAAATTTCCTTGCTTGTCTTCGTCTTGTTGCCATCATTCTTGAAATACACTTTTGAAATCGCAAATCACGAGCAGTTTTTAGTAACAGGATTTGCGTGCCCGTTGACTGTTTCAGCAACAGAATTGACCATTTCAGCAACGGGGTCGACTGTTTCAGCAACGGGGTCAACTGTTTCAGCAACACGTTCCGTATCATATATTATCTACGATATCTCAGCGACTGTATATCTTCGATTAATGATTAAATATAAAAGTAATGTGGAATTATATGAAAAAAAATTAAACGTAGAGTAAAGAGAAGAAATTTGTATACCTTTCGGAAAAATGGATAGGAATGATAATGTAAACTTTAGATATGGACTAAAAAGAGTAAAGAGATGGCAAAAATATGTAGTCAAAATGGTACATTATGAGGTCCTAACAGGTAGGAGGCTCCATAATCTAGAGTTCAATCGTTATCATGACTAGAAGTTTAAAGGTATGCATCCTCACAAGAAACAAGGATTAACACCTCACCATTTGATGTGCCAATAATAATTTATTTATTATTGTTGGTTCTCCCTACCTTTTGCATCCTTTTTAATATCATGTAATTTTATGACATGGCCAAGTTTTCTATAATGATAGGTCAAGCTATTCTTCCATACCTATACTTTTTCCTACCTCTAGAGATGATTCATCTTGATTTATTTATATTTGGTTTCTTTCTCTAGGAACCATGGGTTAATACCTCCATGTTTGATGTTTCCTCTTCATTATAATTTTTTGGCTTATGTGTATCATTCATATAAATCATGAATCTATTTCCATAATGACTCAATTCTATTTCTTTCAAAACATGAAAGTATAATGTGTCTTCCAAACATTTTTGAAGAGTGGTGATTGTCTTTCGATCTAAATTCTCTCAGTTTTCATCGGTCATCAATGAGATTCTCTTTGATTTTCCCTCATTAGACAGTTGAAACTCTTTCAAGGCTAGTGTATCTTCCATTTGTTACCTCCATATTGTGAATTTTACCTCAATAAGCTTTTCAATGTTTATCATCAACTCTATTGCAACCACCCGTAAATAAAACCTTCACACACCTCATGTCTAAAACATCTTTCCTCTCATACTATTTTTTAGCCAATATTTAAGCTTAAATAAATCTCATGATAAAATTAATATATCTCATTATAAAAAATGGCATAAAAACAAAAAACAAAAACACAAATTTATGTGGAAAGCAATATACCAAAAAAAACCACAAAATATCACAAGGAAAGAATCAATAATTTTTGTTTATTAGCAAAAAATATATACATCAAGCTAGAAAATATCATAAATATAATAATATGAGCTACTAAAAATTATGGATCCAAAAGGACAGAATCAATGTGAATCCACACCTCTCACTTAGTCATCTAATCTTTATGTGAAAGAACTGTTAAATGTAAAAAAAAGGTTGGAGTTATTAGAAGCTAAAGAGTAGGAAAGAGATTGTACAATCCATATAATAACAGTTGGAAGTCGAGATTTATCAGAAAGCAACAAAGTTCTGAAGGAGCAAGTGGCATTGCTACAGGAAGCTCTCCTGATAGGGAAGAAAGAATGGAAACACATGAAGGCGAAGGTGAAAAACATGAAGAAATTTGATGTGGATAATACAAAGGTGATGAATGGGAAACCATCCCAGGATAAGGGGAAAATACTTGCACAAATAGAGAACCATGAAGAGACATCAAGAGAAGAAAGGAAAGGATATTCTGCAAAACTCTCCAAAACCTAGGCTCAAGTTATTAGCATTCTTCTAAAAGGGAAGGAGAAACAAACAATCAGGTTGACAACATGCAAGATAGAGAAATCAAGGAAAGACAAGATAGAGCAACAAACATAATTATTAAATGGGTGAAAAATTATGGGAAAAATGAATGTACTCTTGACCTTGAAAGAGACTTCTTGAAAGACAAGTTGCAAGGGCAAGGAAAAATATGCCAAGCATGGAGAGTAGGTAAGCTTAACGATAAGAGAGCCATGCCCATAAACGTCATCATGCCTAGCTTGCATGATAAAGATATCATTCTAAGAAAGAAGCAAACCTTGAGGGGTTCTCGGTTTTTTCTAGAAGAATATTTAATTGTAAGACAACAAGAAGAAAGGAGGGACCAAATGACATAAGTTAGGGCAGCAAGAGATGAGGGAAAGAGAGCGCGGATTTATAAAGGTAAAGTTTTGATAGCACAATTTTGACCTCCTTCCAAAATAAGGCATCAAAACGATAACAAAGAAGAGGCAGCAAACTCTTCAGCAAGAAATGAGGAAGCAAGGTCAATATGGGCAAGCAAGGAAAAAGACACAATTGTGAGTCTTGCATGTCAAAACAAATAGAATTCAAGTCATACCTAGGGTTCCCTAAGATTATTTTGTTGGAACTACAGGGGTTACCCATGGACGAGGTCGTACCCAGGTTTCCTTAATATTATTTTGTTGGAACTGCAGGGGCTACCCATGGATGAGCACCTAGGATAGGGCCTATTATGAAAGGTAGAGACATAATTTTCCTCTTAGAAACACATGAGCATGAAGGGTGCAAGACAAATTTGTTTGAAGGGTATTAGAAGATAGTAATATGGAACAAGGCAAGAGGGAATGGAAAAGGTTGTTTCATGGTATTAGTGAGAGAAAAAGAAGGTTGTTTCATTCAACTAGAAAAAGAAGACCCAAATAAGCAATTTGTCTGGCTTAAAATATTAGAAAATGGAAATAACGTCAAAATTGCAACATGTTATTTTGCGACACAAGTTTCAAAAATCTACAAAAGTAGAGGGCTTGACCACAAATATCCCTTTGCAATCATAAAAGCAGATATTGAGATATATTCTCAACTAGGTGAAGTCCTTATAGTGGGGGATTTCATTGCTAGAACTACAGGTGAACAAGTTAGCATTATTTGTTGTAAATAAGACTTTGACCCTATCTGGCTTACAGAAGAGAGTAATCATGAGTGGGAAAGAATTTAAGAGGATAAAGGCTGCAATATCTTTGGAGAACAATTTCTTACGCTATGTGGGGCTTTCGATTTAGTCATTTTTAATGGTTTGACTAGATGGGAAAAGTCCGGTAATTTCAATTGAAATACTTACAATGGAGAAAGTGTAGTAGATTATGTAATTTTCTCACATAGTTTGTGTGAGAAAATGGAGGAGATTGGAGATCAAATTTGGAACTTAAAATCAAATCACAAGCCAATTTATTTAAGTTTCTCTTGGATCAAAAAGAAACAATTAGGGTCAAAAACTTAGTGTGTTCAACAAAATTCCTCAAAGGGCAGAATTATTTTGCCTCTAGAGAATTGTAATACCTTCAAAATAACGCTAGAGAGGCTCTTTGAGGAGGAAATCTCATTTCATGGCCTTCATATTCACGAATTAACACATTTAATTCAAAGCGCACTTGATGAGTGCAAAAGAGAATAAATTAAGAAGTTTGAAACAAATTGCTTTCTAGTTAATGCTTGGTTTGACAAGGAATGCAAAAAGGCAAGGAGAATGTGGAAGGAATCAGACAAGGATAACATAAAGCTCAAATCTTACAAGTAGATATTAAGAAAGAAAAAGGTTGATTTCATGGTTTCGAGGAGAGAAGAACTAATATTCCTTGGGAAAAATAACCCCAAATAATTCTAGAAGGAGCTCCAACCGAAAAAGTTGCAAACTCAAAAAAACATTATAGCTTCTAAATGGTTTGACTATGCCAGAAAAATTTATGAGTAGGATCCAAATGTTGACCCTCCTCCCTTGGTCAACACTGACACAAAACTCTTCACGGTGCAAGAGGTAGAGATGGGTATCAAGAAGCTGGGTGCTGGAAAAGAAAAAGACTTAGCTGAAATCCAAGCAGTGTATCTAAAGTGGGGCTTAAAAAATATTTCACCTAACATCACAAAATTTTTCAATGACATCATACAGCATGGGTTCCCCACAAATTTGACAACTAGTATGGAAATACCTCTTTTCAAGAGTGGTGAATTCAATAATCCCTCAAATTATAGAATCATAAGATAAACCCCTTGTTTGCAAAGTTATTTGGAAGCATGTTAGAAAATAAAATCAGAAAGTGGATAGAAGAAAGAGATAAATGTGCTAAAGGGAAAGCAGATTTTCGACCTAAACATTCCACAGTGGATCATTGTAAAACTTGAAGGCACATCATTGAAAAAATTTTGGAAAAAAAGGAAGAAGTTTTTTGTTGCTTTGTTGATTTCAGAAAAGCCTTTGACACGGTTCCTATGGATAATCTTTGGCACAGAATGGAGGAACTCGGGGTTCCCAGGCATTTGAGAGAAAATGTGCATATGCTATATGAAGAGGTGAAAATCAAAATTAGAACTTTAGTAGGAATTTCTGAAAGTTTTAGAAGCGATATCGGGGTCAAGCAATTTTACCCATTGTCTCCTAACCTTTTTGGTTTATATATTGACAAGCTTGAAGAGTGGATAAATTCTCAAGTGGGTGACAGTATCCATCTAGGAAATTTCGTTATAAGGCTTCTTTTGTATGCAGATGACCTTATACTAATTGTTAAATCGACTCTTGGTTTGCAAGAGAACTTACGTTCCCTTTAGCACTTTTGTATAAGGGTGGGGATGCAAGTCAATATTAGCAAAACGAAAGTAGTGGTTTTCTCTAACAAAAGAAAGCATAACCAACATAAGTTCTACTTTGAAGGAAACATTCCGGAAGAAGTTGTAGACTACAAATACCTTAGAATTGACTTTAATAGAAATTTAAGTTGAGATGGTTATAGAAATAAATGAACTTTTGGGGTTGGAAATCATTTTATGCTCTTCAAAACAGGTGTAGAGAGACAGAGCTCTGGGACTGGAAAACCACTCTAACTCTTTTTGGGCTTCAAGTGATTCCAGTGATTCTCTATGGTTGTGAAATGTGGGCCAACATCACAACCAAGATGTAGTGGAAACAAATTGAGAAAATTCAGAAGTGTTTGATTACAAATAAATTATGTAGAAATTATACAAAAAATATGTATTTCAATGGATTCAATCCGATCATGCAATGTACTAAAGCAAGATACTAAATCCTTCTACAATTAATTCTATGGAAATTAAACACGATCACACAGTCACACCAAGTAAGAGAAAGAATAAAATCAATACACAACACAAATATTTTTCCTGGGGAAAGAAACCTGCTCAAAACCCCTCTATCTATATTGTATAATGAACCAAGGAATCATGAAACAATACAATGCACTCTTCTGACAAGAGTCTGTTGCACTCTCCTGACTATTTCACACTGATCTAGACAAAATCGGGCTAGTACTTAGCCAATCCTCAACCTCTGCTCAACTTCCTTGCTCACGCAATCCCTATTCTTTGGGAATTTTAGCCTTCCTTGACTGCACAAGTATCATGGGAAATCTTGTGGTGTTTTAACTGCATCTCGGTAGTTTGCAAAAAAAAATTGATAGTCAATTTCCCTTTAACCTTTGTCTCAACTGGGTCTCCACTAGAAGTGACATGCATGCAACTATTAATAGTAAATCATCAGTCACTTGACAGATCACTGCATGTGAATTAAATCTGATATAACTCACTTGACCTCTCACTAGTAAAACAAACAGTTACAACTAGTTAAACTGATTTTAATTCACTTAACCAAGTTAACTGATTTCTCATGCATTAAACTAATGCAATAACTACAACTTGGACTCAATAACTAATAGAATCACCCTGCATGCCTCACCAACCACCCTCAACTTGAAATTCATGAGCTAATTGAGTTAATCACACACAGTTAACTATTACAAGTGTTTATGAGATAAGATTACAATTTATTGTCCAATTTAATTAATGGAAAATTAAATTAGACACATTTCAAAATTTTTAAATAAATGGGTTTGCACACTAATTTATCGCTAGGACCCATCACTACATGACCTGTGGTCCCACACTAGTGTGTGTGTTGTCATGTTTTTTATGGATGCCAATTTCATTGTTTCTTGTTGCAAATTTCAACACTCCCTCTCAACAAGAAAGGAATCAATATGTCCTGATCCAGTACCTTGGAATGTTCTTCCATGCACACATGAAACTCTTGCATGCAACATGCAACACTTCTGAAACTAAGTAGCCTCAAAACAACTGAATCAGTATAATGCATCTTTCATCAGATTCTTCTAACGGCTGCTAGATACTGTACATGTCTACTGGACTCCCTACGATGTTGACATATGCATCCATGCACTCTGAACTACTGCTAACTCTAATCTACACTCCAATATCCAACACCTGTCACCTGGATTTCTTCCTTCCTGACATCTGACTGCATCAATCTAACCGATCCTTCCTGCTACTGTTGCACTGTGGGCTCCTCGTAGCTAGGTTCGATCCATGATACCGACAATCTCAATGAATCCTGCACAAATTTCTTCTTGGGATTAATTCTACACATCGCCCCACCTCACACCTAGAGGTATAGCTACATGTACTCCCTCTTCCCTTCTGGCTCGAAATTTCCCCCTCCTGGAGGTCTCTGCTTGAGTGGAATCTTCCACTCGGTCTCCTGTATAATTCTCCAATTGTGGTTGCTCCACAACCTTCTGAGACTGCTTCTGAGGTTGCATGTTGATCTGAAAATGGGTTGGATAACTTGTTATGCTTTTCAAGAACCTCCCACTCATTTAAAAAAAATTAAGATCTAGCTTATTCTTGACTGTGCAGAAATGAATACTTGAAAACAGGTGTATGTTTTTTAACTGTTTAAGTTCTTTAATAACATTTTTTTTCCTGATATTAAGCATGTGCAGCAACCATAAAGTGCAGCAAATAAGCATCAACACATAACAACAAATTTAATATAGGAGTTCACTCGAATATTGTGGGCTACGTCTCCTTGAGCTCTTGTCAAATTGACTTGGCTCTTTGGGATTATGATGAAAATTTTCTTTTACAAGTAAATACTTAACTCCAATGGTTATTTGGGTTATACCATTGGGTTTAGAATACCATCATACCCCTATCATGGTTGTCATCACTCTAAAGAAAGAACTAGGTTCCCTTAGAATTGATTTCTATTGTTTGTGCCTTAAGCTTCCCTGAGCTTCATTGTGGCACTAAGACCTTAAGAAATATTTTTTTGTCCTTGAAACCTCACCTAATATCTCTAGCATATATCAGACCTCCAAAATAGACTGATCATTTTCTCAAAATGACCTCTGGCTCCCTAATCTAGGCCTCCATCCACTATTAGCCCTGGGCTGCCTGAAACTTCCTTATGGATTCTAGACCTTCAAAATTCTCCCAATGACTCTAAAAATCCCTCCATTGGATTTATAATGTCAAAAATATTCAGAATATACTATTCACTTGCATAAATTGGCCTATGGCTGCTTCGATTTTGCCTCTAACACCTAGTGGCACCCCTTGGCTCTAGGGTTACTAAAAACTTATTTGAAGCATATCAGCCTTGAAAAGTCTTCAAAAGCTTCTGAAAATCCCTCCATTGGATTTAGAATGCTCAAAATAGTCAGAAAATATTAATGTTTTGCTGAGAATGGATACTGACTGCTTTGGATAGCCCTCAATCTCCTGCTAGCACCTGGTGGCCCTAGCAACTTACCTAAAGCATATCGGCCTTCAAAAGTCCTCTAATAATGATGAAAAACTCACCATTAGTTCCATAATGTCTGAAACATCCAAAATTTACTATTTTCTTGTTGAGAAAGGCCTCTAGTTGCCCTGGCTAAGCCTCAAACTATTGTTGGCCCCTGGTGGCCCTAGTGGCCCCTAGAACTTCTTTGAAGCTAAAACTCACTCATAAGTCCTCTTATGGCTCTGAAACCCTCACTAATGAGTCTAGAGTGTCCAAGAAAGTTGAAATTGACTATTTACGCCCTCAGAATGGTCGAATCTAGCTCAAGATAGAACCTAAACAAAATTTGCCCAGTGACCCCTAAAAAGTTCCACTAAATGTGGAGGAACTGCACTTAACCCAACTAAAATTGGATTTTCCACCAAGAATGGCATGTTGGCCACAATTACCGCCAAGAAAACCACGAAAATAAATGTTTGGTTGGGGTGTTGGGCCCATGGCCCTAACCCCGCGGTCTTCAAACCGTAACTGCTGACAGGTTAATCGTGCGATTTTTCACATGTGACAAGGCCTCATCATATAACGGGCGGAGGTTTTAACTGTTGGGTTAAACATTTTATGTGTCGGTTTATAACAACATGTGACCACCATCCATAAATAGCTAGCAGTTGTATTGACTGTTGGGAGGATAAGGCGCCTGGTTTTCGGGCTAAGGTCCTATGGGGAGGGGTTGGCCCCTCTGCTCCACCATATTCAAAACACTTCAAACATAAATATAAGAGAAACTCTTATATGGTTAAGAACTAATATTTTTGATCAGTGGTTGTCATTGATGTCAACCCAAGCAGCACCAGGGGCTAACCCAATATTGCATGGGAATTTTGACCTACCAAATTAATACATTCTGGGTCAATAATGCTTTTGATGGTTTCTAGTTGTCGAGATGTTTCTGTTGATATATGGCACGCCATGTAATTCTTCACGGTTTGAGAGATATTCATGTTTGAAGTTTGTACCCCCAGTTAGTGGGCTAAAACCCCATGGGGTTGGGGCATGGGTCATTGAAAAGTCATAATTAATATTTTTTAAGCTCCTAAAATCCCTTCCACGTTCACTTTTTGAAGCCCCTCTCAACTTAAGCATTCATATATAATTTTGATCTTCATTTCCTCCTTATGTAAGGGATTCGGCCATCTGAAATAGGTCATCTTGGCATTTTCGCTCTAAATTTTTTTCTATGAAGGCTCAGAAGCAGAAATTTTTATGAGGCAAATCCAAAATCTTGAGGAAGCTGCAGTAAATATTTCAGATCAAGATGTACAATATTTTTAGAGATATGATCTGTGTAAGTCAGGGTTTTTGCAGGCTCTTGAAATTCATCTCAAAGAAGTGACCTTGGTAAATTCGTCATAACTCTCTCTCTGAGTATCGAATTGGAATGTCATAAAAAGTGACGGATAGTGAACAGTCTGTAATTTTTTCTCTATCAATTTCAGAAACAAATGAAGAAACAGTGACACGTGGAACTCCGTACAAGTGCGCTCTGCTGAAACATTCCATAATTAGGGCATTGTGAGAGATTGGATATAACTCTCTCTTCAAGAATCCAAATTGGGTTAGACCTATGGCATTGGGAATATGACTTAGAGGACTACTAAAGGACCAAAAATCAGATATTAAGGATCTGAAATTACAGAGATACACGAGATTCAATATCGAGCTCCTAGAAGGAAAGAAAAAGCTAGATCATGTGTTGTCAAGGGTTGCAAAGGACCAGACTTTCTACGGTAGAAAAGCGAAGCAAGGTGCAGCAGAGGGTAGCATGAAAAGAGCAGCAACCAAGGTGCATAACAGCAGCAAGAAGTTCATCATATGAAGTCTTCAAGTGGGCAGCACTGCATACAATCATTGTAAAGGTATCATTGTACTTAGTCATTGTAAATACATTATTGTACAAATTGTACTAGTGTCTATCTGCCAAGGGTTGAAGAGGCGGTGTTGGGAGGTCTAGGATCATCATTAGGTGGTTGTGTCAAAGTTGGGGTTATGGTCTAGTATATCTTCTTCTTCTGCATCATTCTATATCATTGTAAAGTGGACCATTTTCCCTAGTACGAGAGTCCATTCTTCTTTTATTCTTATATAGGGTGGTAGGGTGGTGCTAGGGTGAGTTGTAGCTCATTTAGCTCATTGGGTGCTGGGCATCCGTTCGATTGACTGCGAAGAATCTCGGGTAGGTGTCCATCCAGTGGGAGCTGGAGAGGAATAATTTTCTAGATTCTAGGAATTTGGAGCTTTATTTTCAATTGGAGTTGAAAAGAATTATTAGAAAAGCAGTAGGTGGTTTTTGTCCCGGAGTGGGTTTCCACCTTAAAAAATGTGTGCATTTGTGTTCCTCTTGTTTGCTGCTATCATTGTACAAACACTGATAATAATTAAAGATTAACTAATGCTCTAATTGAAAGAAATACTTATTCACCCCCCCTCTCAGTATTTCCAACAAATATAGCCTAGATGGTTAAATGCATGTGTATGCAGGCGAGAGGTCACGGGGTCTACTCTGATCCGCTCCATAAAAAATTTACACCACTGTTTTTGGGCCACGTGGCAGCCTATGATTGGCCCTTCAAAACCTTCGACGAATAATAATCTGACACTTGTCATGATCTGACTGGCCCTGTCGAAATATTCTGGGAAATATTTCAAGGAATATTCTAGGAATATTCCCTGGAATATTCCTTTTTTTTTAATTTTCAAAACCCACTCAAAACTGGTCAAAGGTCAAAAATTTGTAGTTTACTGGAATTTTAAAATCGCGATAACTTCTTCATATGGTGTTAGTTTTTCGAACCATTCATGGCACCAGAATTAGGAAGACAAGATCTATCTGGTCACTCAGGTTCAACACACTTCTTACCACTTTGAAATTTGAGCTATCACTTAGGTCCTTAATCCAAATCTGATCACACCTCCCCATTGGGAATCTTTTGGACCCCAAAAGACTAATTACCTAATCTTTTCAGTAGATGAGAGTACAAAACCCTCACTTTTTCAGCCTCCATACACTTTTCCTTGCTTGGCTTAGTGCCTTTGAAGCCAACTTGAAGGTAGTTAACACTTCCCCTCTTAGATGCTCTTGTCCTCCTATCAAGAATTGTCTTCCGCAAACTTATCCAGAAATTTATGGCGAGAAATATTCAATAGAAGGTAGTTGAACATTATGTCCTTAATCATCGATCCAAGGTGGCTCAAACAAACATGAGATTACAACATAAATGCTTACATGACTGAATTTTTCATATGTACAAGCTAATGTATGTCTTACTGAGTTAAGAAGTCAAACCACTTCTTACCAAGCCACTTCTATGGCGACTTTTGTTGCTGAAAATCTTCTTCATGTGAAACATTTGTTCTCACATCAATGATGGAATATTTGGTTCCAATTTCGTCATTCTTTGTATCCTCTTGCTTCATGTGCTTGGGACGACTAGTTTGATGCAATGTCCAACATTGGGCAAAAAAATGTCTCTTATTCTAGCAATGTGTGCAAGTCTTTTGCACCTTGTGAGAAAGTTGCCTTCACTTCAACTATTTCCTGTATGCCTTCAATCTCTTCCAGCATCTTGAAACTTCATGGTTACACATACCACAATAGGAAAAACAACTCTTTCTTTCATTCAAGCATGCATATTTGTCATGCTTATTAGAAACATAATCAACTTGACTATGGGAAGAATTATACCTTGCATGTTGCTTTGCATGTCCATATTTTTTTCTTTCCTGAGGAGATGAAATTGTAGTGGTTCCACCTTTCTTTTGAATACTAACATCAGTGTTCATGTCATGATAGCTGTCAGAACTCACATGCTTTCCATAAGCTGCATGTCTACACACATATTGCTGCAACATAGGCTTCAAACAATGGCAATCAACTTGAAAACAAACTTGAAATGTTTGTGGTTTAGAACTTGTAACAATAGTTCTTTTTGAAGTTATCTCAAATGCCTTCATGGCTTTGGAGTTTTCACCATAAGATTGAACATAGCCTAGACCAAATTTATTAGGCCTCTCCTCAACCAAAATAGGATCAATCATGCCTTGTGCATGTTTGCCTAAACCCTTGTCTTCATTGCCCATTTTTAACATTAACTTGGACCCTATAAATCTAGTGTGCTTTTCAAATGAACCTACACATCTTTCTGAAGAGGAAATTGAAGACAAATTTGAGTGAGTTACCTCTGCTTCACGCATGTTCTTGGTCAAAGCCTCTTGGGCATGATGGAGCTGCATCTCCATCTCATGCATTCTTTGGAGAAGTTCTTCTTTCTTTTGCTTCATAGCAACCAATTGCTCATGAATTCTAGTGCCTTCCTTTCTATCTTCAAACATAATTTGCACCCTATCCTTCAGGATGTAGAAGTCTCGGTTCATGTCTTCATAGAAGAATCTTGTGAAGGAGGAGGATTTTGAAACCTCACTTGAAGAAGTTGTCATATTATGAAAATGAACTAAATAACTTCAACAAAAATTCACAAATATTTCAAAAATAATTGACAAAGCTTCTGAACAAAATGGTTGTAGAGTCAAGCTCTTCTTCAAGCAGCCTTTTGCAAAAAAACCCTGTTGTGATTCAAGGGTTTCCTTGAGGTCCTTTGGGTAAGGAATATGCCTTCATCCCTTCTTCCTTCTTTTCCTCTTTTGGACTTAGCTAACAGTAGTTTTCCCTTCACCTCTAGCAAACTCAAATCAATCAATTTGCATTTAACAGATAAATTCTTTGCACTGTTAAACACCTTTCAAGTCAAACAAGCAAGCTAGTGCTTTGTCAAGCAAGAAAATATGCTCTGATACCATATAATTTGAAAATGGGTTGGATAAATTTTTATGCTTTTCAAGAACCTCCCACTCATTTAAACAAATTAAGATAATCTTATTCTTGACTGTGCAAAAATGAATACTTGAAAACATGTGTATGTTTTTTAATTGTTTAAGTGCTTTAAGAACATTTTTTTTTGTTGATATTAAGCATGTGAAACAACCATAAAATGAAGCAAATAAGCATAAACACATAACAAAAAATTTAATATAGGATTTCACCCGAATATCGTGGGCTACATCTCCTTGAGCTCTTGTCAAATTGACTTGGCTCTTTGGCATTATGATGAAAAATTTATTTTACAAGTAAATACTTAACTCCAATGGTTATTTGAGTTGTACCATTAGGTTTAGAATACCATCATACCCCTGTCATGGCTATCATCACTCTGAAGAAAGAACTATTTTCCCTTAGACTTGATTTCTGTTGTTGGTGCCTTAAGCTTCCTTGAGCTTCACTATGGCACTAAGACCTTAAGAAATCCTTTTCTATCCCTAAAACCTCCCCTAATATCTCCATCATGTGTGATACCTCCAAAATATACTGATCATTTGCTCAAAATGAGCTCTGGCTCCCTAATGTAGGCCTCCATCCACTGTTGGCCCTGGGCTACCTGAAACTTTCCTATGGCTTATTGACCTTCAGATGTCTCCCAACGACTGTGAAAATACATCCATTGGATTCATAATGTCAAAAATAGTCATAATAGACTATTCACTTGCATAAATTGGCCTTTGGCTGCTCCAGTTTTGCCTCCAACACACGGTGGCACCCTCTGGCTCTAGGGTCACTGAAAAATTCTATGAAACATATCGGCATTCAAAAGTCTTCAAAAGACTCTGAAAATCCCTCCATTGGATTCATAAGGCTCAAAATATTCATAATATACTACTGGTTTGCTGAGAATAGATATTGGTTGCTCTAGATAGCCCTCATTATCTTACTGGCACCTGGTGGCCCTAGGAACTTCCCTGAAGCATCTCGGCCTTTATAAGTCCTCTAATGGCTCTGCAAACCTCACCATTAGTTCTAGAATTTCTGAAACATCCAAAATTTACTATTGGGTTGTTGAGAAAGGCCTCTAGATGCCCTGGCTAGGCCTCAAATGGTTGAAGGCCCCTGGTGACCTTGGTGGCCCGTAGAACTTCTCATAAGCTAAACCTCACTCAGAAGTCTTGTGATGGCTCTGAAACCCTCACCAATGAGTTTGGAGTGTCCAAGGAAGTTTAAATTAACTATTCACGCCCTCAGAATGGTTGAATATAGCTCGGGATAGAGCCTAAACAAAAATTTTCCAGTGACCCCTAAAAAGCTCCACTAAATGTGGACGAACTGCACTTAACCCAACTAAAATTGGATTTTTTGCCAAGAATGGCACGCTGGCCACAATTACCGCCAAGAAATTTGCGACAATAAATTTTTGGTTGGGGTGTTAGGCACATGGCCCTAACCCCGCGGTCTTCAAACCGTAACCGTCGGCGGGTTAACCACGCGGTTCTACGCATGTGAAAAGGCCTCAGCATATAACGGGTGGAGGTTTTAACTATTGGGTTAAAAATTCTATGTGCCGGTTTATAACAACATGTGACCACCATCCATAAATAGATAGTGGTTGTATTGACTATCGGGAGGATAAGGCGCCTGGTTCCGGGGCTAATGTCCTATGGGGAGGGGCTGGCCCCTCCGCTCCACCATATTCAAAACACTTCAACCATAAATATAAGTAGAAATATTATATGGTTAATAAATGATATATCAGAGACGGTTAATTGCGTGTGTATGCGGGTGAGAGGTCTCAGGGTCGACTCCGGTCCGCTCCATAAAAATTTTACACCACTATTCATGGGCAACGTGGCAGCCTCCGGGCCTGCCACGAGGCGGCCTATATTGGCCCTTCAAAACCTTCTACGAATAATAATCTAACAATTGTCATGATCTGACTGGCCTGAAAGGAATATTATTTTTTTGAATTTTCAAAACCCAGTCAAAACTAGTCAAAGGTCAAAATTTTGCAATTTACTGGACTTTTCAAATCGCGATAACTTCTTCATATGGTGTCGGTTTTTTGAACCGTTCATGGCTCCAGAATAAGGAATATGAGATCTATCCATTCACTTAGATTTGACATGCTTCTGAACACTTTGAAATTTGATCTATCACTTAGGTCCTTAATCCAAATCTGATCACATGTTGAGAGATAATTGTTCCCTCTTAACCACCAAGTCATTAATCATTTCTTTGCTCCTTAAATCCTTGCATGCATCCTCAACCTCAAGAGCATACAATTTCTTGACTCTTACACTGATCCGCTTCACTTGTCTCGTGGCTATGTGTTTAAGGAAATTTTTTCCTTTTCTAAGAATTACTTCATAACCACGTTCTTCCAATACCGCTATGGAGACAAGATTCTTCCTTAGGCCTGTAACATGAAAAAAATCTGCTAGTCTAAGATGGGAGTCATTCCCCCTCTGAAAGGTAACTGTACCTATGTCAGTAGCACTATACCTCTCGTCATCTCCAAACTCTATGCTCTGTTAGAGGTCCTTCTCCTCCAAGTCACCAAAGAGATCTATATTCCCTGTCATATGGAACGAGGCACCGTTGTCTAGATACCACATGCAACCTGTTACAGTGTTTTCCATGCATGAAATGAGTGTAAAATCAAGCTCAAGTTGTGAATCCAATGCTTCACCTATTTCAACTTCAGGCTCCTTCTTCCTTGCCTTCTTTTGTGGACAATTCGAAGCATATTTCCCATGCTCGTGACAGTGAAAACATCTGATCTTGGAAAATTCTTTCTTGCCCTCTTTGTCTTGGGATTTATTTCCCTTGGCCTTATTTTCCTTACTGGCCAAGGCACAATCTTCCTCATCATTAGTCTTGGATGCGGATCCATCCCCGGTTGCTTGAATTCTTCTTATACCAAATCCGACCAAAGCCGCTCCTAATCTGGTAACTTCTCCCTCCCATTGACAGAGTCCTAATACCTATGCCAGCTCTTGGGAAGGCCTAGAAGTGCTAGGCTCACCAATTCATCATCTGATACGGTCACACCAACACTTCCAAGCTCATCTCGACATTGAGTGAACTTTTCCAAGTATGTTGGTACCGTCTCGCCCTTCTCCTTCTTGATTTTCCTAAGCTTGTCCTTCAGCGCCAACTTCCTTTGGTCGTTGTTGTTCTAAAACAGATCTATCCAATCCTTCCCAATTTCATATGGATTTTCTTTGCCATGGATACTTGAGACAATGTGGTCTAGTACTCCCTCCAATAAGATCCTCCTCGCCCTTGCTGCCTTCTTTTTCCAAGCATCAAGAAGAGTGGTGTCTGCTGCTGCGAGCTTGGGAATATCATTATCACTGAATTATTTCAACCCATTTTCCTCTAGCATTTCCTCCATTCTATCTTTCCATGCAATATAATTATAACTTCCCTCAAGTGCATATTCCAATCTTAAGCCATTGAAATCCATCTTGATTCGCTTGTCGCACCAACAAAAGTATCTGCAAGCTTGAATATTGTTCAACACAAACTCAATTTCTTCTCCACTATAGTTATTTCTGGTGCTCTAATACCATGTATAAATTATACAAATAATATGTATTTCAATGGATTTAATCCGATCATGCAATGTACTAAATCAAGATACAAAATCCTTCTACAATTAATTCTGCGGAAATTAAACACGATCGCACAATCACACCAAGTAAGAGAAAGAAGCAAATCAATCCACAACACATATTATTTTCCTGGGGAAAGAAACCTTCTCAAAACCCCTCTATCTATATTGTATAATGAACCAAGGAATCATGAAACAATATAATGCACTCTTCTCACAAGAGTTTTTTGCACTCTCCTGACTATTTCTCACTGATCTAGACAAAATCAGTCTAGTACTTATCCAATTCTCAACCTCTACTCAGCCTTCCTTGCTCACACAATCCCTGTGGAATGCAATCCCTATTCTTTATGAATTTCATCCTTCCTTGACTGCGTAAGTATCATGGGCAATCCTGTGGTGTTTTAACTGCATCTGGGCAGTTTGCTAAAAATACAACTAATAGTCAATTTCCCTTTACCTTTGTCTCAACTGGGTCTCCACTGGAACTGACATGCTGCATCTATTAATAGTAAATCATCAGTCACTTAACAGATCATTGCATGTGACTTAAATCTGATTTAATTCACTTGACCTCCCGCTAGTGCAGCAAACAGTTACAACTAGTTAAACTTATTTTAACTCACTTAACTAAGTTAACTGATTTCTCATGCATTAAACTAATGCACTAACTGCAACTTGGACTTAATAACTAATAGAATCACTCTGCATGCCTCACCAACCACCCTCAACTCGAAATTCATGAGCTAACTGAGTTAATCACACATAGTTAACTATTACAAGTGTTTATGAGATAAGATTACAATTTATTGTCCAATTTAATTAAGGGAAAATTAAATTAGACACATTTCCAATTTATTAAATAAATTGGCTTGCACACTAATGTATCGCTAAGACCCATCACTGCATGACCTATGGTCCCACACTAGTGTGTGTGTTGTCATGTTGTTTCTGGATCCCAATTTCACTGTTTCTTGTTGCAAATTTTAGTAAATTCAAAATTAAAAGTGAAGTTCCTTATGCTATCTTGTTAAGTGAAACAGGGGCTGCTCCTATTGAAGAAATTGCTACAGTGTGAGTCATAAGATATTTGAAAAAAAATGAGCAAATGGAAGAGGGTAGATGGCCTAAGGTTGTGTTTAATGACACTTGGATGCAGAAAAATAGCAAATGGTTTAGTAAATGGGGTATTTTCTTGAGCATCTGTCCTACAAACAGTAAAGAGATAAAAAATATTGTTATGGATAACTTCCACAAACGTACTTGGGAGAAATAGCTAGGAATAAAGAAGAAGTACTACATTGAAGAGTTTAACCCCACTCATAATCATCAGCAAAAAGAGTACATAGGGGCCAACATTTCTTGGAGTTCTAAAATTCTTATTGCTCAATTAAGGACTAATTTTTATCAACTCCGTTGTGAAACAGGGCACTGGAAAAGGCTAAAAAAAATGTAAGAGGAAAGAGTGTGTATTTTTTTCTCTTCCAGAAAAGTGGAAAGAAAAAAAACATTTCATTTTAGAATGCAAGGCCTTCAAAGACAGCAGGGAAAATTATGCAGGTAATCTATTCAGCGAAGATTTTGTTGAGAAGTTACGAGCGTTTATTGTAAAAATCCACAAGAAAAGGGTCGTATACAAGAGCCAGATGGAGAAGCAATCTGTCCCATTGACTATTTTTAGTCTCATGGACGTTAAAAATACTTTCTTTATTTCTTATATATATATATATATGAAATTAAACGATAATAATATAAGCTAGTAAAAATTATAGATCCAAAACAACTAGTATAGACTTAATTCATTTGACTTGTTCCTTAAATCAAAATTGATATAATATTTTAAAATATAAAAATATGTACGCCTTTAGGCGTTCTTATTTGAAAACAACTCTCCTAGATGTCATCGTGTACTTGCCTGTACCATCAGATCAAATGTTAGATGATTTAAATGTTTTAAGCCATTCATCCTCCACCTCCTTCATTTAAGCTAACTACCTAACTAAATCTCTAACCTCTATGAATCTCTCTTCCCTGGATATAATATACAACCTATATAAATTCATGGATTCATTCTTTCCTTGGATTCGAGCTCTGCAACTAAGAAGCTCTCTAGTTATGTCACCAAAAAATCATGGCGACACAATTCCATTTTTTTGTGAGGGTTGTGGAATATACATTTTTATGTGAGGGTTGTGGAATTGGATCAGGTTCCGTTGGTCAATGGAAACCGTTTTGTGGTTTTGGAACTGTGTTGTAAGAATTTTTTTCATAACACAATAAAATTATTTAAATTTTCGGTATTTGCTAGACGCAAAGTAGATTGACTGGTTTGTTCAGTGCTTTTATGCTTGCTCGCTAGATTTGTCTACTTGTGGGCGGGCACAGGCAGTTTTTACCACTGGACATTGGAACTCTGTTGTAAAAAAAATTTTTCCCAACGCAATAAAATTATTTAAATTTTTGGTATTTTCTAGATGCAAAGTAGATTGACTTGTTTTTTCAGCGCTTTTATGCTTGCTCGCTAGATTTTTCTACTTGCAGGCGGGCGCAGGTGGTTTTTAACACCAGACGTTGGAATTGTTTTGTAAGAATTTTTTTTCCCAACACAATAAGTTTATTTAAATTTTTGGTATTTTCTATATGCAAAGTAGATTGACTTGTTTGTTCAGCACAGTTGGAACTATGTTGTAATAATTTTTTTTCCCAATGCAATAAATTTTTTTAAAATTTTCTTTATTTTCTAAATGCAAAGTAAATTTATGTTTGCACGCTAGAATTGTCTACTTGCGGGCAGGCGCAGACAATTTTTTCCACCAGACGAAGTAGCCTAGGCAATTAACCCAGCGAGGGCTCGGAGAAACTGCTATGTGAGATTGTTAAAGTCGTAGTGGCCAACAGACATGGTACTTTGAAATAACTTAATCGTGGCTAGGCTGCCCATTGGATCGCTCAAAGCCACCTGTTGTGAAACCAGCTCCAAAAATAGAAGAAAATAGATATCAACGCCTTAGAAATAAGCCACTTCGAGGGGGAAACCTCCAATACATTACATTAATGAACAATACTTGGATGATACAAATTACAAAACCTCCTTTCTATATATAGGAGTCCATGGGGCCACATTGTAATCATAGTGGGGCCACAATGTAATTCTAGCGGACCTAACAATAATAATTTAAGGGCACAATAATAACAATATGGGGGTTACAGGGGTACAATAATAACAATAAGGGGGTTACACTAACAACAATAAGGGACTATACTAGTAATATAGGGACCTAACATGCCCCTCTCCTTCAAAAAAGTGTTGTCCTCGACGCTTGAGTAGCTCTGGGTGCTTCTGTATAAAATTCTCATCCTCCCATGTAGAATCTTCAGTGGGTAAGTTCTTCCACTTGATGAGATACTCTGAAATTGATCGATTCCGTAGTTGTCGAGTTCTTGTTTCCGTGACCGCTTGAGGTTCCAATATGATTTTTCCTTCCTCATCAAGTTCTGGCAATATTGTTTGAACTGGAAGATTTTCACCTATAACCTTCTTTAAGCATTAAACATGGAAAACTGGATGTACTCGCGAAGAAGCAGGAAGCTCCAATTTGTATGCCATAGTACCAATCTTTTGCAACACCTTGTATGGACCATAGTACTTTGGCGATAATTTATTATCCTTCTTTGCTTGCTTGAGGGACATTTGTTTGTATGGTTGTAGCCGTAAAAATACCCAATCTCCTACATCAAAACTTCTCTCGCTACGATGTTGATCTGCCTGTTGTTTCATTCGATTTTGTGCCAAATTAAGGTTATCCTTTAAGAGTTGGAGAACTTCTTGCTGATGCTTGATGTGATCTTCGACTGCTTGAACCTTCGAATTTTCCCTTAAAGATGATGTAATCGATGGTGGATGATATCCATAAAGTGCCATAAATGGGGTCATTTTTGCTGCAGTATGGAAGGAATTGTTATACCACCATTCAGCAAGAGGTAACCACTTGACCCATTGTGTTTGTTTATCAGATACAAAACAACGAAGATATCCTTCCAAACATTTATTTACTATCTTAGTTTGACCATCAGATTGAGGATGATAAGATGAGCTATGAGCTAATTGAGTACCCAAACAAAAAAATAACTCCGTCCAAAAATTTCCAGTAAAAATGGGATCTCTGTCGCTCACAATAACCCTTGGGCTTCCATGTAGCTTTTGAATTTTGTCCATAAATGTAGTATCAACTGTACTTGCTTTAAATGGATGAGATAATGCACAAAAGTGTGCATACTTGGTAAGTCTATCAACTACCACCATGATGACACTCTTTCCTTCGGACTTAGATAAACCTGTGATAAAATCTATTAAAATCTCCTCCCAATGTTGACTTGGAATGGATAAAGGTTGTAGAAGACCCGAGGTCTTAATTATCTCAACTTTATTCTGCTGGCAAACAAAACATTCTACCACAAACTTTTGAATATCAGATTTAAGGCCATCCCAAAAAAATTATTTCTTCACCATGTGGTATGTTTTTAAAAATCCTGAGTGTCCTCCTAAAGGAGAAGTGTGCAATTCTAAAAGAATCTTTTGTTTTAGATGGGAATTCTGACAAAGATATAAGCGATCTTTGTACCATAAGGAATCATTTTTCCAACTAAATGTATGAGATGTAATAGGATCTTGCTGCAATTTTTGAATGAGTGTCCACACTTCTTCATCCTTCTTCCATTCATCCCTTACTTCAGTTATCCAATCTGGTTGGATAATAGATATGGCACAAAGAAATGCTTCCACCTCTTCATTCTTTCTTGAGAGTGCATCTGCAACAACATTTAGCTTCCCTTTTTTGTAGATTATTTCAAAGTCATAACCCAACATCTTTGTGACCCATTTTTGCTGCTCTTCTGAAGATATTATTTGTTCCAAAAAGTGTTTAAGACTATCATGATCAGTTTTTACCTTAAAGTGTCTTCCCATTACGTAAGTTTGTCATTTCTTTAGTGCATGCAGTATTGCTGACATTTCCTTCTCATAAATAACTTTTTGTAAATACTTTCCTTTGATTGGACGACTTTCAAAAGCAATGGGTCTTCCTTCTTGCATTCAAACAACACCAATTCCATTTCCTGAGGCATCACATTCCACAATAAAGGTTTTTGTGAAATCTGGTGTAGCTAAGACCAGTGCTAGGCACATTGCTTCTTTAAGATGTTCAAAGGCCTTAGTTGCTTCAGGAGTCCATGAAAATGCATCTTTCTTCAATAATGTTGTTAGAGGTGCTGCTATTCTCCCATAATTCTTAACAAACTTGTGATAATACCTTATTAACCCAAGAAATCCTCACAACTGCTTTATGGTTGTGGGGACTTTCCATTCCTTAATATATTTAATTTTGTTAGGGTCTACCTTAACACTCTCATGAGATAACATATGACCCAGATTCCACCTCTTGCACTCCAAAGAAACATTTGGATGTTTTTGCATATAATTGTTTCTCCTACAACAGTTTGAGCACCCTGTAAACATGTTGAACATGATCCTTCCAAGACCTGTTGTAGATTAGTATATCATCAAAAAATACTAGCACAAATTTTCTAATGAAGGGTTTGAAAATGGAATTCATCAACCCTTGAAATGTAGAAGGTGCATTGGTAAGGCAAAAAGGCATGACCAAAAATTCATAATGACCTTCATGAGTTCGAAATGTTGTTTTCGGAATATCTTCAGTCTTCATTCTAATTTGATGATATCCTGAACAAAGATCCAACTTGGTAAAATAAATTGCTCCATGTATTTCATCCAGTAATTCATCAATCACAAGAATGGGAAATTTATCTTTAATGGTGACCTTATTGAGCTCCCTATAATCTGGACACATGCGCCATGATCCATCCTTCTTGTGTACCAATACTACAGGAGCAGAGAAATCACTTTGACAAGGTTGAATTATACCAGCCTCTAACATTTCTGCAATCATACGTTCAATTTCGCTCTTTTGGACATAAGGATATCTATAAGGCCTGATGTTTGGAGGAACACTTCCTGAAATCAAATGAATAGCATGATCATGATCACGAATACGTGGGAGTCCTTTGGGAGTTTCAAACACCTTGGAATTATTGTCCAAGACATTTTGGAGATCTGAAGAAATAGATGAATTTGGTGTTGGAACTTCTAGTGAGCATAATTGTGCAATTATGCCTCGTTGTTATTTCTTTAGGAGCTTTTTCATGACATTAGAGCTTATTACCTTTCCTGGCTTCCCTGTAATACCCCATAATTTGACTTCCTTTCCTTCTGAAAAAAAAATTCAAGAAAAGTTCTTGAAAATTAAAAGCTACCATCCCCAAAGATTGTAACCATTGTACTCCTAGTACAACATCAGCACCTCCTGTAGGAATGGAAAGCATTGGACTATTCAATACATATTCCCCCATGGTTAGCTTGATATTATGGCATTTTCCAGAGCAATTTATAGTTCCTCCATTTGCAACCATCACTTGAAATTCTAGTGCTGGGTATAGGAAACAATTCAATTCCTTGGCTACCTTACAATGAATAAAATTATGGGTACTACCTGAATCAATCAACACTATTACCTTTTTCTTCTTGATATGTCCTTCTATCTTGAAAGTTTGAGGAGTGGTAATTCCTGCCAATGCCTTACACAATATGTTCGAACTCATTTCTTCCTCTTCTAGGGTTGGCTAGTGGTGTATATCCTCTTCTTTTGAAGATTCTTATTCATTTTCTTCTTCCTCTTCACAATCTATGTAAAATAATTTCTTATCAACACACTTATGACCTTTAGTGTATTTGCTATCACAACTGTAGGAAAGCCCTTTTGCTCTTTTTTCTTCCAATTGTTGTGTTGTCAACCTTGTAGGTTGTGCAAATCTAGGATTAGCAACACTTACCTCTTTATAGAAGTGAGTGGTAGGCTTCCTTGTCTCCATAATTTTACATTCAATTTCTCTGGCCAACTTGAATGCCTTCTCCAATGAATCAGGTTCAAAAACATGAACTTCATGTTGGATGTTATCCTTTAAATTACTTATGAAGAGATCAATCCTGTGTTCCTCTGAAATATCAGTTACCCTTATATTCAATTTTTGGAAGTCCTCAATGTGCTCCCCCACTAAACCCTTTTGTTTTAGATTTATCAATTGGCTAAAGAAGGTGTTTCTCTTCGTATCCTCATAATGTGCTATCATTTCCTCTGTAAAAATTGACCAAGTGACAATTTTTTTATGGGAGCAAAGCCATCGATACCATACAAATGTATTTTGTTCTAAATGTAAAGTTGTAATGCGTACCTTTTGTGTGTTTTGCACATTATTGTGATCAAATATTGCTCCATCTATAGTATCCATATTACAGGATCCTTTCCATCAAACTTCCTCATATCCATTTTTGGAATATGGTGGTTCTTCCCTCCAACAGTAGAGTTTATGAAATCATGATTAACATTTATTTTGTTCTCATCATGAGTTTCCTCTACTATCTTTTCACCATCAGGAAACATTTCTTATATCAACTTTGCCAAACCTTCGATGTCTACTTTTAGATCCTTCTTCATGTTTTCCATGTTGTCTTTCATTTTTTCATCGATCTTAGCTTCCATGTCATCCATCTTAGCTTCCATGCCCACTTCCATGCTATCCATATTAGATTCCAAACCATTCATCTTAGCTTCCACGCCTTTCTTCAAACCATCCATCTTAGTTTCCGTGCCTTTCTTCAAAACTTCCATTTCATTTTTTGTTGTTCTTTGTGAGAGCGAAATTTGTTGCACTTTCTCTTGTAATTTTGATATGTCATGTTGCCATTCTTCATCTTCATGAGTCATAGTAGAGCCTTCTAAAGTCTTAATGGGTTTTGAATTCTTTTTAGGGGCCATTTTAGAATCCAATACTGATATCTATTCTACAATATGCCCTTGGAATCAATTGTAGAAATTAGCTGAATAAATCACTTATTCAATGGAGATTAACCTGATCACACATCAATTTCGAATTGCATGCATAACACATAATCTCTTCTACAATTAATTGTCATATGCGGAAAGAATAGAAGCGATAGCACATCAAATTATCACACACATTAACACAGTATGTATGGGGAAAGCTTATAGCTGAAAACCCCGCAGCTATAGTATATTATAAATGGAGAGAACATGCAGAAAATACATAGTACAAAATCCTCACAAGTACTCAGTACTATCTCCCAAAGCTGCACAAAAACTAGCTTGGTTTTGAACAAGTCACAGGTTCAAAACACACCCACTACTTCTCTGCCTCTATTGCGCAATCAAGGCTGGTCTAAATAGAGATCCAAGTTCGAATCTCATTGGCTCCAACTGCGCAATTGTCATTGGTAATTTCCTCCAAGTGTGGTGCAAATCTCATGCACAACTAATGTCGCAACTGATAGCTAACTCAACCCTTTCATCTACCTCTTTCACTTGTCGCCACTGAACTGTCCATGCACTGAGTTAAACTGATGTGTTCTTTAGTTGAATAATGAGTTAATAATTAGTGAATTAAATAATATTTATTTCACACAACTCATCTCTAGTGTATTAGCCAGTTAAACTAAATACAACTAGTTCAACTAGTTAACCAGAACACCACCTCCATTAACTCCTCAATCAACTCCACCAAAACTCTGCCACATGAGTCTAACTGAAGTCTAACATGCATTAGCTCACCTAACACATAGGAAAAGTGTAATTCCTTCTGGAAGATGCATGCCCCACTTCCAGGGCTCGAACTGAAGTGCTCCAAGAGAGTAAACTGAAGTTTAGAGTCCAAATATTATTAAGGGTAAATAATATTTGACTTCCATATTTTTAGGAGAGGCAATCTAAAAATAGCCTTCGACCTCTTTGACCTAAAAAATAGAGTCTCATATATTTTTACCAACATGACACATACTCCAAGAATCTCATACATGCAATCCCTGAACCATGCTCCATATGTCTAAAAATAGACATAGTCTAAAAATAGACTTTTCGACAAAAATCACATGTGTGGTCCCCACCTAGTTTAGGTGATCACTTTCCAACTAGGATCGGGAAAGATGTTTCAGGAGGCCTCCTTCACTGTTTCTTGTTGCCATTTTCAACACTCCCTCTCAACAAGAAAGGACTGTCTTTGCATGCGACATGCAACTCCATGCATTCACCCTGCAATCTTCACAAGCGCCATGCAACTCCATGCATCTGCTCTGCAACTCCTCTGAAACTGAATAGGCTCCAAACAACTCAATCAGTCTGATGCATCTATCATCAAAGTCTTCGACCTCTGCTTAGCTACTGCACATGTCATCAGGAACCACTGCGTTGTTGAACTCTTGCACCCATGCACTCTTGCACTTGCTGTCAACTCTGATCCGCGCTCCAGTATCCGACACTGTCACTTTGATCTGCCTGCATCACTCCAACTGATCTTGCTACTGCTGCGCTATGGGAACCTCGTAGCCAGGTTCAACTCATGAGATCCACACCATCTCATGAATCTGCCCAGAAATCTCCTCATGGGATTACTCATGCATGTCGCCCCACCTCATACCTGGTGGTATAGCTGCATGCACTCCCTCTGCCCGTCTGGCACGAAATTTCTCTGCATGAGTGGTCTCTTCCACTCCATGATCCTCTTGTGGCTGCTCCACACTCCGAGGTTCACTATCACCTGCATGCAAAACTTGCTCCCTCTCAAGCTTCAATTGCATGTCTTTCTTGCCTGCATGCAACACTTGCTCCCTCTCAAGCTTCAGTTGCATGTCTTCCTCCCGCTTCCCAACAGTAGGAAGCTCCATAGACATCCCATCTACTTCAAGTCTGTATAGATTCTTTGCTCGAATCCCAACCTTCTTGACTTGTCCCGTTGCCTTGTGCCGAAGGAAAACTTTCCCTTCTCTAAAGACAAATTCATACCCTTTATCCTCTAACATTGCAACTGAGATCAAATTCTTTGTTAGACCTGGTACATGCAATACATCTTGTAAAAGAATGAGTTTACCTGACTCCCTCTGAAAGGTTATGGTACCAATGCCGGTCACATTGTATCGTCCACCGTCGCCCAACTCAACATGCATCTGGAGACCTTTCTCCACCAAGTCACTGAAAAGATTTGCATCTCCCGTCATGTGAAAGGAAGTGCCACTATCAATATACCACCCCGATCCCAATGCACTAGACAACATGCATGCGATCAATGAGAAGTCTAGCTCAAATTGCGAGGCAAGAGCCTCACCAGCTGTAGTTCCAGCAGCCTGCTTGTTCTTCTTCTTCTTTGGGCAATTCGTGGCGTAATGTCCATGATCGTGACAGTGAAAACACTTCACTTTGGACATGTCACGCTCTTTACCATCCGCACTAGATTGAGAAGCCTTCTCCTTGCCCTTCCCCTTCCTTGCTTTGGAAGCCAAAGCGCAGTCTTCTTCATCAGATACCTTTGATGAAGATCCATCCCTGGTAGTCCTCCTGATCTCCTCTTGCATGAGATCCGACCACAGTCGCTCCCATTCCGACAACTTCTCCCAACCATTGACACTATCCTGATAGGAATGCCAAGCCTTCGGAAGACCAAGGAGAGCCAGGTCCACCATATCCTCATCTTCGACAGTCACCCCCACACTTCCCAGCTCATCTCTGCACTGAGTGAACTTCGTGAGGTATTTTGCGATGCTGTCACCTTTCTCCATCTTGATGTTTCTTAGTCTATCCTTGAGCGCCAGCTTCCTTTGGTCGCTCTTGCTTTGGTATAGATCCGTCAAAGCTTTCCACATCAAATATGGAGAAGCCTTTCCATGCAGGCTGGATACAATATGATCCTTTACGCCCTCCAACAGGATCCTTCGACACTTTGCTTGTTTCTTTCGCCATGCTTCCACAACATCAGCATCATTAGAAGTAGGCTTTGGAATCTCTTTCTCCACGAATTCCAGCAGCCCATGATCATCTAATACAGCCTCCATGCAGTTCTTCCATGCAACATAATTCGAACTGCCTTCCAAGGCATATTCTAGTCGCAACCCGATGAAAGACATTTTCACCGCGGCACCAAGAACACAAATCTGCAAACTCGAATTTCACCACCAGCTGATAACTCAATCGCTTCCGATCTACACTTGAGAACAAATTATTTCCAAATCAGAGATTGAATGCATGGGATTTTACCAGACCTTTCACTTTCCAAAGAAAGATGAATCCGGAGGCTATCTGGCCCGTATGCAGGCTCTGTCCGAGGAAATAAGTTTGCAATCACCGTAATAGATCTCGACAATTAATATTGCTCTGATACCATGTAGAAATTAGCTGAATAAATCACTTATTCAATGGAGATTAACCTGATCACACATCAATTTCAAATTGCATGCATAACACATAATCTCTTCTACAATTAATTGTCACATGCGGAAAGAATAGAAGCAATAGCACATCAAATCATCACACACATTAACACAGTATGTATGGGGAAAGCTTATAGCTGAAAACCCCCAGCTATAGTATATTATAAATGGAGATAACATGCAGCAAATACATAGTACAAACTCCTCACAAGTACTCAGTACTATCTCCCAAAGTTGCACAAAAACTAGCTTGGTTTTGAACAAGTCACAGGTTCAAAACACACCCACTACTTCTCTGCACCTATTGCGCAATTAAGGCTGGTCTAAATAGAGATCCAGGTTCGAATCTCACTGGCTCCAACTGCGCAATTGTCATTGGTAATTACCTCCAAGTGTGGTGCAAATCTCATGCACAACTGATGTCACAACTGATAGCTGTACTCACCCTTTCATCTACCTCTTTCACTTCTCGCCACTGAACTGTCCATGCACTGAGTTAAACTAATGTGTTCTTTAGTTGAATAATGAGTTAATAATTAGTGAATTAAATAATATTTAATTCACACAACTCATCTCTAGTGTATTAGCCAGTTAAACCAAAAACAACTAGTTCAACTAGTTAACCAGAACACCACCTCCATTAACTCCTCAATCAACTCCACCAAAACTCTGGCACATGAGTCTAACTGAAGTCTAACATGCATTAGCTCACCTAACACATAGGAAAAGCGTAATTCCTTCTGGCAGCTGCATGCCCCACTTCCAGGGCTCTAACTGAAGTGCTCCAAGAGAGTAAACTGAAGTTTAGAGTCCAAATATTATTAAGGGTAAATAATATTTGACTTCCATATTTTTAGGAGAGGCAGTCTAAAAATAGCCTTCGACCTCTTTGACCTAAAAAATAGAGTCTCATCTATTTTTACCAACATGACACATAATCCAAGAATCTCATACATGCAATCCCTGAACCATGCTCCATATGTCTAAAAATAGACATAGTCTAAAAATAGATTTTTCTGACAAAAAATCACATGTGTGGTCCCCACCTAGTTTAGGTGATCACTTTCCAACTAGGATCAGGAAAGATGTTTCAGGAGGCCTCCTTCACTGTTTCTTGTTGCCATTTTCAACATCAATTCAACTTGATTCTTCAAATAAGACATATGCAATTCGAAAAACAAATACACACCTTTTACTTGATTTTGAGGAGCTATATATTGAAATTGAATTATCTCTATAATTGCGAATCCTCAATATATGAAATTCAGCCTTGTAGTATCCCTCTGAAGCTTCTTTCCAATGCCATAGGTCTGATCTGATTTGGATTCTTCAAGACAAAGTTATGTCCAATCTCCCACAATGACCCAATTTTGGACTAGTTCAGTAGAGCGAACTTGTATGACTCGCTACGTGTCACTGTTTCCTCCTTTGGCTCTGAAATTGATAGAACAAAAACTGCATTCCATGTAATTGTGGCCACTTTTTATAGCGTTCCAATCCGATGCTCAGAGAGAGAGCTATGAATATGTTCCCACGATCACCTCTTTGAGATGAAATTCAGAAGCCTCAAAAAGCCCTAACTTCCACAGATCATATCTCTAGAAATATTGCGAACCAATATCTGAAATTTTGCGATGATGTTCCTCAAGATTTCGGCTTCGCACTCTAAAAATTTCAGCTTCTGAACCTTTGTAGAAAAAAATTTATTATGAAAATACCGCGATAACTTGTTTAGGTTAAATTCAGGAGCCTGCAAAATGACCTAACTTGCACAGATCATATCTCCGAAAATATTGCGAACCAAGCTCTGAAATTTTGCGATGATGTTCCTCAGGATTTTGGCTTCGCACCCTAAAAATTTCAGATTTTGAACCTTCGTAGAAAAAAATTTATTATGAAAATGCCATGCTGACCTGCTTGGAGCAGCAAAACCCTAGAATCTCAAAGCTCTGATACCAAATGTTGTCAAACCAGCTCCAGAAATAGAAGAAAAGAGATATCAACGCCTTAGAAATAAGCCACTTCAAAGGGGCAACCTCCAATACATTACATTAATGAACAATTCTTGGATGATACAAATTACAAAACCTCCTTTCTCTATATAGGAGTCCATGGGGCCACAATGTAATCCTGTTGGGGCCACAATGTAATCCTAGCCGACCTAACAATAGTAATTTAAGGGCACAATAATAATAATATGGGGGTTACAGGGGCTACAATAATAACAATAAGGGGGTTACACTAACAACAATAAGGGACTACACTAGTAATATAGGGACCTAACACCACCTGGCTCTTCGGAATTATGCGCTTCCTCGTGGCGAAGGGTATTTTATGTGCCACCATTGTCAAAGGCGCAGAGGCCGGTGCCTGTGAGATGAGATACGGGTTGACACCGACGTCCAAGTGGCTCGTGAAAGAGCGGGAGCTGTCGATGGTGTCGATGGTGCTGATGCAGAGCGATGAGAGAACCATGGCGCCTTGGCATCGCTTCAATGAGTGTGTGCTCGACGTAGGGGTCGCTTTTGAGAGGGCTAAGGGGGCCGACATCTGGGCTTATGCCTCCGCTCATCTAGACTTGCGTATATGTTATAGAGCATCACAACTGTGAAATTTCTGCTCCTGGGATTACAATTGTGTTTTATGTGAAATGTAGGAATGAGAATCACTTTAGGCGTATAATTACATTTGTTTAATGCATAACAGAGAATCGTTGTGGGTCACTGATATCTTGTGGTGCCAACAACAGAGTCAGAGTTCGTTGATTTGAGGAGTTCGTAACCCTTTTTTAGTCCTTCTTTTTAAGCTTTCTTCATTATTTTCTTATCCCAGGTTATTAAATTAATATGACAACAATAGTTATTTTGTCCTTGGCTTAAAATGTGGGTCGGTTGTTCCCTATCACATGTGACACTACAACCTTTTATGTCTACGAATTAATTTTGCCTTGAAGCTGTTATAAGGAAAATAAGAAAATATTTCATCCTGAGGTTGTTTGGGATATCCGAGGCAAGGTTTTAGTTTATCTAAATGTTTGAAAGTATTTATTTGTAGATGGTGATTACAAAATTTAAGGCAATGTTTCAGTTTATACGAAACGTTTGAAAATATTTAGTTATAAAGAGGATTACAAAATTTTTAAATTTAACACACACACACACACATATATATATATATATATATGAAGTTAATCAAATGAAAATGATTTTGAAAATTTTTCTAATATTTTTTTTAGTATAGTGTAACGTTGGGTCTTACTATCTTAGATCAATACCCTTTGTGTATATGTAGCAAATGGGTAGCACCCTTGAAGACTAAAGGGTTGGCACTGGATGGGAATTTGTCCTCACCAAACAAACCTTTCTTTCCTATTGGAAGATTGAATCCCTTTCTTCCCTATTGGAAGATTGAATCGCATGCCCATTCACCTCTCCTCTAGAATGGGGTCATTCTCCACCAAAGATGTTCATTTTTATAAACAAGGTTGCAAAATACCTCTTAATTTTTCATATGAAGAAAAATGTTGACATGTCACATGAAGAAAAATGTTGACATATGATATTGAACGAATCATATCTAATATGTCAAGATGTTTGAATGAAAATTCCTTCTCGAATTTATGCAAATTTCTTAAGGCATTTCCTTTGCAACATCTGGTGCAATTACTAATATATTTTTATTTCATATTTTATTATACATGTTCTAATCAATGTATAACCATTAATTTTGCATTTACTAAATTAATATAATATTTTAAAATATAAAAATATTGTATTTTTATTTCAAAATTTATTGTACATGTTCTAATCAATGTATAACCATTAATTTTGCATTTACTAAGTATTGCATTCACTTTGACCTTTAAAAAAAAATTAAAAGTTATACAAAGTTTAATACTATCATTTCAATTTTTTTATTTTTAAAAAATATTTGAATTCATTTATCTAAAAGACTATTGGTTAAATTTTTCTACATCTTATTTTGCAATCATTAGTACAGATGATATTTCACATCCAAGTTGTACTGATGTGTACAACATATATCTAAACTTTAATGGTGTTCACATCTACATTTACACTCTATTGTCTTCTCCGGTTGGACTTTGATTTCCCACCACGTAGGAGTGGGTAAGTTACAAATTGTAATAAGACATGAAATCGTAGAATGATCATTCGATCATATGAGACTACATCTGTTAAAATTTTGGTCTCTCGAGTCAAATGCAGATGACCAATCATTAAAAGGAGTGTTATGTTGAGAAGCACTTTTTTCATTTTTTTTTGTTAAAGGTAGAGTTTGGTTGCTATGTTTTTTCTGGAATTTTGGTACTTTTGATGAATTTCAAATCCAAAGATAAAGTTTCCTATTAAATTTTTATGGCATATATATAATATTTTTAACAAAATGGGATTAATACTTTTAAAAATCAGATTAAACTTTTTCATAAAAAAAATTACACATTAAAACAATATTCATATCCTATTTATGTGAAGAAACTGGCAGCTCGATAAATAAGAGGTTACAAGAACATGCCGCAGATTTGAGGCACTGTAGGACTAAGTCCTCTTTTCTTGACGAGCATGTTGGAAAGACTAATCATCCGATTTGTTTAGAGGAATCTACGGTTATCCCGAGGGTGGAGCATTTCCATCACCGCAAATTCCGTGAAGCTCTTGAAATTGAGAAAAAATCATGTACTTTGAATAGGGATGATGGATGGAAAATCACCACTTGCTGAATTCTCTCTCTAATCTCTTACGAGTGGTTTGTGAGTGTGTATATCTCTAGTTTCTTTTTAATTTTTTATTTTTGAGGGGTTTTTTTTTTTTTTTTTAGATCTTGTGTTCTTAAATAATTTTGTTATGTTTTTAGATTTATAATTATTATTATTATTATTATTATTATGTTTTCGGAGTTGTCTTTAGTGCAACATTTTGGAGTTTCAGGTGTCGGAATCCGGTGAAAAATTTTGAGGTAAAATCTTGGTTTTTGTTATTTAAACTGGTTTTTTGACTCTATATATGGATTCAGCACCCTCAAAAACCCCTAGGGCACTTCAATTGTGCAAGGTTAGCAATCAAACTTCTCTTTTCAATGAATTCTTGCCCATTTTTAGAGAAATTACGCCGGAAAAAACCACCGTAAAAGCCTTCAAAAAGTCGCACTAAAGACTACTAGTTTTCATTATATTTAGCATCAATTTTAATTTATTTATATATTTATTTATTTTAGTTTTTATTTATTTATTTTTGCTTTTGTTTTAACTAATGTTCACTCTTCTTTATTGTTTATTTTGATTGATTTGTTTATTTTTTATTTATTTATTTTTAGTTTTTCATATATCTACTTATTTATTTTCAACTATTCTGATCAGCTTAGTATTAATGTCTTGATGATGAACTACACTGAGTAATTTGAAACCCTCCAAATGATATTGTGATGTTTCTGGAAGAATTAGTTAAACAATTATGGATCAAAGATATTTACAATTTGGAAGAAAAGACAAAAACAAACAAACAAACAAAAAACAAAACAAAACCAATATATATATATATATATATATATATATATATATATATATATATATATATATATATATTCGGTTAATATTTTTAATAGTTAATTTAATTTATTGATGAAATAAAATAGATTTTATAAAGTAAAGGTTTTTAATAAAAGATATAAAGTTTTTGGGTAAAGTTGTTTTGCAAAGAAAACAAAGGACATCTATGTATAAACAAGGTTACCCCTGTTACGCTTCCTCATCCGCTGCTGAATTTCAGCATTACTCCATTTATTTCTGGAAACAGCTGGAGTAAATATCTGGAAAATAACTGAAGTGATTTCCTTAATTTTTGGAAACTAACTGCAGTAATTTCCTTAAATTATGGAAATCAACTGCACTTCATTTATTTCTTGTTGGGAGCTTCTGAAGTGGTCCATTACTCCCACTGCAGTTCTCTGCCATGATCAGTGGAGCATTTGACACATAGCCAACAGAAGCTTGATGGAAGCTGGGCTATATAGTTTTCTGTTTGGTCCCCAAGCTCACTAATTCATTCCCTTCAGTTTTACACCATCAACCAGAGTTGGCAGAGCTTGGAAGAGCCTTCAGATTTCCTTTTAAAAGTCCTTTGACTCTTTGCAAAATTTGGAGCGTGAGTTATATGGAATTGTTACTTCCTCTTGGAACATTTCTAAAACGAAAATTGAGAGACCCAATGCAAAGTCAAACGTCGAGTTTTGAAGCCCATTGCTGAGATTTCAAAATTGGAGAAGAGTTTGACGGAGTTGCACAGCGATTTGAGTATTGAGTGCTCTATCACTTAATCGTTTCAGCCTAGCTACTACTGTTATTTATTATTGTGTATGAAGGAGCAGCTTCAGTCGTGGAGTGCAAATTTTCTACATAGTGAAGTTGTATATATTGTGAATTTGACTAACACCAATGGCGGGAGGTATGTGATTTATTGGGAATTATTTTTTATATTTATTTTTCGATTCTTTTTCAGCATTATAGAATCGTTATTAAGTTTTTATTAAAGCTTACATATCATTAAAACTGTTTAAATTTTTTTTTACATTGGATATGTTTTTACTGAGCATAAAAGAGTTAACATTCTAACTCTGCAATTAAAGAATTTTGCATTAAAATATTTTTTATTAAGTTATTATCACTATTATTTGGTATCGGAGCAATTTTACATCTCTGCCTTGGTGATTTATGAATATAATTGGATAAATGTCCTATTTTTAGATTTTCTAAATTAAGTTATTATTAGAAATATGTCTATTTTTGTTTAATTTATATGCTTATAATATTTAGTTTATTTATATGCAATTTTGGAAAATATGCTCATATTTAGTTATGCATGAATTAATTATTTGAGATTTAATTAAAACATGTTATTATCAATGAGCATATGAGATCTATGGTTAAATATTATGCATGAATATTGTAGTTTCATCCATGCAAATTTATCAGTTAATTTTTATAAATAAAAAATGTCTAGTGATTCATATAATTTTAATTGATTAGAGAATAGCCACAGCATCTCAAATCAAATAAAATTATATATTATGATTGATTAGGATCACATAAAGAATAGACATTAATTGTAATTAATTATATTAAATATAATAAATTTTATCCCACAGGAATTTTTATTATATTTAAGTAATTAATTAGGATAAAATATTCATAACTTACCCACAGGGGTTATGAATTAATAAGTTTTATCATAAAGTTTAAAAGGTTAATTGAATCTGCTTGAATTAA